>QAOA01007670.1:0-87704 GCA_003255065.1 Cercis canadensis | reverse complement strand
AATAATTATAAAAAAGTTCTAATGGGCAGAGGAAACTATTAACTGAGAAAACGTTTAGAGCCAGAAATGACTTAAGGCAGAGACAATGCAGCTAGAACCAGAAAACACAGCACCATAAATTTTCACAAATAATGAAGCAGAGAGTCAGCAAAATCCCTAGAAACAATAAATTATAAAATAACTCAATTTCCCTTCAACAATAACTCATAAATAAAATTGAACCTGTGAGATAAGCAAGCCCTTAGAACAGATCAAGTAGAACTGAAAAGTAGAGTACAAGTGTACAACAGAGAACTTTGACTGAGGTTCAGCACATATCAGATTTGAGGAAAAATTCTTATCTTTGGACACTAAACAAAGAGCCATGATACTTAAGAACTAATCTATTAATTTAGTCTTTTTATTTTACGTTTTCAAACTCTTGAAAATTTATTCTATGATGTATAGTGCACTAATAAACAAATGATGCAGGATTTTCGAGATGCATTTCCTCACAATGAATCACTAAGTGGTGGTTTGATTGCAAGACAAAAGCTGACTCTAACTCCGAAAGTTAGCTTCAAAACATATCCTTTTTGGGTGTAGTTTAGCAAACAATGTTACAATTAATGGATGTTGATGGTGCACTTGGAGGCCAAGAATATTCTTATATCGTCAGAATTATACTTGGAGGCCAAGAAGTCCTCCTTATTTTTAAAAAGGATGTTTCAAGCATTGATTCTGGTGCTGTGATCACAAGTAGCATATAGAAATTAAAGCCGTGTCCCATTATAAGTTAGTAAAACCATTTGATGTTCTTGATACTTCATACCACATTGGTGGTCACCAGGAAACTTTAAGATTCCCAAACTGAGCTTCTTGTTTGCAAATGGTGTTGCTATAGATATACACCCAAATGAATAAAAGAGAACTGCAGTTAAAAAGAAAAGGATATAGTATTGTTATTTCTCTATAAAAGTATTGAGTACAACAGCTTTTGAGATCAAGGTACAAAAGAAAAATCACCAAAAAACTATGGAGTAAATTTAAAGAATGGATCAGTTAATAAGGATTGGAATGTTTGGAGTGGACAAAGAACATGTGCCATGTGCATTATTGCAGGATGCATAAGTCTTCTTTCCAGGAACAGAAGAAACTATGTTAATGTCATCCAACACAACATTGGTGCAACCAATGGAATTGCCACAATTGAGTTGGATTGCATCCTCAACAGCTGAGGTTCCATGCACCTTGTGGTATGTAATGTCACTCACTTCCACTGCTGAGTTTGTGGTAGCCTCAAGAGAGTCATAGTGTTGGTCGATAATGATAGGGTTCTTAGTAGCTATGAGAATAATATCTTCAAATGTGATTTTCTTGGCATATTCAGATCTTCCCTAATAAAAATAAATAAAAAAATATCATTTATATAGATATTCATATTTCATCAATAACAATAATAAGGAAAGAAGTAAAGTCAAAAGATGGAATTAGAATTAAATCATGTTTGGGTTCTCCAAAGGATCAAAAGTGATTTATTCTACTAAAAGCTTTGAATTTTAACTGACCATAAATGGGCTTATTTTCGACTTATAAACATTTAGTTAATGTCACAAGTGATCATCAACAATGTTTACATGTATTTGGGTAAATTTATAATTAAATTTCCTTGGATTCAAATAAGTTGTTTTTGGCTGACCTAAGCACTTTTCATGAAAGAAATTATTTCAACAACTAATTACCGCCCATGTCTTGATTCTAGCTACATTCTGAGTTTTAGTAAAGCTGCAATTCCGGACATGGTTCTCTTCCACTGTAGCATATTCTCCATTTTCTCCATGGCTTCCAATGCTATATTCAACAATACATACACAAAACAATACTTTTGAGTAATTGATTAAGTACATTTATAACTAGTGAGAAAGAAAAGTTGAGATAAAACAAATTACCCTTATGCCATGACCAGGTCCACAAGCAACGTCAGTTATGTTGATCAAAGATGAACCACTGTTGATAGCAATGCAGTCATCACCTACAGCAGAAGAGGCAAAATTTGATCAAAACATATCCCAATTTTAACATTAATTTTAGGTAGAAATTAACATAAAAGACTAAACTGGGTCTATAATTCAAATACCAGTTTCCATTTTGCAATGGTAGATGATGACATTGGAGGTTGCTGGGATATCGATTCCATCGGTGTTTGGGCTATCCTCAGGTGAAGTTATGTGCAAATTGGAGATATGAGCACCATTGCAGGAATTTATGTTTATATAATTTCTTGGGCTATTGATGTGAGTCATATCACTAAGTTTGGGATTCTGACAATTGTGAAAATGTCAAGCTTGCATGTTCCCACAAAGTAGAACAAATAACATTATCACATCATACTATAATGTATGAACACAAAATATTCTTTAGTCATTTTTTTTTAAATTTTATGTATATAGATAAGGAGAATATCTTGCCAAATTAAGAGTTTGAATTTAAGAGGTGAGACTACCAAGCCTTAAGGCCAGATATATGAGCAACAAACTATGATGAGGCCATTACAGTCACCTATTATATCATTCTCTCGTAACTTAAATTTACAGTTGGCCTTGGGCAGTTGCCATCAGAACTGCACTTCCACCAAAAAGCTCCTTGCACATCAATTTGTCCTTCTCCATTGACAACAAGGTTGTTTATACCAGAGAACTTGATCCAAGCATCTTCGTTGTTATCTGACCATTTCCAAGCATCAAGGCTATTTGGGGCAATGATATTTCCTTGGATCTGCCAAGCCAGACAGTATTAGTGAGACCTAGATTAAATGATTATAGTTCAGATAAGTAAAGCATATTGGGCCTTCAAATTAATGTTATTTAGCTAGACAAAAATGTGAAGATGATACCTAGCCCAATTTAAAATTTGGGTACTGCTACTTTGGTCCCCCAAAATCTGAGTTCTGCTTAAAATTAACATATGTTTTTGGGCTTGGTGTAAAGCTTATGTGAAATTGAATAACTTAATAAAGTTAAAATAGTTAGTTCCCTTATAAAATACATAATATAAGAAAATTACAGAAAATTATACTAAAAATAAAAATACAGGAAACAATTTATGCGGAATAGCAAAGTTTTTTTATTTAATTCAACTCAAATTGTATCAATTATATGTCGGTGTTTGACTCACATTACACTATTTTAAGTTTTTTCACAAGCTTCACGTTGATATTAAGGATGGGTTTATTACTATCCACAACTCAAGGTTTTTGTGGGGTTAATATAGCACTACCTTTTGGCTAGCTTAGTAAAAATACAAATCATCTATCCACTATCCCTTACCCTAGTGAGGGAAGGTGAAAGTGAGTATAATGAAAAGTTACAAGATGTCCCATTAAAGTTACAAGACATATAATATCAAAAGGTAAAGGTTAAACAGTAAAAGAAGTGGATTGTGGCTGTAATAATGGCTGGTGAAAGTGAGTATAATGAAAAGTTCTAAGATGTCCCATTAAAGTTACAAGACATATAATATCGAAAGCTAAAAGTTAAACTGTAAAAAGAGTGGATTGTGTGGCTGTAATAATGGTCTACTGTGCACTATTTGGCATTAAGATATTTGAGTATGCATTTGCAAATTCAAGGATAGGATTAAGAAGGAACAAAATCAAAGAAAGATTCAATAATATAATGAGCCTCATTGTAAAATATTGCACAAGGAGAGGCATTGTATCAAAGCAACCCAATAGCTTCCCTCAGATGTATTGTGGTGGCCAAGTGCAACACAAATGGCTACTCCAATAGTTGGCATTATAGAAGCTACATATGGAAATGAATTGGACTCGTTATATCTTAAACATGAAGCTGCCTGCATAGACCAAGCAGAGTAAGAAGTGATACTACGCTTTTGATTAACATTGCAACTAGCTTGTGGTCTGTCTTGGTGAAATGGATTTTGATCCAGTTTAGGATAGTATATAGGGGGAGATACAGTTTGTACAGATAGTTAAATTAGATTAAGACCAAACAACTAGGGCAAATGTTCAATGAAAAAAATAGATGATCATCAAGTATCTCATTTACGGGTGAGTAGAAAAATTGACCAACCCGTAGGTAAAATTTGTGATAAAATGAGTGAAATGGGTGGATCGGTTTGGTTAATGCGGATAAGATTGGTGAAATTTTTTAGAAAAATTTGGTTACACGGTCAAGTGTGATTTTAAAATTTGAAAACCGATCATAATTGCACTTGATTAAAAAAATATATATATATACACACATATGTGTTTTTTGGTCTCTCCTTTCCCCCATTTCATAAATAAAGTTGTACCATAGATCACATAATTCATATGCATGTTTGAGTCCAATCTTTCCAAATCTTATCTCTTTCTCATTTATTGCATAGTGCATGGCATGAGACATAATTGTTATTCCACATGAATAATACATGTACAAAAAAAATGGGGGTTCTGATAATTTTTTTTGGGTAAAATTAGAATTTCAAAATTTCTATTATTTTAATTACTAAATTTTTAATTGGCATAGATAGAAATTGAATTTCTTGACAATTGTTCATATAACATGGATTTTGTCATCAATTTAAACAGTAAATAGATATAATTGGTCTATTTACATAATTATTAAATTAAAAACATTTAATAAATCAGAAGGTATGGTTTAGAAATTTGTAAGAGATAAGGAATTTGAACTTTCTTGTAATTCATGGCTAAAAAAGAAACTTTTGTTATTATGTAACAAGAAAATTAAAACACATACTTAAAGTTCAATTATAATAAAAAAACAATATCAAAATAAAAATGATGTTTATGCATTTTTACTCTGTTGGTATTTCATTAAAAATAAATATATTATATTATATGATTAATGCCCCAATGGTTATATATGTTACAACTTCTCTTCTCTCTATTTTTATTGTGTTTAAAAGCTTTTGTTATTAGCCTTAAAGCTATTCAGTTTTTGGCAATGTAATTGCATTATAAAATGCTTTGAAGTACTTTAATTGGCTTAATGGTTTTGGCTTTTATTTGGCTGTTTTCTTTGTGCTTTGTTTCTTTGTTTTAAAAGCTTATAATATTTATTTAATTGTGGCTAACAGCTAGAATTTGAAAAGGTGGTTTACTACACTATATATGTGTGTATGTGCTTCTTCAATTGGTATGAGATACATTTTCACTACACTATATATATGTGTATGTGCTTCTACAATTAGAATGAGATACATTTGTAAGTGCAACCTAATTGTAGTGTGTGCACATTATTTGCTTATATTGTGTGAGTAAACACGTGGGTAGAGAAGAGTGTTGGAGAGAGTCCTTTCCTCCTATTTGTACAGAATATTGGAGGATAAACGGTGTGGCTACCGGGCTGTTGTATCTTGGAGGCAATGCGTCTAGAACTCACTGCACCTGGTGGATATACTAAAAATCACCTGCGAGAGGCGTGAATTGTCTTAAAGAAAGCGAGATACTCGTGCCTCATCCTGGTGCCACATCTATAATTTTCTCTAACCTATTGTTATTATCTGTATTTTATTTTCTATTTTGTAGGCTTGGGAACAACAATAACTTACAGACTTATTCTCAACACATCCACCTACTTTTTGAGGAAGCTTTTTCATTATATGCCATTAACACCAACGATGTCGAGTAGAGGGGAAAACAATTTTAATTGCATTCTGCATGGTCTTGCATTGACCTGTTATGAAGCCTTTCGGTGGAACACCAGACATGCAATTTAACCATGATTGGAACAACCAAACAAATGACTTTTTGTCTTCACATGACACCAATCCACAACCAAAAAGTATAGATTGCCCATGATAGTTTACTCCTACAAATGCTGCAAGTGGGATTTTGTATTGGTTACTTAAATATTTAGTCTCAAATGTCACTACATCACCAAATGATTTGTACACAGCTCTACTCCTTGCACAAGCTCAGAAAAAATTCCTCACAGAGAAGTAATCATCCAAGTCAATCAAGTAGAAGAAGTTGCAATCTTGTTCTTGCATCCTTACAAAATACTTTTGAAGGACGTCACCATCTACATCCTTCCCTATTAATCGTTTTCTTTCTGAATGTGGCTTTCACAATCATTTTCACAAAATTTCAAATCATTATACTTGTCAGCTTCAACCACAAGATACCAAAAACTCTTGTTAATCTGTTCCCCAGCTTGATCATTCTTGTATAATGTCCTTTTGACACGCATGTCGATATGAACATTATTCCTAAACAACTTAACTACACCTAGAATCAATTCGTGATTGTGATTAAGCATAACAGCACTGATTCGGTAGGTTCCATCTTTACACAAAGATACATTGATCTTGGCTTCACAAATCTGTTTCCTTGATCGAACCTTTCTGATGTGAATTATTTTATTGGTTCTTCTATTTCCTTCTCTAGAACATGCAAGTATAAAATATTCAACCTTGCCATTATCTTTCTTTCTTGAGGTTCTTGTCATTATGAGAAAACCTTCTTGGTTGGCATATTTTGTATAATATGATCTCACTTCATCCTCTGAACCAAATATCATCCCACTCTGCGGTGGAGGAACAACATCATTTTTATTTGAATTATGGAGTTCAGGACTCCATTCCTTTGGCATATGACATTTCAACTATTCTTCACACGTTTTTGCATCAAAATCACAAGGAATAAATGAATCACAATGGCCTCTCATTTCCTGCAAGCCAAACAGCCTTGTCAAAGTTCAACTTAGTAGCTTTCAATTTCCTTGTAGCTTATTTTTAGTTAGAACCATTCTATTCATAGCTCTAGTTCTCATATGTTTCAATTATTACTGGAATAAAATAGATTAATAGGCTTTTACTTTTCACACTGCTTTCACTTTTCACAATGGTTAATGGTTATAGTTACGGCTGTAATATTTCTAGATTATGGTTGTAACAAAATATTAAAAATGCTAGTAAAAACTTCTGAGCTAATTAGTAACTTTGCTGAATAGAATGCAAATCATATATTTTATCTTCTCATTCCTCTTTACTTTCTATGTTGTCCAAAGTAGAAAATACCATCATGTTTATAGGTAGATGAAAATCGTTGAAAACATCAACTACAACTAATGGACATTAATTAATATTTACTTAAAAGCATGAAAGCAATTGATTGTAAAGTATCACTTTTCAGGTTTAATCAAGTATATAGTGTCTAATTCAGGGAAAAAGAAAGAGTTATATGATGGATGAAAGAAAATAAATCTATATTTTGTACATTCTGATTCTAGCAAACCTAAAGCTTACTAGAATCCTAGTGGTGTATAAATACAACAGACTAAAGTATTTGAGTTGATCACCAACTCTAATCAAAATAGAAAAAAAAAAAAATCTTAGATAAACTAAGTTATACAGAACTTTATCACTTATTTAAATACATCAGTTATCACATATCTTATTAATAGGCTTTGGTTAGTATGATCATTCTAGTGAAGTTTAAGTGTTTTTTTTTTTTTTCACTGGAAAGATGTATATCTCCTTCATACGGTTTGGTTCGATGTTTACCATATGTCATCCTATTTGAATGTTCAATTTATTTCAACTTTATTCTATCTAATCTTTAAGAGTAGTGCTAAGCAGTATGAGAATCCATTTGGGATTCCCTTCCCCAATGAACAAGAGGAGTTTGGATATATTATCATGGTTGGGGCCTGCCACCATTTTGAAGTAGAAGACCAACTCTATTTGTGATTTTTTTTTTTTGTAATAGAAATAGTAGTAAGAATAGGCTACTCCAATACTCTATTCGTGATTACATATGTGACGATTATCATTTTACAATCTTTAATTAAAACAAGCATATAAGTGACACTGATAACCACATAAAGTCCAAATCATTTGAATTCCGAAATTTTGTAAACATTTCTACCTGCTTCATACTCATCTTAGCTTTAATAAGGTTATGAATTATAGCACAACATTGGCTCCCCTTGGATTTTCAAACCAATACCCCCCCTCCCCCACAAAGCTCTTCTTTCTAGTTGAATGCCTCCATTATAATATTATGTTATATTCTAGTACTCTATTTATTTCTTTATTCATTTAGTCATATTCTTATTCATTTAAATGTGCCATATTTTTATTTACAAATTATGTAAAAGTACATATATTGTTAGTTTTATGTCTGATCGATTCCTAATATTAAATTTATTAGATATCAGAAGGAAGAGAATCCTCATGTTTGTGAATTGCTTAATCCTATTTTTGTGGCTCCTACCATGTGGAGCAATCTCTTCATAAGGTATGTTCGTTACTTGTTTCATTTCAAGCATTACTTTTGTGTGGCTTTGTCTATGGGTATAAGTTTAGTGGAAACTAAACATAATTCAAAACAATCACTAATAGTTCTATGTTATATTTTAGGTGATTGCTATCCTAAAATGACAAAAGTTTTGGGGGGAGCGCTACCCCCTATCATGTTGGGTGTGTTCTTGTGAGACCCACTTAATGAATTTGGTATGGTTGCAAAAATTTTGAAAATTGAGTCTTTCAGTATATGACAGAACACATAGTTTCTTATACAATATAAGAACAACATGATATAGGAAAACGTGCCAAGCAAAAAATTAAATTTTTGTCCAAAAAATGGAGTTTGGCATATTTTCTTATATCGTTTCATTTTTGCATTTTATAAGAAATTATGTGTTTTGACATATATTGAATAACTCATTTTTCTTTAAGATCTTTGAAACAACATCAAATTCATTAGGTGGCCACTTAACTAAATTGGAGGTAGCGCTACTCCCGTTTTTAGTGATTGTAGCTTAGCAAAAGCCTATATTTTGATTATTATTCATTTATTTATTTATAATCTTATTCATTCAAATGTGTTATAATTTTTTAAGAAAATATATATTCTTTTACTTTAGTTTTATGTCAGGCTGATTTCTAATTTTGATTTTATTTTATGTTTTGTATATTTAAAGTGGACTTCAAAGGAAAATAGATAATAAATTTCTTTATAATTATTTTTTTGTGTGTATTAAAAAAGTTAAGTATGGATTTATTGTTTCTTTATCTATTGAGGGCCTCTTCTTAATCTCAAACAGTCAAAAGCTACGACATTAGCAATTAATCTAATAGCGACATGAATCTGCAGAACTGAAAGTAACATGAATCTCCCAAACGAGTGGGAAATTGAAATGTACAGGAACCTGTTTGGCACAACATGGTGAGGAAAAGAAGAGTATGTGATTACTAGTATCTTACCCAATCAGGTTCTTCATCATCGAGAGCTAACCAACTCGTTTGGCAGATTCACGTTGCTTTCCGTTGCTGCTGCAATGACGATTTAGAGCTACATACTTATAGTAAGCACAAGACATAGACATGAATAAATGCAATAAAATCAATCTCTTTTATGAAAAGTTTTTTATTATTATTATTGATTTATCTTTGAAAAGGTTCTTACTTAGTACATGATCATGATATGCATTCACTTTGATAACATCGAGCAGGTTAATGATGCAATCATTGGATTTTTTTATTTTTTTAAAAATAATGCTTGATTCCACTAACTCATATTTGATCGACAGGCACAGCCACATGGGAATAATGCCTTTGCTGAAATAGTTCAAGGGAGGGTTCAACTTGGTAGGAGCCAGGAAACTCAAGATTAAGAAATTCACTGGCATTAGGATTGTCTTCATTCTGATTCAATAAAATAAAGAAGTCCGGATCTGGGGATTCTCCAACTTCAACTAGAAAACAAACTATATGTGTAGTGGCCAAATATATGAGATTCTTGTGTACTCTCATAATAGTAAATTAGGTTAATGAAAGAGTTACATTGAAAGAATAAAATAATATATCTAATCTAACTTGATTTAGTGAAACCCGTTTAGTGACATCTTTTTATTGCTTATTGTATTACTCTGAAAGTACACAAGAATTTCTCCGCAATCCAAGACCCAACATATGAGCAAGCCCATTTATCGTTTTTGAGTATTTATCATACTGCCTTTGGACTCCACTATATAAAAGCAATCCATCTCCATTCTTGAGGTAAGCTCTTGTACTCCCTCCTTGCAATATGCTATGCTAAGCTTGGTATCCTAACTAACTTGAGCTTCTGAGGCCAGGTGGTACATCCACACCTGGCCTGAGCTCACATTCCTTCTTTGTGCAGGTCCTACTTATACACCTTGATTAACATAGGCAACGACAATATGGATTTATCATACACATAAGTTTGCTATTCTACCTCATTTATATGGGTAGAGTAAAATGGAAAAAAAAAATATTGGGGAGTTTAGAGAGTAATAAATTTTTGATTTTGGTACTATCGCAAAGATTTTAAAAAACTAAGTAATCCAGTATGTGCCAGAATAATTGATTCATTGTAAAATGCATAAATGAAGCAATACAAAAAAAATGCCAAAAAATAAATAATTTTTTTTATCCTATTAAATCCAAATTCTATTAACAATTTTACGATGTGACTCATACTAACTAACTCAATTTTTTTTAGATCTTCAAGATGATACCAAAATCAAAAGTTCATTTGGCTAAAAACTCCCAATAGAAAAATTACCTAAAACTTGAAACCATGTTCCATTAAATTTTATGTTTGGGTTTCTGTTTATATGATGTCTAAACTTGTTTTTCTGAAAATCTTGCAGAGACCTAAACTTGCAATGCAAACGTTGATTGGTTCAATCCCAGATACAATTCAGAGCTTGGAAAAGCTACGTTTCATGTAAGTGAACATTTGCATCTGTTGGCCAGAATAACCTTGAAGATGTGGATATTCTGCCCGTAATTCAATTTCTTGAAAGTTGGTTCTTGTTTCTTCATTTGCATCTGTTCCATTAAATTCTAAATGCGGATGGACCTGGGAATGTTTCTTGCAGATATGTATGAGGACTTTGTTTCTCTATATACAATATAAAGAAAGTAGCTCAATCCCAATAAATAATTTGTAGAACATATGATTCTGCACTTGAATGCCAGCAAATATGATTGGAATAATAAAATATCTTATTTAACATTTAAGATTTACTCAGTAGGTAAAGAATGAGAAAAACAAGAAACTATTACTTAAACTACTGGAATTATAAAATTTGAGTGCCGTCAATGGTAACAATTAGAAGCATTGCATGCCAAAAAAAGACCGCTCAAAAGTCTATCAATGATCCTAGATTTTTATTTTTTTTTGGTTTTCTTTTCCCATACATCAAAAATCTTAAACTGATACAGCTAGGTATCGTAAAACGTAATTGATCTCGCACCATATTATATCCAAAGTTAATTTTCTACCAAAAGTGCATAAACATGTGACATCTGTAATGGGACTTTTAGGGTTTTAGAGTAAGATACTTCCTTCACAAATACTCAAGGGACTCACTGAATTGGGAAAGGGTCCTAGAGTAAAAAGCTTAGTCCAAGAACAACACTCCCCAATTGCACATTTATCCTCCATCACCCACAAGTCAAGAAAACAAGGAGTGAAAATTGGGTGAGTGTAAAGCAAAGCAAGTGAATCCTTATATACTGCAAATTGAGAATTGTAAACATTTTTACAGGTGCCTGGTGGCAATTCTATCTTTGTGAACACTTCCTGAGCAACGTCAAATGAAATCAACAGCCAATCGACAAAATGGAACCCCATGTCAAATCCCAACATAAACAAAGCTCCATTAACAGAGACAGAGCCTCTTTTAACGAACCGATTTGGTGAATTTGGATTTTGATTTCTCAGCATGTGCCATTATTCAATAAGTACACGTCTTGTATTCCATTACGATCGTTACTATTTTGTAATTATTGACAACTGAACTGAAACCAAATCCTAAATTGGAACCCAGATCTTTGTTTCCAGGTACTTTGATCCGTCTGCATTCCTGGGTTGCTGGGTTCGAAATTGAGAGCTCAAGCAGCCGGAAGGTTTCAACGTGATTAAAACCAAGCATAAGTGGACGCAAGGTTTCACTGTGACTAATAGAAAGTAACCCATTGCAGCAACCAACAACTCATATGGATCCATAGAAATTCTGATAGGAACTCGTCCGAGCTCTTTCATTTCACTATGGATATAATTTACGTGGCTGTCAGATGGGAACGGTGTCGTATATACCAGAGAAGGGTTGTTCTGGGTAGAGTGGTGAAGGTGTTCTGAGATGAAAGTTGGGGTTTTGAACTGGTTGGACCAGCCTTTGGACAAAAGACTTAAATCGGGTCACGGATTTTACTGACGACCTTGGGAAAATTTTTCTCACTATGTCTTCTGGAAGAAAGTAACTGTGAGGGCAAGATTTGGCATCCATTGGAAAGGTTCTCGGTGGGAGAAGAAGCAGATATGCGGAAGAAAATATTTGCGAATTTCTCAGTACCTTTGTAGCAGATTTCCTGTTTCAGGCCAAAAAGGACTTCTTAGCAGATGAGCAAAGGCAACTTTATTCTAGAAACCGCAAACCCTAATCCACAGCAGACCAAAAGATTACGGTAAAAGATTGAAAGGAAAACAAAGGAAAAGAAGTGGGTGGTGATAGGCTAGAGAGAAAAGCTTCTTTACTCAGACAATCAGATACAGGTAGAAGAAGAGGATGGAGAATGACTGAATGAGAGAAAGAAAAACAGGAAAACAAGGAGGAAAGTAAGAAAGAAGAAAGCAACGAAGAATTTGGATGGTAGAAGGTGAATAGGCGGCAGTTTATCTCCTCGTTAGGGTTTAGTATTTAAGCCAATTAAGAACTTTTTAATTGGGCCTAATTTTTAAACTCAAGCTCAATTATATATATAAACCGGTTAGTTAGATTATTATCTTATTTTTTAATAAAATATTATTTTAAAATAAAAAAGTTGATTAAAAGAAAATAAATAAACACGAAAAATTTGTTAATGTTACAAATAGAACTAATCCACATAATTAAGATCCAAATAAGCAAACTCAAAATGCCACTAATAAAATTAATGAAATGATAGGCTTACATGTTACAGTTTAGGAGGTATAGATTGTATTGGGAAATCTGGAGTATATAGAAAATTTTTATCTAGATTTAGAGTGACTCTAGCTTAAATTTTGTTAGAAGAATCAGAGAGTAAGAGTGGTGAGAACGATGGGTGGGATGAAGACAATCACAATTCTTTTGTTTTTTCTTTTTTCCCCTCTTTGTGACCATGAATTCTATTGTGTTAATTAACACCATTTAACAAAGTATTTTCATTGGGGTTGAGGTGGCCTCGAGATATAAAAAATAATAGTCCTGTTATATTTTAATAGAGAAACAACACCATAAGCATATAAATTTTGTCCTAAAAGAATTTATATGTGAAAATATCACGAGACAAGAATGAAGGACTTTGATAAGAAAAAAAAAATACATGAAGTTATTAATAAATTTCCCGACATAATTTCAGTGAGTAAATGATAGATAGTTCTGAAAGTTTCATGTGATCATATAACAGAAACTTTGAGCCATAAGTGACATTTCACAATTCAAAGAGATAAAAGTTGCAACATGATATTTTTTATTTACAAGCAATCCACATATAACAAAATACTCTGCTATTTCCATACTCTATTTTACTAATGTCACATTATATTTAATGTCTAAATATGATATAGACTAAATTAACCATATTCAATATAATTTTTTTAAAAAAATTGACTAATCATAGTATATATTCTCTTTCTAACTCTTATTAATTGTGGTTTAATTTTTTTTCTACAATTATCTCCAATCTCAGTCTTTTATAAAAGTTAAACAAGAGAAATCACAATTTACATCTATTTATGTGTGTGTGTGTGTATATATATATATATATATATATATATATATTTTCTTCCATGGGAGATGAACTGCAGCCCAAGGATAACTCGCACCCTGTGCTGGAGTTTAGTTCCTGGGTCAAATCCCATCTGTCCAAAATGATAAATTAAACCAACATAACACTGATTTGGAATCGAAGACATGCAACAGAATATAATGTAATCAAAAAGAAAATGAAAGCATCTACTAGCACATTCACTTATGTGTTTTTACCATGAGCAAGAAATTATAGACTTCAAATTCTTAATGAGTGAAGCATATTCTAATATTAGATTGTAGACAAATAATCATAATAAAAACTAGGAGTCATGTGTTTCTAAATTAGTAATATAAATGTTTAAGCTGATGAAATTTGACCCAGCTGGAGTCATGTTTGTAAATTAGTAAATGACGATGAAATTTCAAGCTGATACCAATCTATGGCATATACCTTCATTTTGGACTGATGGGATTTGACCAGGAACTAAACTCCAGCCCAGAGTGCGAGTTATCATTGGGCTACAGTTCATCTCCTACGGAAGAAAAAAAAAAAAAAAAATATATATATATATATATATATATATATATTAGAAGGAGGAAACTTTTTAATGTGAGATATAAATTGCGTTTTTTCTTTGTTTAACTTTTATAAAATAATAAGATGAGAGATAATTGTAAAAAAAATAAAAACGGGGCCACACTTAATAAGAGTTAGAAACAGAATATCATGATTAGTCAATTTTAAAAAATTTCATATTGAATAAGGGTAATTTAGTTTATGTCATATTTAAACATTAAATAAGATGTATTTGACATAAACTAAACTATCCTTATTCAGTATGAAAATTTTTTAAAATTGACTAATCATAATATTCTGTTTCTAACTCTTATTAATTGTGGCTCCATTTTTTTTTTTTTTACAATTATCTCTCATCTCATTATTTTATAAAAGTTAAACTAAAAAAAAAAACACAATTTATATCTCACATTGAAAAATTTCCTCCCTCTAATTTATGTGTGTGTATATATATATATATATTCTTCCGTAGAAGATGAACTGCGACATTAACAAAATAAGGTGTACAAAGAATGACTCCCTAAAATTTACGGTGATATGACAAGAAGTGACAAAAAATTTTACTATTTTTGTACTTCAATCTTCAAGGTGTATAATTTGATCATTTCATCAAATATTAAAATGTTATGAATGGAAAAGCCAAAAAAAAAGGCAAAAATGCATACAATGAACTAAAAATATAAACACGATATCTCCATTTCAAAATGTCTTGGTTCAACAGTCCCAGAGATAGAGATTTCTACTAAAATTAGAGTCACGATTTTGGAACCTATCCAAAGGAATCACCAAAGATTGAAGGATTTATCTTGTGTGATCTTTTCTGAAAAAAAAAAATTAAAAAACGAAAAGACAAATATTTTAATTCTTATAAGCTACACAAGAAGGCGTTTGCAGTTAATGGTTGTCTTCTAAACAGTAACTGACATTTCCATTGTGCGCTTCTACTTGGAAACAGAACATGCAACTCTAACTCTACATAACAAATAAAAAATACCAAATCCTTCCTCTTTAGATCCAATTGAGACTTACTTATATATAAACAGTTTTTGAGCAAGATGTGTTCAAATTACAATGAATGATAGAATTCAGGTTTGTTAGCTCCACAATTCTTTATCTTGTTTTTTATGATAACAAATGATTTTATATCTTTTAATATGTGTTTTGTTTTAAGTGTCTTTCTAAGAACAGGTTAGCAAGGAAAGTTAAGATCTGGTTCTTCATGTTGTAAGAACTAGTTCTTAAACCAGTTTACTCTTCTGGATGGTGTTAGGCATGTGAAGTCTTTGAACTCATTGTGCATGTCAGAAGGTCTCCTCAACTTGTGATATAACCGTTTCTTTATTAAGAGTTGGTGGAGATCTACCTTTCAAGGGAAGTTAGTAAAAAGTATCTTATTTGTCACTACAAGACAAAGGAAATGGTTAATGGACTTTGATTAAATCTTGGCATGACCCCTGTCCTCACATCAAGGGATGAAAATGCTCTTCACGTGATGTTGATTCTTTCTTGAATATCAACCTTTCAACCTTTCAAAAGATAACAGAGAGAAGAAGAAGAAACAGAAAATTACAGAGCAAGGGGTTAAGGTGCGATTGCAGCTCTTCTCCTTTAATTTGTATTGAGAGTTTCTTCTTCCTCATGTTCTACACTATGTAAAATCTTCTCTAGAAAGAGAGTGTATACTAATGAAGCTTAACTCTGTTATGAGTGTTCAGAACTCAAGATTTCAGTAGGAAATCCATAAGTTACTTCTAGTTGTAATACTGGAAGGAGAAAGTTCTTGGTGAGTTTTAGAGTGAGAAACCATGGGTGTAAAAGCTTGGAGAAGCTTTGACAAATTAAACTCAATCTAGTAGAACCCTAAGCTTTGGGAGAAGTGGATGTAGGTCTTAGTGCTAAACCACTACAAATCTGTGGCTAAGATCTTCTTGACTCTTCTCTTTCATTCTTAATTCCTATGCTTACTGAATGATATTTATGTTAGTTGAATTTGTGTGAGTTTCTAGATTACCTCATTTGTGCTATATTCTGATTGAAATGGATGTGAGTTTTCCTTTGTATCTATTCTATTCTAGAATTAGTTGTTAAGTTGTAGAACTAGTTCTTGTATTGTTTAGATCTTGGATCAAATTCTGTTTTAGATCTTTTTAATTGGAATTTTTTAAAAACTCCTATTCACCCCCCACTAGGAGAATTTCCTCCGACATTCAATTGGTATTAGAGCAAGGTGCTCATTATATCTCTGTTGGTTTAACTAAACAAGAGCTAAGGATCTGGATTTTTCTGTTGCAGGTACCATGAACAACCAAAATGAATCACACTCTTCTCATAAGCCTCCATTCTTCAATGGAGAAAATTATCCTTACTGGAAATATCGCATGGAAATGTATCTTGAGTCAATTGATTATGAAATCTGGTAGATAGTCAGAAATGGTCTCATGTCACTAAAATGGTAAATGGAGCTGCAGTTCTAAAAGAAGAACATGAATTCACTGCAGAAGATAAGCTTAGATTTACACTAAACTCTAAAGCTAGGTACAACATTGTGTGTGTTGTATCTGCAAAGGAATATGAAAACATTGCTTCTTGCAATACTGCAAAGGAATTGTGGGATAGACTTGCTGCCATTCATGAAGGAACAAGTCATGTCAAAGAGGCTAAAATTGACATCTATTCTGCTCAATATGAAATGTTTCATATGTCTCAAGATGAATCTCTGGAATCCTTCCTTGCTCGGTTCTTAAGCATCATTAACAGTCTCAAATGTCTTGGAAGAGTCTACTCTCAAAAGGAGCAAGTCAAAAAGATCTTAAGATGCCTCACTAAAAAATGGGATTCTAAAGTGACTGTTCTGCTCCAGTATGCAGAAACTAATGAACTTACAGTTGATTCACTTAGAGGTACTTTGGAATCGCATCAAATGATGATTATGCAAAAGAAGACCATAGTTGTAGAAAGAAAGAAGAGTTTGACTCTTACTTACATTGTTCCAAAGACTAATACTCAAGAAGAACTAGCTTCTAGTGAGAATGATGTAGCTCTTGTTACTAGGAGAGTGCTTGATTTGATGAAGAAAAGAAAGGAGAAGAAAACGTTTCAGTCAAAAGGTCATAAAAACTTCACAAGAGGAGAAAATAACAAAGAACCTATCATCTGCTTTGAATGTAAGAAACCAGGACACATCAAGCCTGAATGTCCAAATCTTAAGAAGAAGAAATTCTTCAAAAAGGACAAAAAAAAAAAAAGCAATGATGGCTGCTTGGAGTGATGAAAATTCAACCTTTAACAGTGAAGATTCTGATGAAGAAAATATAGCCAACTTCTGCTTGATGGCTAAGGGTGAAGGAAGTGGTGAGAAACATGAGGTAATTGATCTAGACCTTCAACCCCTTCCAACTTATGATGAACAGAGTCATGCTTTTGATGATTTGTCTTTCAATTATGAAAAAAGACTTGCTAAAATCACTGCTCTCAAGAAAATCAGAAAAGATCAGATTAATGTGATAGAAGGGCTTAAGAAAGACAATGTTGCTTTGGCTGATAAACTTAAAGTTTTACAGCACCAAAATGATATTCTTGAAAAAAAAAAATTGTCTTACTATTTCTATCATGGATGAGAATGATTAGCTGAAAAGAAAAGTTAATGAACTGTCCAAAGATCTAGTAGATTTTGTTCAAGGTAGAGATAATCTTAATTCTCTGCTTAGGAGACAAAGAATGAGTAATGATAGAACTGGTTTAGGTTTTTCTCAATCTAACCCTTCAAAGAATTTTAAGAATTCTTTTGTCAAAGCATCTGCCTCATTCTCTTTTCAAAGGGAACTTGCTTTTACTGTGGACATTCAAGACACTTTCCTAATGCCTGCTTATATAAAAAAAACTTTATGTTGCAAGGAAAATGATATGGGTGCCTAAGGGCGCAATTGTTACTAACTTGAAAGGGCCCAAAGAAGTTTGGGTACCTAAATCTGTCTAATCCACTTGCAAGTATGTTATCAAGCCAAAAGTGATTGTTGGTATCTTGATGGTGGTTGCTCTAGGCACATGATAGGAGACCATTCAAAGTTTGTTTCCTTTGATATGGAGGACTTGGGAGCAGTTACTTTTGGTGATAACAGCAAAGGTAGAATAGTAGGTATAGGTAAAATCAGCATAACTCTTTCTCTGTTTATTGACAATGTGTACTTTGTGAAAGGCTTAATGTACAACTTATCAAGCATCAGTCAATTGTGTGATAGAGGTCATAAGATTATCTTTGAAGCATCTCACTGCATCATTCATGATTTTAAATCTGATGATATTCTCTTTGTTGGTCAAAGAAGTTCTAATGTATATGTTGTGTCCAAAGAATCTTTGGATTTCAAAAAGGAAACTTGTTTTGCTTCTCAAAGCAGTAGCTCTTGGCTGCGGCACAGGAAACCTGGCCATGCTAATTTGAAATTAATTGCCAAACTTCCTAAGAAAGAACTAGTTTCAAGTCTGCCTAAACTAGTTTTTGGAAAGGACAAGATCTACACTGCCTGTTAGCAGGGAAAGCAAATCAAATCCTCTTTCAGCTCTAAGAAAGTCTTGTCAACCTCTAGGCCACTTCAACTACTTCATATAGATTTATTTGGACCAACACCTACATTAAGCTTCAATGGAAAGAAATATGGTTTAGTCATTGTAGATAATTATTCAATATTTACTTGGGTCTTCTTCCTAGCTCATAAAAATGATACTTTTTTTGTGCTTGAAAAATTTAGCAAAAAGATTCAAAATGAAAAAGGTTTTGTAATATCCTTAATTAGAAGTGATCATAGAGGTGAGTTTGAAAACAAGTTTTTCAAAAGCTTTTGTGAAAATTCAGGAATCCACCACAACTTTTCTTGTCCTAGAACTCCTCAACAAAATAGTGTTGTTGAGAGGAAAAATGGGACTCTAGTTGAGATGGGAACTATGTTATGTGAAAATGATTTGCCAAAATATTTCTAGGTTGAAGCTATAAATACAACATGTTATATTTTGAATAGGTGTCTAATAAGACCCATCTTAAAAAAAAAGCCCCTTATGAGCTATGGAAAGGAAAGAAGCCCAATGTAAGTTACTTTCATGCATTTGGATGTAAATGTTTTGTACTGAATAATGGAAAAGATCATCTAGGAAAGTTTGATTCAAAATTAGATGAGAGCATATTTTTGGGATATTCTTTATCTAGCAAAGCATATAGGATGTTCAACAAAAGCACTTTGATTGTTGAAAAATCTGTGCATGTTGTTTTTTATGAGACTAATACTCTCTTGAACACAAATGCTCTTGAAGAACCAGAATTATTGCAGGATAATCTCAAAATTCCTAATAGAAAAGAAAGTAGCAGAGAGCCTATTCCAAAACCAGTTCTACTTGAACAAGTTCTATCAAAACCAATTGTACTAGAATCAGTTCAGGAAGAAGCCCCACAGTAGAATGCAAGAGATTCACTTCCTAGAGAAACCAAAACTTCTAAAAATCTCCTAGTTGAAAAAGTAATTGGTGATTTACATGGAGGAATAACAACTAGAGCTTCTCTAAGGGACAAACATGTCAATCTAGCCTTTCTCTCTTTTGCTGAGCCTTTAAACATAAATGAACTTTAAAAGATGAGGCTTGGATTATGGAGAAGAGCTCAATCAGTTTGTCAGAAACAAAGTTTGGGATCTAGTTCCTCATCCAAAGAACCACTATGTGATTAGTACTAGATGAGAATTGTCGCAATGTCCCTTTCGGGAGTGTGATGCGGAGCAGCGAAATCCTCCACGTGAGAAGAAATAAAAAAAGTTAACAATGCGCAATAATTTACAAGAAAATAATGGAGTCGCCGCCAATCATTTTATTCCATTTTTAGCAAGTGGAATGGTGCGATTGGACACCTAAATAATTTGGTCTACGTTCAGAACTTAGATTCGGGGGTTGATTACATGTAGGGAAGGTATTAGCACTTTACAATGTCCGTTCTTAGAACGGTTACCCATTTAATCACTAGTTATCTTTTTAAATGAATTAAGTTAGTCCTAACATTATAAAATAGATTAAAATTTCGTTAGGCTCTACCAGCACTTCTTGAAAAAACCTAAAGGATGCTTCAAGACTATTAGGTGGAGTTTGTGATTGTCATTACAATCCTCCCCCAATCTATTCTAACATAAGCAATATTTAGCAATCTCACTAACTAAGTGATATCTAGATACATGAAAGACAATTTATATGTGTTTATGAAATGTTTAAGATTCGTGATAAAGATTTTTATTGGAGGTATTTCTTTAAGTCCACCTGGAAAGACTAAAGTGACACTCTTTACCTCCGGAGTGTCAAGGAATCGCTGTCATTACAGATATTCTTAACTATTCCTTTGTCGGTACCTTTTAACTCACATTAAGGTAATTAAAGCTAAAATATTATATTTAGAAAATGTTCGTTTGGAAATTATGCACCGACAAAGATTTTTATAGAGGATTGACCTCATGCTCTGCCAGTACCTATGGTCGAACTAGAGACATCCTTTACCTTTGGAATATTGAAACCTCGTCATTATCAAGACTAATTTCGATTATTCCCTCGTCAGTAATCTTTTTCTAGCATAATTAAAAATAATGTTAAGATGTAATGAGATGAATTATAATGTAACAAATTAATACTATAAATGTGGTAATTAAAAAGATAAAATGATATTGACAATTTTATTGGCCACACCAGTACCCCTGACATAACCAAGAAATTTATCTTTCACCTCAAGAATATTAGAAAAAATTGTCAACACAATTTTTCCTAACTTAATCTGTCGTCGAGTTTTGATTTTATTTACAAATGAATTAAGTGTAATATGAAAAGGATAAAGCTAAATAATATACTATAAGATAAAAATAAATTAGCGCTATTAGGATAAAATAATAATAATAATAATAATGATAATAATAATAAATGGTAACAAGAATATACCAATAACAAATGAATAAGTTAGAATAATCCAAAAAGGGAGTCCTAAATAAACTCAAGCTACATATATTGAAATTCTAACTAGAAGATGAACCAAATAAATAATAATAATAATAATAATAATAATAATCCAAAGAAAAGAAATAAAAACTTAAACCAAACAAGCAATGAAAAAGATAAATTATACAAAAAAAACCTGGCCCAATTTGGACCAATAAAGCAAAAGGAATGATAAAAAAAAAAAAAAACAAGAGGCGTGTTGGAGGTGGCCCAAACCGAACTAGGCCCAGACAAAATAAACCAAGCTGAAAAAAAAGAAGCATAACACATCATGGCCAAGCCCAATTCGGACAAGCCTAGCTAGTCATTAAAAAACAAGTCAAAGAAATGGAAACAAAAGGCCCTTGGATTTGACCCAACAAGAGAAATAATAAAAAGGCCAAAAACCCTTCTTAAACCCAAAACGAAAATCTGAATTAAACCCAAAACACAAACAAAACAACATACAACCTAATTAAATAAAAAGAAAAGCCTAAATACCTATATACGGAAATTGCAAATAGAATTAAAACAAAGAAATTCAGCAACCCCAAAGGAAAAACGTATGTAGGGAGAAAAGAGAAAGAAGAAAGGGGCAGAGAGGAGAGGGGACATCGCAGGAGAAGGAGAGAGAGAGAGAGGAAGACATGCAGAGAAAGATTCTTCTAAACCATGGCAAAGGTAAGACAATTCTTTCTTTCTTCCTCAAACTTTTCTCAAAGAACTTCTCTATCTCTCTTTCTTTCTCTTGAAAATCTATTTCTCTCTCTAAAAATTTCTTTCTCTTTCTAAAAAATCTTCACTCTATTTCGGTTTCCTTTTGTCTAAATCAACTTCTATTATGCTTAATCTATGATTGTATGCATGTACAGAAAAATTCTAATTTCTAGGTTTTTGCTCTCTTTAACAAATTGAGGATTTGGGGAATTCTCTCTAATTTGGTGATTTTTGTTCTGTGTAGTGCTTAACCAACCAAAAAAATAAAAATTAACACAACAAAAAGATGCAAGATAGTGTTAGTACTTGAGATGAAAATTTTGGAGTTTTTCCCTCTACGTGGTACTGGATTTCTTGCTTTTTGGTTGTTTGGTGTTTCAGAATTTTATTCTCTGTTTGTTGCTTGCCTCTTGTTCTCCCACGATGCCTGTATATTATACTGTGTTCTCTCTGTATTGCCTATTTCCATTTTTTGTTCACTCTTCTCTTTGTGTATCGTATGGTCTCTTTTTTCTCTATTTTGTGGGGCTTTTTATAGCCAAAATTTATGCAAGTTGTATTTGTTAACTTCCGATGTGGTTTTCCTTATTTCATGCTATCAAGCTGCAAGGGGCACTGCAGAGTGGGTGGCGCCGGACTGCATTTGCGGCATTTCACCGAAAGGGGAATTGCCGCCCAGGAGTTAGAAATGCAGAGATAATCCAATTTTTGCTTTTTTTCTAATTTATTGTTATTCATAATAATATTTTTTGTATTTTATTATTATTATGATTTTTTTGATTTTTTGATTTCCTTTATTTCTTATTACATAATTTTGGTATCAACAAGAATGACAAGATAGTGAGAAACAAAGCTAGACTTGTTGCTCAAAGCAAGAAGGTATTGATTTTGAGGAGACTTTTGCTTCTGTAGCTAGATTAGAAGCCATAAGAATGTTTCTTGCATTTGCATGTTGCAAAAATTTTAGAATCTTTCAAATGGATGTGAAAAGTGCATTTTTGAATGGTTTTATCAATGAAGAAGTCTATGTCAAGCAACCTCCTAGTTTTGAAAACCTTGATTTTCCAAGTCATGTATATAAGTTGTCTAAGGCTCTCTATGGTCTTAAACAAGCTCCAAGAGCTTGGTATGATAGACTTAGTGAATTTCTTATGGAAAATGATTTTTCAAGAGGAAAAGTGGATACCACTTTATTCACAAAAAGTGTTTCTCATCACATTATCATTGTTCAAATTTATGTTGATGATATAATCTTTGGTTCTACTAATACTGTGATGTGTAAAGAGTTTGAGAAGCTCATGAAAAGTGAATTTGAAATGAGCATGATGGGTGAGCTCAACTTCTTTCTTGGTCTTCAAGTAAAGCATACTGAAAATTGTATCTTTATCAATCAATCCAAGTATACTTGAGAGCTGCTCAAAAGGTTTGGTATGAATAATGCAAAAGGCATATCAACTCCTATAAGCACTGCAACCAAACTCACTTTGGATGAAAAAGGTACACCAATTTGTGAGAAAAGGTATAGAGGAATGATTGGCTCTCTGGTATATTTGACAGCAAGTAGACCTGATATTTTGTTCTTTGTATGTGCTTGTGCAAGATTTCAAGTTTGTCTTAAAGAATCACATTTGACTACTGTTAAAAGGAATTTTTAGATATCTGCTTAACACTGTTAATGTTGGTCTCTGGTTTAGCAGAACTAGTTCCTTTGAACTAGTTTCATAGATTAACTCCGACTATGCTGGATGTTCCATTGATCACAAAAGCACTAGTGGAAGATGTCAATTTCTTGGAAGAGCCTTGGTCTCTTGGCAATCTAAGAAGCAAAATGTTGTAGCTCAATTAACAGTTGAGGCAAAATACATGGTTGTTGGTCTCTACTATTCACAAGTGCTATGGATGAAGCAACAACTGATTGACTATGGTATTCTTCTTGACAAAATCCCTTTGTTGTGTGATGATACAAGTGCTATTAATATTGCTAGAAATCCAGGTCAACACTCTATGACCAAGCATATAGACATAAAACATCATTTTCCTAGAGATCATGTCATGAAAGGAGATATTAAACTTTCTTTTGTCAGTATTGAAGATCAAATTGTTGATATCTTCACCAAAGCTCTAGCTAAAGAAAGATTTTATTTTCTAAGACATAAATTAGGAATGCTTCACTGGTCTTAATTGTTTTCACTATCCTTGTATTTTGTGTACATGCATATCATCTCCTTCTTTTATCTTTTTAGTATCTTGAGCTAGTTAACGCTCATCTATTCTAGGTATATTTATGATGTCTTAGCATAGAATTCTTGAATTATTTTTTTTCTGCCCAAGTGTGCATTTGATCCTATTTTTTAAGTCTGCTAGAATTTCTTATCTTCATCTCACTGAATCTTTTATTGTAGAAGGTTTCAGAAATTTCTTTTTGGGCCAACATTGTTGGATCTGTTTTAAATTCTTATCAATTCTCCTTTTTGGGCTATTTCTTAACAATTTTTAGTTCTGAGCCTTCTTTTTTTTTTAGCCCACGTGGTTAAGCCTTTGGCCAAAATGCACATTTCATTCAATTGGTTGTTGATCTTCAAATCGAAATGCCCCATTTTGCCTTTTGCCTTCCCCGCGTAAATTTTCCTTCTTCCTCTTTCAAATTAAGCCCTAACTTCCCCTCATTCTCTCCTCTATAACTTCCCTCTCCACGTTCTTCTCTGTTACTACCTTAGTGGTGCCATTTTTTCTGCTCAACTGCAATTTTGTGCTGCAACTTCTTTAATATTTAAGGACATGGAAAGACACACAGAGCTAACCAAAGACTGATGGCAAAATCTAAAGCCAAAGCATAAGCCAGAAGTTCACATGAAGCTCCAATTGCTATTCTAGACTCTTTTTCCTCCTCTGAAGAAACACTTGAAATTGCTTCCCTCATTCAACGTTCTCGAAACCTTGGTGCTTCAAAAGCCAAAGGCAAAGGTAAAATGCAAGCCCCTTCCTCTTTGCCTTCATTTCAGGATTTTCCCTCTGTTCCCATTATTGGACCAATTTCTGAAAAATTGGTTCCTTTACTGCTTCTCGAAGCACCTCCTTCCTCCAACCCTTCCTCTCCCTTACATTCTCCACCCTTATCTCTAATTCCTCAATCCCCTTTACCATCTCCTAAAAAACCCTTTTCTGCAAATTCTTCCTCTTCTTCTTCTAATTCTGACCCATCAGAAGACATCAACCCTAGCTCTCCCTCACCTGCATCCACCTCTGAGTATCACTCCTTTTCACATTCTGAACTAGGTACTGAGCCTAACAAGCCTTCTATTTCAGCCCCTGCATTTCAACCAGAACCAGAACTTGCTTCTAATGTTGATAATGTGTTAGCTCCTTCTGGTTCTAAGCCTTAGGCCAAATCTTCCATCCCTTCTTGTTTTAGAAAGAGATTTAAAATGAAAGCCCGCAAGACTGCTTTCACTCCTCGAGTTAAGACTCCAACAAAAAGGTCAACTGCTTCTCTTTTTGAGAATGCAGCCACTGAAGAGAGATACAACTCTTTGTATGCTAGCAGGTTCATTGCTCCTGGCTATGTGATTTCTTGGGAATCCAGCTCCTCCACCACCAAGGCAATTCAAGAACTTTTTGCCTCTATGGGATGGTTGCCTTGCTGAAATTAAATGCACCAATCTACTCTAAGGTAATTGGATTGTTTTATGCTCATCTACATTCTCTTCAAGGAGTTGAAACAGGCTTAATTTATCTAAAAACATATGTAGCAGGAGTAGAAATAGTGTTGACTGAAAAAGTTTTAGCTGGTTTGTTTAAACTCCCTTTAAAAGGTGATACACATTTTGTGCAGAATGTTTAGCCCTCTGACCTAATCTCATATGATGATGCAATGACATCTATCTGTGATTTTCCAGAACTAAGAGGTCAAGGCAGACCTCCTACCATACATTGTTTTGATTCTCTTACAAGAACATTAGCCAGAATTGTCACTACACATCTGCTACCTTGATTTGGTAGTCATACAGACTTTTCCACTCTTGATCTTTATTTGTTGTATCATTTAAAGCACAAATTGCCATTAAATCTGCCAAGGTTAATTTTGAGCACACAGCCTCCTCTGTAAAGGCAACTAGAACCAAAACTAGTTTGCCTTATGGTATGCTAATTGTAAAGATCTGCCAGTTCTTCAAGGTAGATTTGTCTCAGTTTACTGCCAAGACCCTGCTTCCTAAACTGGTTCTTAAATGAATTTTTACTACATCAAGACTAGTTAAGGATCCATCTGACAAGTCCAAGTCTGCTCAACCTAAAAGGACTACTTCTACTCCTACCACTTCTTCAAAACCTGCCAAGAAGGCCAAAGCTTCAGCTAAATCAATTCCCCTTTCACAGCAAATGGATCATGTTGAATGGATAGCTTCTGTCAAGCCAAAAGAACTAGCCAATCAGTTGGAAGACGGCTCAACTATTTTCAGACCTTATCCTTTGAATGTTATGCCCGATTAGTAGTGGTTGAGAAAGAATTGACACATTCCAAGGTAGAATTGGCAGATTTGAAGCTTTCTCATCCCTCTACTCCCTAGGCTTTACTTTCTATGTTCTGATTTCAATCACATATGTAGAACTTTTGATAATTAATCAGCGTCAGATAACATTTCTTTTGTTGCATCTCATGCATCATACATTGGTCCTAATTTTTCTGATATTTGATTTCTACTGATATTTACCTTATAATTGTTTATATTCTTTGCCGTTTGGATTTATTGTTGGACTACTTGTTCCTTTCTGTGATTGTCTGATTACTCTTCCTTGTCCTTTTGATAATGACAAAAGGGGGAGAAAATCCGAGATTGTCTGATTGAACTGCTACTTTTGTTTTACTTGTTGTCTATCTCAGATATTGGAAAACTCCCAATTCTTAAAACTTCTTTTAGAAAACTGCTTTTAGAACTAGTTTTAAGGTATGCTCAAATTCAGGTGGAGATTTTCCTTACATTTGTCATCATAAAAAATGGGAAGATTGTTAGCTGCACATTTCTCTGTCCTGTTTTTTATGATAACAAATGATTTTATATCTTCTAATCTATGTTTTGTTTTAAGTGTCTTTCTAAGAACAGGTTAGCAAGGAAAGTTAAGAACTGGTTCTTCATGTTGTAAGAACTAGTTCTTAAACTAGTTTACTCTTCTGGATGGTGTTAGGTGTGTGAAGTCTTTGAACTCATTTTGCATGTTAGAAGGTCACCTCAACTTGTGATATAACCGTTTCTTTATTAAGAGTTGGTGGAGATCCACCTTTCAAGGGAAATTAATAAAAAATATCTTATTTGTCACTACAAGACAAAGGAAATGGTTAGTGGACTTTGATTAAATCTTGGCATGACACCTGTCTTCACATCAAGGAATGAAAATGCTCTTCATGTGTTGTTGATTCTTTCTTGAATATCAACCTTTCAACCCTTCAGAAGATAACAGAAAGAAGAAGAAGAAATAAAAAATTACAGAGTAATGAGTTAGGGTGCGATTGTAGCTCTTCTCCTTTAATTTGTATTGAGAGTTTCTTCTTACTCATGTTCTACACTATGTAAAATCTTCTCTAGAAAGATAGTGTATACTAATAGAGCTTAACTCTGTTATAAGTATTCAGAACTCAGGATTTCAGTAGGAAATCCATGAGTTACTTCTAGTTGTAATACTGGAAGGAGAAAGTTCTTGGTGAGCTTTAGAGTGAGAAACCATAGATGTAAAAGCTTGGAGAAGTTTGGACAAATTAAACTCGATCTAGTGGAAGCCCAAGCTTTGGAAGAAGTGGATGTAGGCCTTAGTGCTGAACCACTATAAATATGTGGCTAAAATCTTCTTGACTCTTCTCTTTCATTCTTACTTTCCTATGCTTACTGAATGACATTTATGTTTGAGTTGAATTTGTGTGAGTTTCTGGATTACCCCATATGTGCTATATTTTGATGGAAATGGATTTGAGTTTTTCTGTGTATCTATTATGTTCTAGAACTAGTTGTTAAGTTGTAGAACTAGTTCTTGTATTGTTTAGATCTTGGATCAAATTCTGTTTTACATCTTTTTAATTGGAATTTTCTGAAAACTCCTATTCAGCCGCCCCCCCCCCCCCCNCCCCCCCCCCCCCCCCTCTCCCTTCCTCTAGGAGTATTTCCTACAACATTCAAGGTTACGTCAACTGCGTCAATAAAATACAATTTGAATAAAAAACAATACAAAAATTCATAAGTCACATGGAGGTTTAGTAAGATAACACTCATCTTGAATTACACTGAGACTTAAAGCACGTGCTATTTGTGATTGAGTGAGCCACCATTTAGGAACTTCTTTTAAGTTTTCTTAAGTTTCAAAATATCAATCCTAAAATGAAGTGTCTGATAGATGGTAGCCACTCCTCTTACTATTTTATCATTATATGCTGCAGAGGAAACAAATGAGTAGCAACTTCCTAGTTCCTTCCTCCACCAATCTTTCTATGCTTCTCCATTACGAAATTAATATGTCATCAGTTTATATTGCTTTTTTGACTCTATGCTGATTGACTAAGAAGTCTTTGCTTGATTGATGATAAGGTTAAGCTAAAATGCAAAGAAAAGCTGATGCAGTATTATCATCTTTAGCTGAAAAGCAAAGACCTATCAGGAAAGTATTCATGGTTTAGTCTTCCTCTTCATTGATGAGAAGGAAAATTGTTCTAATCAATATTACTCCCAACTATACTACTCTAACTTAATATGAGGTTAACTAATTTGCAAATATTATTCTTAAACTGGTAACATTGATCATTATTCCTCTTTCAAATAAAATTATAATGTGCAAAATATTGTGACTGTTTTCTATAATTGAAAAGGATTTTCACTATCGTAGATTAGGTTAAGAGTGAAATCTACAGTCTGCTAGGTGATTAATTATTGGGAGAAGACTTGCAATAACTAATATGGCCTTTACATACTATTAGAAAAACAATAATGGAAACTATAAATGAATGACTTTGAGGCATGAATAATTATAATGTCTTGAGTGTAATATTACTTCTCTATCAAAAACAAGTTACCACGGGATACAACAAAATCCTTTGCCCTCTGAAGTGCTAATAAAAAATCAATAAGCATATTTGATTTGCTAAGCTATTGGGCTAATTTTATGGGCTTGTGTGGCCTATTATCTAAAGTTACTCTATAACTTGTTTTTGCCTTTATAAAGCATTAAACATTGTTTGTTTCAATCAATGTGGGACTTGGTTATACAATCAAAAATTACATATTATTCAACAGATACTGTTTATCTTCTTAAAGCTTTTAAGATGTATGATTCTGGACAAAGAGAAGGAGTGAGAACTTGCAAAATAGAGAAAGACTTTGTGTTGGTTGGAGAAAACATTCCATCATTGAGATAGAGAAATAAGTGGCTCTGGGTTTGAATTCGGATTCGGTGGCAGCTATTCATGGGTGGGATTTTTCCGAACAGTGGCAACTATAGTGCTCCCTTGTGGTTGGCGGCCGTGGATTTTGCTGGGTTGGTCTTATTGAGTGTAGACAAGAAGAGATATCAGAGACAACTTAGACAAGAAAGAGAGAAAAGTGGTGTTAAGTTGAAAAAATAATAGACATGTAATATTTTAATAAAGGAACAATACCACAATCACCTAAAGAATTTTACCTAAAATTTACCCTAGTTAAAATACCAAGTTGGTGAATGCTCTCTTAATGGAAATAAAAGAATGAAAAGTTTGAGTATAATATAAGTAACGTCATGTTATTATAATATGTGAAATCTTGGATTAATTCTTCCATTCTTGCATCTTGAATTATTCAATATGGTGTTCACATTGTTCAGTTTGCATCAGGGCCTAGGAAGGGATATTTGAGCGGTCCAACCTTCTAGTACATCATGCAATTCTGTCTGTGGCTTTTTTTTAATTTTTTTTTATAATGGATTTTTCTCAACCCATTTCTACTAAACCTTTTAACATTGTCTTCCCTAAGGTAGAGCATGTTCGCGTTCTACAACAACCACTTATGGTTATAGGTAGCAATTAGGTGTTGCACTTTGATATATTTCACCTTCTTTAAAGATAGAATAGGTTTTATCTAGGATCCTACGTGAATTGTTAGCACTGCTATTAGTGGATTTGTCCATCCTTCTCATGAGGCTGTTAAGGAAGGATGATATGTACATACAATTGTTAAAATGGGCTAGATCTAATGGACTAGTCCGTATGACCTACAGGAATAATTGGTTTAAAAAATCTTAGCCTGAGCTTAAATTGGTCCATGGCTCATTCAAGTTCAGGTCAAGCTAGCCAATTGACCTTTTTTATTTTAGGGAAAATCAAATTTGACATTTCATTTTTAGTTTTTCACCCCAATTTTGTTTAATTACTTATGCATCTTTTGTTTTAACTTTATACTTTCATGCATTTTTGTTTTTGTTTAACTAAATTATGGTTTTAACATATAAAGAAGGTATGTCCCTCATATTAATGTGTAAATCATTTAATCTTAGTCGTTAAAAAATAAACAGTTAAGATTAAATATTTTTATATCAACAATTATTAATGTTGTCATATTAAAAAGATATTATATACCTCTATGATATTTAACCTAAATAACCAAGATCACTTAAGAAAAAAGTCCAAAATTTTGATAATTTTTAGATTAATTTTAAATAATAATAAAAAATCTTTTTGAAAGAGATAAGATTTACGAGGAAATTAAAGAAATGAAATGATGGTCCAAGCTAGGTTCCATCCCATTTCCCGAAGGACCATATTGCTGTATTCACACTTGCTTGGTCGTCTTTTTCAATTATTCTCTCTGTTTCCTCTCCTTTTCCTTACAGTAGAACCAGATGCCTCATAAATGCTTCCCTTACTCACTGGCATTAGCCACCGGCGGCAAAAGATCAACAATTCACAATTCAAGAATCTCAAACAAAATCAAAGAGTTCATTGAATGGCTTTCTCTGTTGATGAAGCTTCTTCTTCTTCCTCTTCCTGTCCTTCTGATTTCACCCCACAAAAGAACTACCAAGTTTTCTTGAGTTTCAGGGGAGAAGACACCCGCAGAGGATTCACAGACCATTTGTATGCTTCTTTGCAAAGAAGGGGAATCGTTACTTTCAGGGATGACCCAGAATTGGAGAGAGGAGAAGTGATTTCATCAGAACTCATCAAAGCAATTGAAGGATCTATGTTTGCTATTATCGTTCTCTCCCAAAATTATGCCTTTTCCACTTGGTGTTTGGATGAGCTCCAAAAAATTGTTGAGTGCAAGAAAATTTTGGGGCAAGCAGTTTTTCCAATCTTCTACGGTGTGGAACCATGTGATGTAAGACACCAGAGGGGATTTTTTGAGGAAGCCTTCAGAAAACATGAAGAAAGGTTTGGAGGAGACAAAGAGAAGATGCAGAGATGGAGAGATGCCTTAAGAGAAGTTGCTAATATCTCTGGTTGGGACTCCAAGGATCAGTAAGTGTGTTCATGATTAAGATTCTTATATGTCATTCCAATTTTGAATTTTTTTAACAGAAATTGCGTGATTTTTGGGTATTATCCAACATTTGATTGTATTAATGTAGTATCCAATTAATTGAGCAATCTGTCTTAAAGGGTAGTTTAGTGTAAAGCAGATAGACTGAGATTGAAGAGGAGGACAGAAAAATAGAGGTTTTACTTGCATAGTCCTCTAAGGGGTTGGTATCATTTACCATTAGCTTATTAGTGCAATACTGGGCCATTCCACTAAAAGGACTAGCTAATGTATTTCCCTTGACTATTATGGTATATCCTGAAATATCTTAACTTGCACAGATAGGCATCTTAAAAGCAAACTAAAGAAGGGTATTATGTTACAATTTGTCAATGACTAGATGATGTGGGGGATTGATTACATGTAGCTTAGTGATTTTAGGATCTATGTTGTAGCTATATTTGTGTTAATAACTTTAAGGATGAATTTGGTAGGAGAAAATGGGAGTGGACTGCAAATGTAGTTTGAAGGTGAAGTAAAAGTTTTGAGGGTATGAATATGGTATTAATTAATTAGGCATTTCTCTCTGAAAGAAGTTTGACTTGCATAGTCCTCAAATGGGTTGGTACCATTTACCACTAACTTATTAGTGCAATTCTGGGCAATTCCAATGAAAGGAGTGGCTATCATATTTCCCTTAACTATGGTGTATCTTGAAATATTTTAACTTGAACACATTGGCTTAGCTCACATGTAAAGGTGGGCATATATTGGGGGAGATTCTAAGTTATTTTATTCTTATAAGTGAAGCAAATCTCCCATCAAAGAGAAAGATAAGTATCTCAAAAGAAACCTATCGATAGATACTGTTAAAACTTGTCAATGATTATATGCTGTGGAGAGATTTTGTAGCTTCGGGTTTTTGGGGCCTTTTTATAGCTATACTTGTTCAAATGACTTTAAGGATGTATCTGATTAACATTTAAAATATTGATGAAACTACATGAGGGGTCTGACAACTTACTAACATATGTTAAAGAAAGTTAGGACATTTATTCCTTTCCGAACTTACATTTTCTTCTTCTTATTTGTTTTTGGCTTGTTTGTGGCTCATTTTGAACTACTTTAACCTGTAACTCTGATGGTCAAGAGGAAACAAGTAAGTTGGGGAAGAAACAGGGAACATCTTCTTCAATTTACCTATATATGATGTCTTGATTAATTTTTAAAGTACATTAGAATTAAAGCCTTCACACTGACAGTATTTAGAATTTATAGACATCAATTATCTCATACGCTGCTAAGTTGCAAAATGTTTTGAACCATTATGGCCAAGTTTAATGTGCGACACATGATATTTCGTGCTTCCTCTTGGTTTATTTGTCTATGATTGGGATTCCACTAATCACGGGCTTAATCTTTTCTGCTACATAGGCACGAAGCAGAACTGATTGAAAGCATTGTTGAAGTACTATACAGAAAATTGCAGCCTAAGTTGCCATATTACAAAAGTAACTTAGTTGGAATTGATTCAAGGGTGGAGGAAGTGACCTCGCTATTATGTATGGGGTCAAATGATGTTCGCTTCATAGGCATATGGGGTATGGGTGGGATAGGTAAGACAACTATTGCTAGAGAAGTTTATGAAAGAGTCCAAGATGTGTTTGAAGTTAGTTGCTTTCTTGTCAACGTTAGAGAGGTTTCAGAGACAAATGGATTGGCTTACATTCAAAGACAGCTTCTTTCTCATCTCAAGCAAAGTTGCATTGACAATTTTAATTTGTATGATGGAAAAAAGACAATAAGAAACCATTTATGCAAGAAAAAAGTTATTCTTGTTCTTGATGATGTAAATGAATTGAGCCAATTGGAGAATTTAGCTGGGAAAGACTGGTTTGGTCCTGGAAGCAGAGTAGTAATCACAACCAGAGACAAGCACTTGCTGATAACACATGGAGTGCATAAAGAATATAAGGTTGGTGGGTTAAATCATGATGAAGCCCTTCAGCTCTTCTGTCAGAAAGCCTTTAAAAGAGATGAACCAAAAGAAGGCTATTTGGATTTGTCTAAAGATGTGGTTAAACATACTGGAGGCCTTCCTTTGGCACTTGAAGTATTTGGCTCGTTTCTTTGTGGAAGAACTGTGAATACATGGCACAGTGCTTTAGAGCAAATAAAAAATATTCCAGACCCAAAAATCCTGGATAAACTTAAGATAAGTTATGATGGATTACATCCCATGCAAAAGAATATGTTTCTGGATATTGCTTGTTTCTTCAAAGGAATGGACAAACATGAGGTGATAGAAATATTGGAAAATTGTGGTCACTTTCCTGAAATTGGGATTGAAATTCTCATTGAAAAATCTCTGCTAACTCTCCGTTGTGATAAGTTGTGGATGCATGATTTGCTTCAAGAAATGGGCAAGAACATTGTTTTCCAAGAAGCTCCCAGTAATCCTGGCAGAAGGAGTAGGTTGTGGTCACAGGAAGATATCAATAATGTGTTGGTAAAAAATAAGGTATGCACATGATTTTGTACAATTACGATGAATCCTTTGGTGTTACATACATAAATATGTAGTAAGATACAAACAATATGAATATGATACATCTTTCATTTGCTTATATGTTCTATCCACCCTATTGCTAAGATTTTTGTATATGGTTTTCTTGTTTACTAGGGAACTGAAGCAATTCAAGCATTAGTTTTGGACATACCTCAAGGATATGTAGCACACTGGAACCCTGAAGCCTTCTCAAAGACAAGTGAGCTGAAATTACTCAAGTTATGTAGTCTGCAACTTCCCCTTGGCCTCAAATGTCTTCCTAGTGCACTAAATGTTCTTGACTGGATATATTGTCCTTTAAAAACTCTGCCACTTTCCCTCCAACTGGATGAACTCGTTGACCTTAAATTGTGTCATAGCAAAATTGAACAGCTTTGGGATGGAAGAAAGGTAAGTTCCTTGCACAAAAAAGCTTTTCTTATTGGATTCCATCATGAGAACTTTGAAAGCTAAAAGTTTTCATGCTTGATTTTTTTACCAGTTTCTGGAAAGCCTGAAGTCCATTGATCTGAGTTTTTCCGAGAATTTAATTCGATCCCCAGACATTTCTGGTGTTCCAAATCTTGAAAGATTGGTACTGGTAGGTTGTGCAAGCCTATTTGAAGTTCATTCATCCCTTGGGCTCCACAGGAAACTTGTTCTAGTGAATTTTAAAGATTGCAAAAATCTCAAATCTCTTCCAGCTAAAATGGAAATGAGTTCAATGGAGATATTGATTCTTTCTGGCTGCTCAAAAGTTAGAAGGCTTCCAGAGTTTGGGGGGAGTATGGAACATCTATCAATGCTTTTTTTAGAGGGAACTTCCATAACAGAACTACCCTTATCCATTGGATGTCTGATTGGCCTTGCTGTTTTGAATTTAAAGGACTGCAAAAATCTTGTTTGCCTTCCAAGGACTATTCATAATTTGAAGTCCCTCAGGATTCTCAATATCTCTGGCTGCTCTAAAATTTCTAGATTGCCAGAAAATCTGAGGGAAGTCAAGTGTTTGGTGGAACTTGATGCAAGTGAAACTGGTATTGAAGAAGTCCCTTCATGCATCTTCGATCTAAAAAATCTTAAAGTATTATCCTTTGAGGGATGCCAAGGGTTAGTGTCTAAGTCATGGAATTGGCTTCTGTCCTTTGGGTGGATCTTGGGGAGTCATCCTGTTCCCAAGGGCTTAAGATTACCTCATTCTTTGTCAACTTTATCCTCACTGCGGACATTAAATTTAAGTTATTGCAATCTCTCTGAAGGATCAATCCCCAGTGATATGGACTGCTTATCGTCATTGAAGAGCTTAAATCTAAGTGGCAACAACTTTATTAGCCTACCTAGCAGCATTTCTAAACTCTCGAAGCTGGAATTTCTTGTCTTAAACTGTTGCAATCTCTCTGAAGGATCAATCCCCAGTGATATGGACTGCTTATCGTCATTGAAGACCTTACATCTAAGTGGCAACAACTTTATTAGCCTACCTAGCAGCATTTCTAAACTCTCGAAGCTGGAAGTTCTTGTCTTAAACTGTTGCGAAAGGCTGCAATTACTGCCAGAGCTTCCATTGAGTATAGAGTCATTAGATGCATGCAATTGTTCTGCACTAGAAACTTCCAAATTCAATCCATCAAAGCCATGCAATTTCTTCACATTGAGCAAGGAACAAGTCTTCACAGGAAATGACATTGATGCTATGAATATATTAATGGTATTACAAAGAATCCGTCAGGTCTGCACCCTCTTCTCCTCTGAATGTATGCATATCTGTGACATACTCTCCCATTCTTGTCACTTATTCAAGATAATTTTTTGTTTATACAGGAACATTTTGTTCTCCAACCAAGATTTGAAATGCTTATCCAGGGGGATACAATTCCATCGTGGTTTGAGAAATCAAAATATCGTTGCGTGGCAGCAGTACATGTCCCTCGTATTTGGCCTCTAACTGAATGGGTGGGATTTGCATTATGTTTTGGTTTAGTAAATTGGGGTTACCCTTCTGAGGATCATCGTCATGAAATTAGCTGTTATTTATATGGCCCCAATAATAATGCAAGGAAGACCCATATTTGCTCGAGGTATATACCTCATATTGAGCTAGGTGAACCTCACCTTTATAATCTCTATTTTCCTGGGAAACAGTTTCGTGACAAAATTTATGAAGACAATGATCGCAATGAAATTGAATTTGTATTGAAATCATATTGCTGTGGAGGGGAGTTGGAAATAATTGGGTGTGGGAGCCGTCTGGTGTATCAGCAAGATGTTGAAGGATTGAACAAAGCAATGGGTCAATGCAGCAACAGTGTCTTCCACCCCATTGGAGAGAACTTGAAGCAGCCAATGACATGATGTAATGAATTAGAACAGGAAGATACCAGAAAAGTAGTCAACTTAGAAAGAGAGGTTTTGTATATCTGTAAATACTTGAATAAACAGATTTTCTAGACCTCAAGATACAGGCTATTTGTGATTACGTTTGCTGTTATTTAGGAAACTCCTTTTATTTTTTTCCCGAGTTCCAAAGTATGAAGCTCAAAACAAAGCCCTTAGTAGATAGCAGTCATTCCAATTACTACATGATCACTATATGGTGATTTTCTCATCTAGTAAAATTTTTGGTTCCTTTTGATTGAAATATTTTCTTCTCTTTTCTCTTCATCAAATTGAGAACTCTTCTTGTAATTAGTGGTACATCATCTTCACTAGAAACTAGTTCTTCTTAAGTACTAGTTTCTGGAGTAGTAGAGGTGAGAGTTAAACTCTTCTTTCTTTCTTCTGTTTTGGCCCTCTTTTGAAATAGTAGCATCTGATGTGATTCCAAAGTGCCTATGAGTTGATCAACAATGAGTTCATGAGTCTCAACATACTGGGACAGTACAATAACTTTAGACATCTCAGAAGTTTCTTAACTTGATCTCTTTTTGAGAGTAGATGATGCTCAGAAATCAAGCAAAGAAGGATTCTAGAGGTTCATCTTGAGTCATATGAAACTTTTCATACTGAGTAGAATAAATGTTAATTTTAGCCTCTTTGACATGACTTATTCCTTAATGAATGGTAGCAAGTCTATCCCACATTTCCTTTGAAGTATTACAAGAAGCAATGTTCTCATATTCTTTTACATATACAACACACACAATATTGTATCCAACTTTAGAATTGAGAGTGAATTTGAGCTCGTCTTCAGTAGTGAATTCATGTTCTTCTTTTGGATCTGCAACTCCATTCACCATTTTAGTAGGTGGTATAAGACCATTTCTGACAATCTGCCAAACTTCATAGTCCATTGACTCAAGATACATTTCCATGTGATGCTTCCAGTAAGTATAATTTTCTCCATTGAAGAATGGTGGTTTATAAGATGAATGGGATTCGTTCTAATTGTTCACGGTACCTGCAACACAATAATCTGGATCTTTAACTCTTGGTTAGTTAAACTAGCAAAGGAAGAGTGAGCACAAAACTCTGATACCAATTGAGCGTTGCAGGAAATACTCCTAGAGAGAGGGAGGAGGGGGGTGAATAGGAGTTTTCAAAAAACTTTTAAGCTAATTTGAGTTTAAACAAAACTTTTTCAAAGATCAGAACATCATGAGAACTAGTTCTGGAACTTACGAACTAGTTCATGAACAAAACAGAAAGAAACAAAAAAAATTAAACCGAGCTTAATTAAGGAATAACATATTCAGAGCAACCTAGAAAATCAAATTGATGCAACACAAGCAAAACTGAACTTTAAACATACATAGAAAATTAAAAATAAAAGAGGTGAGTAGAGAAGATCTTAGCCAAGAGTTTATAGTGGTTCAGCACTAAGGCTTACATCCACTTCTCTCAAAGCCTGGGGTTCTACTATAATTGAGTTTATTTGTCCAAGCTTCTCCAAGCTTTACAACCATGATTTTTCTCCAAAGCTTACCATAAACTTTCCCTTTCTAGCATACCTACTAGAAGTCACTCACAGATTTCCCACTGAATTTTGAAAATAAAAAATCTCATTTACAAGTAAAACTCCATAAGAATCAACAACCTCTCTCTCTTTCTTTCAGAGGAAATTTCTATGGATAATTTTACTGGAGAGGAAGAAGAAGAAGAAGAAGAAAAGATTTTGAAGTACAGACTTGCTCAGAGAAGAGGACTATTCTCTCTCACTAGTTCTGACTCTCTCTTACTTTGTATTTCTTCTACCCAAATTCTAAATCCTTGTGATAAGCCTTTTAATCAAAAAAAGCACCATCACGCGAAGAGTATCAGCCACCATTGTTGCAAGGACAGGTGTCAAGGAGAAATTTCAAGATGAGTCCACTACACATTTCTTTTGTCTTGAAATGACAAAAGAAATATCTTTACCAACTTTCCCTAAAAATACGGATCTACAACAGCACCCACAATGAGAAAATTTTCTTCGCATGCTGAGGTGACTTTTTGACAAAATCAGAATAGTCTCACCCATTTTAGAGTCTTTACACGTTCTTCAACAATGTTGAATATTTGACTACAGAAGGATGAGTTCTCAGCTTTAAGAACTAGTTCTTAAACAAAAGTAGAACTAGTTCTCAACTTTCCTTGCTAACCTGTTCTCAAAAAAACACTAAACCATAACACATGTTAGAAGAATTAAGATAATTTGTTATCATCAAAACAAGATTAGAGAATTGTGGAGCTAACAAATGATCATAGTTGTAGACACCGTATTTTGTCCAGGCTATATTTTTTAATTTAGCTGAAAAATACAAAAAAAATGTACAAAATTATTAACTTTTTCATTCTTTTCAATTTTTACTTGGATTCTTGATTTAAGTAATTTTTTAATGCATTTTTCCTTCTTTTTTTTTTTTTTTTTTNTTTTTTTACAAAAAAAAGAAAGGTTTGTTTCCTTTTTATAAGTAAAAAAAAAAAAGAATAAAAAAATTAAATATGAGAAAAGAGATACTTTAATCCAATTGTATGTAGCATAATCCAATGTCTTTCAAGAGACCAATCTTTTGTATGATGTAAGTATTAAGCTCAATAGTCTCAATCTCATTAAACTAACTTGTCAAAGCATAATTGCTTATTAGTGTATAGCCCATTTTATTTTTTGAGCCGAAATATCTTGATCTAAGTGAAGCACCTAAACCCAAGACCCAATTTTAATTATGCTCCATTTACAAGAGGAGAACCCTAGCCACTTTGAGAGAAATGGAACATATTATTTTCTTCATCCTCTCCTCTCCCTCTTCATCTCTTTCCCACACTCTCCATTAAATCTTTGATTCTAATGCCCTCATTCCATTTTTCTAACTTCCCATAGTTTGTTGTGATCATTATTCTCCCCCTTCACATGTTCCATCAACTTGGATAAGGCAATGCAGCACCTATTGGGAGAAATTGAAGCTTGAACCTAAGGGTTTGCTTAGATTTTTGAAGTTTAAAGGGCTATCCACTTTGATTCTTGACACTAGAAGGCTTCAATTGGGTAATGGCTTTCTTCCACTTCTTAACTCCTTGAACTCGTATATAATTTTTGCAGCTATATTTTTTGGTGCTTAGAGGCTTGGTTATGCATGTTTCTAGTTGAAATCAGCTTCTTGAATGATTATAATATGACCTAGGAGCATGTTCACATGTATTTTTATTGATTTGGAATGATTTTAAGACTCTTTTTACAAGTGATTTTGAATATTGATAGTGCCTTTAAGGTGTTTGATAAAATGCATGTGTGATGTTATGCTTGAATTTGGCTTTGCTTCTAAAGTGTTATGTCTTTTATTTAGCTATTGAGATTATGACATGAATTGAGTGCCTTAGATTCATTATTTGAGTATGTATTGCATAATGATTTATTCATACTTTGCATTGGAGCATAATTTGTAAATTCTGCCCAGCATTTACCTTTGTGTGATGTTTTATGCATAACTCAAGCTATACACAACATTTTCATGAGATTTTACTTTTGTTAGAACGCTAAGACGCATATCTTGCATGTGTATAAATTAAAATTTTTTTTCCTGTCTCATGTGCTCACAGTTTTAATTTGAAAATGACTGTTTTAACTGTACTATGAAATTTTTAGTCCAACAATGGCAGTGATCGGTCTTTTGACCATAATTTCAGTTTTACAACCCCAAATGACATGGTTCTTATCTTGTTAGAACCCTAAGATGCATATCGTGCATGTATATAAATTTCATATTTTTTGCATGTCTCATTTGCTTGCAGTTTTAATTTTAAAATGGTTGTTTTAACTGTAATGTGAAATTGTTAGTTGATTCTGGCAGTGTTATGTTTTTTGGCCATAAGTTGAGTTAGGGAGCTCATTTTTGTATGTTTTATGATCATTTAGAACCATAAGATGTTTTTCTATGTCAAGTAAAATTTTGAGGTCCAACGCATTGGAATGCATTCCCAAATTTCTTTACAAGTTTCCCCTATTTTATGTTTTGTTTTCTATCTTTGTTGTTCTATTTTTCCTTATTTTGCCTTGTGTTTACTTGCTGTCCTTTCTTCCTTTTTAGAACCATTTGCATGCTAATTAGGAGTTTATGTTGATTGCCCTATTTAACTAAATGTTGTTGCCTTACTTTGCATGTCATTTTCATAGTTTTATTTTGACTCTTAATGGCTACCACATGTGCTTTAGTATTTGGAGCCAACTAATGTGTGTTCCATGTGAGAGGGAGTCACAATCCTTGGGCTATTAGCAAAACCCTAAGGCGATTTGGAGGCTTGGAGAGCTTTTGTTTATTTTGATTACATTTTCAATTATGTACCCCTCCCCTATTGGACAAGGACAAGTGTTGTAATGCTTAAAATCATACATTTGCATAGCATTTACGAATGTGACTGTTTGCTTAGTATCCATAGGCCTCTTACCTATCATGGAGGAATAAGGAGATCCATCTGCATATCAAGTGGCCCACCCTATCGTTCCTAGGTAAGGATAAGCGCCACCCGGAGGGCGCCATATGCGAGAAACGGGTGGAAGGATTTAGGGCATGTTAGTTGCATGCATTTCATGTTTAAATTTGCTATTAGTATTCTTATTTACTTGTATAGTTTATTATTCGAGGGATAAATAAAGAACATTTTTGGCCATTTTCTGATTCGCACAACTAATTTCGGGTAACCGTTTTTTAGACGGGTGTTGTGGGGTGCTTAACACCTTCCCCATACACAAACTGACTCCTGAATCCTCTCTGGTTCGCAAACCATTTTTTTTCATTAATTAAAAAGGAGTTTTCCAATTGTTTCCTAATTTCTTAATACAATTGGTGGTGATACCAAGTTTTCTTTTTGGAAAACTAATCTTTTTTCTAAGTTCGTCATTCGCGTCGTAGCGACCTTTGGGTACGTTGTGACAGTAGTCAAATTGAATTTATTTTTGAAACAAATTGCTGTAATGGGTTTGAAATAATAGGGTGTTTCGGCCACTTGGTATATGAGCAAGATTTTGAAGATTGGATGAAAATAATTCAGTCAATACAACGTCATACAAGAAAAAAAAAAAAAAAAAGGACAAGACATCAATATGATTCATTGTGAATTACACACGACGCATAGTACAATTGTGCAATTCACCGTAGAACAATCACTTTTTAATCAAGTGAGACCTTTGCTATTTCTTGTTCTAATAATTTGTTTTTGTTCCCAATATACAATTTTGAATTATAGCATATACAGCCCAATGGGATTTTTTTTTCCTCTTCTCTAGTCTATTTCTACGGTGAATTTTAATAAATTTTGGCTTTTTTTTTTTTGTGTTCTTTTTATTATCTCAGTCTCTAATAATTTTCTTCATTGTTAGGTTGATTTCTTTTCTAATACAATGCATGGATTTTCAATTTTTGCCTTTTTTTTCTGTGTGTTTCTACTGTTCAAAAAAGATTTTACTAAACAATTCACTGGGTTAATGACTCTTATTAATTAAACAAATTTAATTTTTGCATTGGTTTCTTAGTTCAATAGGCATTTGGCTATATAGGACTACAATGCTGTCTTGCATAATGAGAGCTGAGCTGGTCATGTTACTTCTACAAAAAATTGAGAATTTGATAAAAACATATATGTGGAAGTAGAAACCAGCTGGCTCGTATAGCCAAATATTATTATATTTGAATAGTGAGTTCTCACCTTTAGCTTAGTATGATGATTTATTTCCTCTGTTCGAGTTTATACTTGATAGTTCTTGGTGCTGTGCTAGTTTTCTTTGACTTATTGGACTGCTTGTTGGATTGGCTATCTCTTGATACTTGATAGAAGTGAAGACCATGAATACCCAATTTTCTATTGTATGTGATCTGCCCACTCACATGCTGTTTTTTTGCTTTCATTTTTTTATTATTGTTGCCTTCGCCTAGTTCTTTTCTGGAAGTGATTTATGGAGTAGATTATAGGCTCATGTAAAATTATCTCTCCATTTGTAAACTAGAAGATGTTTATGGAGTACATGTATGAAACTGAGTATTATTGAACTACGTATATTATTATGTCTGCCATACTTTGCTAACCTTGCTAATTAATTGGGCTTCAAATAGTCCAACTGCAAACTTCGAAAATGTTCTTTTAGGGACAATACTTGTCACTCATATTCAGCCTCTAACTGAATGGGTGGGATTTGCATTGTGTTTTGTATTAACAAATTGGGGTTACCATTCTAAAGGGTGTTGTGGTCATGAAATTGATTCTTATTTGTATAACAACAGTTATGTTGCAAGACCCTAATTAGCAGGAGGACATGACTTCATATTGAGCTAGGTCAACCTCACCTTTATATTCTCTACTTATATCGTCAACAATATCTGGATAAAATTTATGAAGACAATGATTGCAGTCAAGTTGAATTTGTATTGAAATCATATTGCTGTATATCAACAAGATGTTGAAGATCGGAATAAAACAATTTGGTAAATGCAACAAGAGTCTCCTCTCTCCCAATGGAGAACTTGAAGCAGCCAATGGCATGATGTTGTGATGAATTAGAGCAGGAAGATACTTGACAAGTTGACAACTTAGAAGGAGAAGCTTTGATGTATATCTATGCATACTTGAATAACCATATTGTTTGTTGTTCTCTTTTTAAAATTTTTTTCCTCCTACGTTTTGTTGGGACAACAACTACCATACATATTGACGATGTCTGATTTGGACTGGTTATTTGGAGGTGAATAAGCTAAAAAGGCTGCGTAATACCTACACAGTAATGAAGGGTCAAGAGTAGGATGGTGATACCCGAGCTCCAATATCTAAGTTAGTACGGTCCGAGCTAGATAATATGCGAAATGCAGAAGTTAAGCAAAAGTCCTTTACCTATCATGTCGGGGTTATTTATAGATGGTGCTTGAGGGACATGAGAGGCATATACACACTTGTTGGTGTGGGCCAATGGCCTGGGAGTTATTGGGCCAAATATTAGGTATCTACACACATTTTACTACCTAAGTGCTATTGTGTGACATTTGACTTCTAAGTTGGCATGATTTTAGAAAGACACATCTAAGAAATCTTCTACAGATTGATCGTTGAATGTAATAAAAATGTTTTATGCCATATTTCATTGTAGATCTCTACTTAGTAACAGAGCTGCAACTCTACATTAACAGAGCAAAAAACCAAACCTCCCTCTTTAGAGATCTAATTGAGACAAGTCACTGATATATAAACAGTTTTCCAGCAACAAGCGTGTAAATTAACCTGAGAGATGTTTTTTGTGATTGTGAAAATTCGCCCCTGCTGGTTTCTACAAAGCAAAGAAACCTCTTGGAAATTGCTGATTGCGTAGACTATTCTTTAGCTTTATTACTTTTCTTTTTCTTGATGGCGCATTCTGCAGCACAGAAGTTGACGGAAACTATGAGTTCTTTGAGTTTATACGCTTTTGGCTATACTCAATTGCTGAGGTGACGCCAGTGGTTGTAATTCCAAGTGTACTTACTGGATAAGAGAAGTATACATAGTGAGTAGTTGAAGGGTTTTCTAATTTGTCTCTTACATTCTCGTTGGTAAAGTCCATGTTTTCAAATTCTATTGATCAATAGTTGAGTCTAAAATTCATACTCCTTTCATAGTAAAATGATTTTTGAGAATATACAGTGATGGAATATGGATGCAGACCATGAATATCCAATTTCTTCTTGTATGTGATATGTACTCTTCTAAGCTGTCATATTTTTCGCTTTAATTTTAAATGTTTCTGACTTCACCTAATTTTTTGTGAAAGTAATTTTTGAAGTAGACAATTGATCCATGTAAAAATTATCTATTTAACTTTTTTTAATTTTTTCTGATATTTTGGCTACAACTCTGAGTTCAGAAAGGAAAACCAAAAGTTGTGAAAACGATCTCAATACCACTCGATCACTGGCTATTTGGTATTGTCTATTTAGTTTAGGTGTTGCAATATCACTACTAAAGAAATAATACTTCTACACTTCTTTTACGAGGTTGAGGTGTAGAAAAATTTTAGTCACATAAAAAGAAAAAAAAAATCAATTATACTTATAAGTCCTTATAGTTTTGACTAATTCTTAATCCTTGTAACTTTTTTTCCACAAAAATTGAGTTCCTATAGTTTCAGTTTGATGTAATTGAGTTATAGTAGTTAAACACTATTATGACTCCATTAGTGTAATAATGATATCTCCAAAGGGAAAGCCTCGTTTTAAAGGGGCCATGGGCTCCCAAAATTATTGTATTTTCAAAAAAATTCATTGTTTTATTCAAAAAAAAAATTGGAGTTCACTTCCATTCCATTTTTTGGAAAACCATAATGTTATACTTATACTTGCATGGTCATCTTTTTAAATTATTATCTTTGCTTTGCCACTTTTTCTTCACAGTAGACCCAAAAAGTCTCATAAAAACTTATATTTGATCATTGATATATATCAGTTTTAATTTAAACTGATATATAAAGTATTTTTAAAGGAAATAATTTTTAAACTAATCCATAGTGGCACTCATAGACTCCATGATGATGATTTTTTAATGGTTAGCTTAAGTTAAGCTTTTAGTTTTAATATGAAACTGCTCGCAATGAAATTTGAACCTAGTGAAATATTTTAAAATTTTTGAGTCACCTATTGCAAATAATCGTCTGTAATTTAAAAATGAAAAAAATTAGTATAACATGATGTTAATTTTTTAATGAACCACACGATAAAAAAAAAAAAAAAAAGAAATTCATAACTGAATTTTTGACTGCAGACTTTAGTTTGCGTAGCCTGTGCCTTTAGACATGTAGTAACCCTAGGAGATCCAGGATCTAATTCTCAACCCCATTTGTGGTTTCTCCCTTCCACATATTGATACTCTCCCTTATTAAAAAGAAAATTATTGTTGAATTTTGGAAGCTAGCTTCCACTTTCCCTTTCCTGAAAGACCATATTGTTCAAATTCACACTAAGATGGTCGTCTTTTTTCATTAATGTCTCTGTTCCTTGTCCTGTTCACAGTAGAACCAGAAGCCTCATAAAAGAAATTGAAGGTAGCTTCCATTCCCTTTCCTTAAAGACCATATTGTTCCAAAAGCATAGTGCATTCTCACCTTTAGCTTTATTATGATTGAAAGCTAGCCTCCATTCCATTTCCTAAAAGACTAGACTGTTCAAACTCACACTTACTTGGTCGTCTTTTTTAATTATAATCTCTGTTTCCTCTGCTTTACATCACACTAGGAACAGAAGCCTCATAAAATGTAGCATTGCTCACTGGCATCAAGAACCGTAAACACAAGTGGCAAGTTCTTTAATGCCTTTTCCTGTTGATCGAGCTTCTTCTTCCTCTTCCTCTGATTCAACCCCACGATGGGACTACCAATTAATTAGATGATATGCTAATTATAAAAGAAACCGAGAGGAAAATTATGTGTCTAGTTCATTAGATAGAATATTATAGATTGTATATAGGAAAGATATATACATAGATGGTTTGTGTAGTCGCTATAAGAGATTCATAGAACTTAATGAATTTCTGGTTATTTTAATTCACATAGAGATATAATGAATTAGTAATTGGAAATATTTTCATTAGATCTCAAAAGAGGTTATTGAATAATATAGAAAATCTTAACTATCAATTATGAAGATAATTCTAGATTAAGGATATAAGTAATACAAAACCTGGATTAGTTATGGTAAAATAAAAAATTTTAGATCTTTCTCTCTTAATTACTTCATGATTTTTTCCTGTTTAAGTTTATTTAAGATTAGTCTTGAATATTCTCTTGAATTGTTGATCAGATAAAATTAGGATTAAACCAATTTCGATAGTTCATAGCATCAATCCTTGAAGGATGATCTTTACTCTCATTTTATTACTTGTAAGACGATAGCGTACACTTACGCTCCGTTTTATCATAACAGCTAGTTGTGGGAAGAGTCAATTACTTTGGAGTAACTGTTAAAGAGTCAATTTCTTTGATGGAAGAAAACTATTACATATAGTTATCTGATAGGGTCCCTAGCCTAACCTATAAATAGCTTGTAATATTCTATTAGTTCAAGGCATAAGAAAAAAGGTATAAGCTAAAAGTACTCTCGCAATTCTTCTTAGTACTGCTACACATCAATGGCTAGAGGTTAGTAATTCCTCATTAGATTTACTTGTCTTATTAAATTTATTCTTACAAGTAGAACAAGAAACCTCATAAAAGAAATTAAAGGTAGCTTCCATTCCCTATCTTTAAAGACCATACTGTTGCAAAAGCATTGTCCGTTCTTACCTTTAGCTTTATTATGATTGAAACTTAGCTTCCATTCCATTTCCTAAAAGACCATACTGTTCAAACTCACACTTACTTGGTCGTCTTTTTTAATTATTATCTTTGTTTCCTCTGCTTTACATCACACTAGAAACAGAAGCCTAATAAAATCTAGCATTGCTCACTGGCATCAAGAACCGTAAACACAAGTGGCAAGTTCTTTAATGGCTTTTCCTGTTGATGGAGCTTCTTCTTCTGATTCAACCCCACGATGGAACTACCAAGTTTTCTTGAGCTTCAGGGGAGAAGACACTCGCAAAGGATTCACAAGTCATTTGTATGCTTCACTTGATCGAAAGGGAATCATCACTTTCAAAGATGACAAAGAATTGGAGAGAGGAGAAGTTATTTCATCAGAACTCATCAAAGCAATTCAAGGATCTATGTTTGCAATCATCATTCTCTCCCCAAACTATGCTTTTTCAACTTGGTGTTTGGATGAGCTCCAAAAGATTGTTGAGTGCAAGAAAATTTTGGGGCAAGAAATATTTCCAATCTTCAATGGTGTTGAGCCCTCTGATGTAAGATACCAGAGGGGCTCCTTCGCGGAAGCTTTCAGAAAACATGAAGAAAAATTTGGAAGTGACAACCAGAAGGTGCAAAGATGGAGAGATGCCTTAAGGGAAATTGCTAATATCTCTGGTTGGGACTCCAAGGAATGGTAAGTTTACATATAATTGAAATAAAGTTGAAATTTGATTGCAGTTATTGGTTATTAGAAATAGAAGAGATGAATGCAGTATTGAATTAAATATATCTTTACATATTGAAGGTAAAATTTGTTGGAATAACTAGTTATTATATTTCCCTTGACTACTGTGATGTCTTAAAATAATTTTGAAGCACATTAGATTCATATTTGACTTGGAGCGTTCAGTCTGACACTATTTAGGATTTCTAGAGGGCAACTTATGTCATGAGCTCCAAATTGTTTTAACTATACGATTGAGACATAAATGCTGTTTTGTGCTTCTTCTTTGTTGGTTAATTTGGCTATGCTTGGTTTTTTAACTAATCACAACTTATTATTTTTTCTACTACATAGGATTGAAGCAGAACTGATTGAATGCATTGTTAAAGATCTGCATAGAAAACTGCAGCCAAAATTTCCTTTTTACAAAGATGGCTTATTTGGAATTGATTCAAGGGTGGAGAAAGTGAACTCGCTATTAGACTTGGGGTCACATGATGTTCAATTCATAGGCATATGTGGCATGGGTGGGATAGGTAAGACGACTATTGCTAGAGAAGTTTATGAAAGAATCCATGGTGCATTTGAAGTTAGTTGCTTTCTTGCCAATGTTAGAGAGGTTTCAGAGACAAATGGATTGGTTAACATTCAAAGACAACTTCTTTCTCAAATCAAGCAAAATAGCATTGACATTTTTAATTTGTGTGACGGGAAAAAGACAATAAGAAATCTTTTATCAAAGAAAAGAGTTATTCTTGTTCTTGATGATGTAAGTGAAGTGAGCCAATTGGAGAATTTGGCAGGGAAGGAAGACTGGTTTGGTCCCGGAAGCAGAGTAGTAATCACAACAAGAGATATGCATTTGTTGATAACACATGGAGTACTGCACAAACAGTACAAGGTTGCTGAGTTAAATCATGATGAATCCCTTAAGCTCTTTTGTCAAAAAGCATTTAAAAGAGAACAAGCAAAAGAAGGCTATTTGGTTTTGTCAGAATATGTGGTTGGATATGCAGGAGGCCTTCCTCTAGCACTGGAAGTATTGGGTTCCTTTCTCTGTGGACGAAATATGGATGTATGGTGTAGTGCTTTAAAACGAATAAAAGATATTCCGGACCCAAAAATTGTAGATATTCTAAAGATAAGCTATGATGGATTACATCCCGTGGAGAAGAATATATTTCTGGATATCGCATGCTTCTTCAAAGGGGAGGACAAAGATCAGGTGATGGAAATATTGAAATATTGTGGTCATTGTCCTGAAATTGGAATTGAAATTCTCATTGAAAAATGTCTGCTAACTCTCACTGATAATGAGTTGTGGATGCATGATTTGCTTCAAGAAATGGGCAGGAACATTGTTTTCCAAGAATCTCCTGAAAATCCTGGAAGACGTAGTAGGTTGTGGTCATTGGACGATGTTAATAATGTATTGGTAAAAAATAAGGTAAATACGTGACTTTTGTACATTTATGGTTGAGCCTTTGGTGTTACATAAATATTATGGTATAAGATACAAACTAACTAGATGAGTATGATACATTTCGTTTCCTTATGTTTTTATTCTACAAATTTTTTTTGTTTACTAGGGAACTGAAGCAATTCAAGGAATAGTATTGGACTTACCTCAAGGATATGAAACAATTCAAGACTTACCTCGGGGATATGAAGCATGCTTGCACCCGGATGCCTTCTCAAGGACAAGTCAGTTGAAATTACTCATGTTATGTAACATGCGACTTCCCCCCCATGGCCTCAATAGTCTTCCTAGTGCACTAAAGGTTCTTGACTGGATACAATGTCCTTTAAGATCTCTGCCACATAACATTGAACTGGATGAACTCGTTGATCTCAAATTGTGCGATAGCAAACTTGAACAACTTTGGAATGGAACAAAGGTAAGATACTTCCATTGAAAGCTCAATCTTATCTCTCTAGAACTTTGGAAGCTAACAATTTTTTTCTCACTCAAATGTTTTTATTAGTTTCTAGGAAGTTTGAAGTTCATCGACTTGAGTTTTTCCAAGAACTTAACCCAATCCCCAGATATTTCTGGTGTTCCAAATCTTGAAATATTGGTTTTAGAAGGTTGTGGAAGCCTATTGAAAATTCATCCATCCCTTGGACTCCACAGGAAACTTGTTCTAGTGAATTTTAAAGATTGCAAAAATCTTAAATATCTTCCAGATAAAATGGAAATGAGTTCTATGAAGCATTTGATTCTTTCTGGCTGCTCAAAAGTTAAATGGCTTCCAGAGTTTGGGGGAAGTATGGAACATCTATCAACACTTTCTTTAGATGGAACTTCCATAACTGAACTGCCCTTATCACTTGGATGTCTGATTGGCCTTGCTGATTTGAATTTAAAGGATTGCAAAAGTCTTGTTGGCCTTCCAAGTACCATTCAAAATTTGAAGTCCCTCATGATTCTCAATATCTCTGGTTGCTCAAAAATTTCTAGATTGCCAGAAAATATTAAGGAGATCAAGTGTTTGAAGGAACTTAATGCCAGTGAAACTGCTATTGAAGAAGTACCTTCATGTGTCTTAGATCTAAAAAACCTTGAAGAATTATCCTTTGAGGGTTGCAAAGGGTTAGTGTCCAAGTCATGGAATTGGCTTCTGCCCTTTGGGAGTCCTCCAGTTCCCAAGGGTTTCAGGTTACCTCATTCTTTCTCAACTTTCTCCTCCTTGCAAAGATTAAATTTAAGTTATTGCAATCTCTCTGAAGGATCAATCCCTAGTGATATTGACTGCTTATCATTATTGGTGAGCTTAGATCTAAGTGGCAACAATTTCATTAGCCTACCTAGCAGCATTTCTGAACTTGCTATGCTGAAATTTCTTCACTTAAATTGCTGTAAGAGGCTCAAATCATTGCCAGAACTTCCATTAGAAATAAAAGTACTAGATGCATGCAATTGTACTTCACTGGAAATTCTCAAATTCAATTCAAAGCAATGCAGTATTGTCCCATGGAGTAAGAAAAAGATCTTTAAAGAAAAAAACAATGATGCAGGCAATAGTCTGGAAGGTTGCACACTCATTTTTTCTTCAGTCATTATTGAAATAGGGAGCGTGGGAAAGTTTTTCGATGATGCTATGAATCAGGTCTGCATCCTCTTCTCCCTCTTTATGTTTGCACATCAGTGGTTACTCTCTTTGTTGTTACTTATTCAGGGTAAAACTTTTTTATACAGGAACATCAATATCCGTTACGAAAATTTAAGATGCTTATACCGGGAGATAAAATTCCATCCTGGTTTGACACTCAAAATTCTTGTTCCTTGGCAATAGTACAACTAGAACTTCCTCATAATTGGCCCCAAACTGAATGGGTGGGAATTGCTTTGTGTTGTGTTCTACTAAATCAGGGTTACCCATCTAACCTGTATCATCGTGATTTTCATGGAATTAATTGTTATATAAATGATGGTACAAGATCAATCTCTATTTCCGGCAGCAATGAGGTAGCTTATATTGAGCCAAGTCAGCCTCACTTTTATATTCTCTATTTATCTGCTAGAGAATTCCGTGACCAAATTTATAAAGACCATGATTGCAGTCAAATTGAAATTAGATTTGAAGAATCTTCTGGCGCTGAAGGGTTGGAAATAATGGGGTGTGGAGGCCGTCTGGTATATGAGCAAGATTTTGAAGATTGGAACAAAACAATTTGGTTTAACAATAGTGTCATCCCTCCCAATGGAAAACTTGAATCTGCCAATGACATGTTGTGATGAATTAGACCAGGAAGATAGCAAGTAGAAAATTTTATCTGTTAGGCTTTGATGTATCTGTGAATACTTGAATAAATAGATTGTCAGTTGTTCTCTTTCTTTCTTTTTTTTTATTTTTTTATTTTTTTGTTCTTCTGCCATTTGCCCCTTTGTTTTGTTCGGAAACAAGCTACTAGACATATTTTATTATGTATGTCCTACATTTCGGGTTCAGTGTTGCAGTTCATGGTACAAGTTCAAAATTCATGGTTTATATATATATATAACCTACATATTGCACTTCCAATTCTATACCACATACCAAAGCAACCCGCAAACCTAGTAATAGTGATTTTACTTCTAAACTGACATGATTTTAGAAAGACACATCTAAGAAATCAACTACAAATTCATTGTTGAATGTAATAAAATGTCTTATGCCATGTTTCATTTAGACCTCTACTTGAAAACAAAGCACTTAGTAGATGGTAGCCATCCCTGTTACTACTTCATCATTATATGCTGCTGAGGAAACAAATGAGTAGCAACTTCCTAGTTCCTCCATGCACCAATCTTTCTATGCTTCTCCAATACAAAATTAATATCTCATATGTTTATATTGCCTTTTTGACTCTTTGCCACTTGATTGAGAAGTCCTTTCTTGATTGACGGAAGCATAAAGGGAAAATGCAGAGAAATGAGGCATTATCATCTTTGGATGAACAGAAAAGATTTACCAGGCAAGTAAACATAGTTTTAACAATTTTTTCATACCTGGCCACATCATTGAGGATTGATCAAATAGAAAAGTGCCAAATCATTAAAATATTTAAGATTTTTGACCGGCAACAAATAGTTTGAACAATTTTTTCATATATAGCAATATGCGATTTCATGATAATTGATCAAAAATTAAATCCTTTAAAAATAAAAGGAAGGGCTATGCATATTACTTGAATACTGTGACAAAATTTATCAAGACAATGATCGCAATGAAATTGAATTAGTATTGAAATCAAATTGCTGTGGAGGGGGGTTGGTTGAAAATAATTGGGTGTGGGAACCGTCTAGTGTATCAGAAAGACGTTGGAGGATTGAACAAAGCAATGGGTCAATGCAGCAACAATGTCTTCCCTCCAATGACATTATGTTGAGATGAATTAGAGCAGAAAGATAACATAAAAGTAGACAACTTAGAAGAGGAGCCTTTGATGTATATCTATAAAATACTTGAAGAAATAGAATGTTTATGATCAATGAATATATAAATACATAGATTGTTTGTCGTTCTATTTTTATTTTTTCCTTCCCTCCCGGATGTTCCTGTGTTTTGTTGGGACAGCAGCCACCAGACGCATTTTACTACTTAGGAGCTATTGCTTAATACTTTACTTTCAAATTGGCCTGATTTGAGGAAGACACATATAAGAAATCAGCTATAGGTTGATAGTTGAATGTAATCAAAATGTTTTATGATATAGTTCATAATAGACCCCTACTTGGATAGTGCATGCAAGTCAACATTAACAGAGAAAAAGAGAATAAGAAAAAGACAAATCATTGCTCTTTCTATATTTAAATGATACAAGTTATTGATATACTAGTAGTTTTCACACAACATATACTTAAATTATCTCATAAATATCAAGCAACCTTTAGCTAAGTGACATTGAAGTCAAGGTCGAAGCCATGACTTTTGATAAGGGGGCAAGAGAACAAAAAGCCATCAGACGAGCATACCATATAATATATCTAATTGACCATTTAAAAAGACAGTAAATAGACATGGAAAGCAACAGCTATTATAAAAGCAAAAACAACATGCATTAAAATAATATTTAAATAATTTCCTGTCACTTCTATAAAAAATTGAGAATACCAGCCTCTGGGAGATTGTTCAGTATGTTCTCACCTCTAGCTTTATAACTTTTTGAAAAGAAATGAGAGAATGATTGAAAGCTAGCTTCCATTCCTAAAAGACCATATTGTTCAAACTCACACTTTCCTCTGCTTAATTGTTATCTCTGTTTCCTCTGCTTTTCATAACTGATTCACGGTAGAACCAGAAGCCTCATAAAATCTTGCATTGCTCACTGGCATTAATTTGCCACCAGCCGCAGAAATCCAGAACCCCAAACACAATTGGGAAGTTCCTTTAATGGATTTTCCTGTTGATGGAGCTTCTTGTTCTTCTTCCTCTCCTTCTGATTCAACCCCACGATGGGACTACCAAGTTTTCTTGAGTTTCAGGGGAGAAGACAACGGCAAAGGATTCACAAGCCATTTTTATGCTTCACTTGTTTTAACCATATAATAGGCCCATGTAAAATTATCTCTCTATTTGTTACTAGATGATGTCTATGGAGTACATGTATGAAATTGAAAGTATTATGTAACAACGTAGATTATCATGTCTGTCATACTTTGATAATCCTGCTAATTAATTGAACAATCCAACTGCGGGCTTAAAAAATGTCCTTCCTTAGCGACAATGCATGACCCTCGTATTCAGCCTCTAACTGAATAGGTGGGACTTGTGTTTTATATTAACAAATTGGGGTTGTCATTCTAAAGGGTGTTGTCAACATGAAATTGATTGTTATTTGTATAACAACAGTTATTGTTGGTATTTTATTAAAAATAAATATATTATATTATATGTTTAATGTCCCAACGGTTATATATGTTACAACTTCTCTTCTCTCTATGTTTATTGTGTTTAAAGACATTTGTTATTAGTCTTAAAAATCATTCGGTTATAACTCTGTAACTGCATTATAAAATACTTTGAAGTGCTTTAATTGACTAAATGGTTTTGGCTTTTAATTGGTTGTTTTCTTTGTGCTTTTATTCTTTGTTTTAAAAGCTTATAATATTTATTTAATTGTGACCAACAGCTAGAATTTGAAAAGGTGGTCTACTACACTATATATATATATGTGTGTGTGTGTGTGTATGTGCTTCTACAATTTATATAAGATACATTTGGAAGTGTAACCTAATTATAGTGTGTACATATTATTTGTTTATATTGTGTGAGTAAACACTTGGGTAGAGAAGAATGTTGGAGAGAGTCTTTTTCTCCTATTTGTGCAGAATATTAGAGGATAAACGGTGTGGCTACCAGGATGTTGTATCCTGGAGGCAATGCATTTAGAACTTGTTGTACCTTGTGGATATACTAAAAATACATGCGAGAGACGTGAATTATCTTAAAGAAAATGAGATACCCGTGTCTCATTCTGGTGCCACATCTCTAATTTTTCTCTAACCTATTGTTATTATTTGTATTTTATTTTCTATTTTATAGGCTTGGGAACATCAGTTATGATCATAGTTACTAGGTTTGTTCTCCTCCCCCTAAACTGCGAAATGGGACGTCCCTCCGAGTTTGTGTGCATTTGCATCCTGGATTGCAGTAGTGTGCTACAATTAGCAAACCGAAACTCTTTGTTAGAAACAATCCTTTTTCGAAAAATAATATAGAGAACAAACCAAGAAATAATTTTGAACGTACCACAGACCAAAACCAAACCTTCCTCTTTAGAGATCTAATTGAGACAAGTCACTGATATATAAACAATTTTCCAGCAACAAGCGTGTAAATTAACGGGACAGATGTTATCTGTGATTGTGCAAATTCCAAGTGTAAATTAACCGGACAGATGTTATCTGAGAAAAGAAGCCTCTTGAAAATTGCTGATTGCGTAGACTATTCTTTAGCTTTATTACTTCTCTTTTTCTTGATGGAGCATTCTGCAGCACAGAAGTTGACGGAAACTATGAGTTCTCTGAGTTTATACGCTTTTGGCTATACTCAATTGCTGAGGTGACGCCAGTGGGTGTAATTCCAAGTGTGCTTACTGGATAAGAGAAGTATACATAGTGAGTAGTTGAAGGGTTTTCTAATTTGTCTCTTACATTCTCGTTGGTAAAGTCCATGTTTTCAAATTCTATTGATCAATAGTTGAATCTAAAATTCATACTCCATTCATAGTAAAATGATTTTTGAGAATATACAGTGATGGAATATGGATGCAGACCAAGACCATGAATATCCAATTTCTTCTTGTATGTGATATGTACTCTTCTATGCTGTCATATTTTTTGCTTTAATTTTAAATGTTGCTACCTTCACCTAATTTTTTATGAAAGTATTTTCTGTAAACTATTGACCCATGTAAAAATTATCTATATAACTTTTTTTTAACTTTTTGATATTTTGGCTATGACTCTGAGTTCAAAAAGAAAAATTAAAAGCTGTGAGGATGACCTCAATACCACTTGATCACTAGCTATTTGGTATTGTCTATTTAATTTAGGTGTTGCAATATCACTACTAAAAAAAGTACTTCTACACTTCTTTTAAGAGGTTGAGGTGTAGAAAAAATTTAGTCACATAAAAAAAAAAAAAAAAAACATCAATTATACTTATAAGTCCTTTTAGTGTAATGATGATGTGTCCAAGGGAGAGCCTCGTTTTAAAGGGGCCATGGGCTCCCAAAATTATTTTAAATTAAGAAATTTTCATTGTTTTATTCAAAAAAATTTAGAGTTAATGTTATACTTATACTTGCATGGTCATCTTTTTTAATTATTATCTATGCTTCGCCACTTTTTCTTCCCAGTAGACCCAAAATGTCTCATAAAAACTTATATTTGGTCCTTGATATATATCAGTTTTAATTTAAACTGATATATAAAATATTCTTAAAGGAAATAATCTTTAAACTAATTCTTAGTGACACTCATATGGAGGTTTCTTAGATACTTTTCATATTTATGTAGTATGTCATACTATATGAGATTAGCCAATATATAAATGACATGTGTACAAATTAATTGTTTTTAAATTTATTTGAGAAAATAAAATAAATTATATTTATATTCAATAAAATATAAAAATTACGTATGCTTGTCACGTTAGTGTAGTATGACATATTCATGTAATATCATAGAATCCCCGCACTCATATACTACATGATGATGATTTTTTAATGGTTGGCTTAAGTTAAGCTTTTAGTTTTAAAATGAAACTGTTCGCAGTGAAATTCGAACCTAGACTTTACAAACGAAATACTTTAAATTTTTTGAGTCACCTACTACTAATAATAGTCTCTAATTGAAAAATGAAAAAAAATTAATATAACATGATGTTAATTTTTTAATGAACCACATGATAGAAGAAAAAAAAGAAAGAAGTTCAGAATTGAAGTTTCGACTGCAGACTTTAATTTGCGTAGCCTATGCCTTTAGGCATGTAGTAACCCTAGGGGATCCAAGATCTAATTCTCAACCCCATTTGTGGTTTCTCCCTTCCACATATGGGTACTCTCTCTTATTAGAAAAAAAAAAAATTATGGTTGAATTTTTGAAGCTAGCTTCCATTCCCTTTCGTGAAAGATTATATAGTGTTCAAATTTACACTAGGGTGGTAATCCACTAGAAAATATTTTTTTTACACTAACCCACTAAAAAATTATTATTATTTGAGTCATCCACATTTCGTTGTCTCTAATTAAAACAGAAAGTGGGTGATTATCTCTTTCAAACTGAAGAATTTTTTTTAGAGATACAATATTTATATTACAATGCATATTTATATATATTTTTAAAAAATTCTCATAAAAAAAAGAATAAATATTTAAGTTACCAATAATACTATCATACCAACATCATAACCACTATGAACAAATATACTAAAATTTGATTTTAGTCTTAAAATTTTTTTCAACCTTAAACATTGGTATACATATGACCATTTCAGCAATTGTTCGGAGTAAAAAATGAAGACTGTAGTGTAATATCATATTCATTTTCTAATGAATGAAGAAAAAAAAAACAATTAAAGTAAAGAAATGGAAGGGTGACTGAAATTTCAGAGCTAGCTTCCACGCTCCCTTTCCTGAAAGACCATATTGTTCAAATTCACACTTAGATGGTCGTCTTTTTTCATTAATGTCTCCGTTTCTTGTCCTGTTCACAGTAGAACCAGAAGCCTCATAAAAGAAATTAAAGGTAGCTTCCATTCCCTTTACTTAAAGACCAAATTGTTGCAAAAGCATAGTGCGTTCTCACCTTTAGCTTTATTATGATTGAAAGCTAGCTTCCATTCCATTTCCTAAAAGACCAGACTGTTCAAACTCATACTTACTTGGTCGTCTTTCTTAATTATTATCTCTGTTTCCTCTACTTTACATCACACTAGGAACAGAAGCCTCATAAAATATAGCATTGCCACTGGCATCAAGAACAGTAGACACAAATGGCGAGTTCTTTAATGTCTTTTCCTGTTGATCGAGATTCTTCTTCCTCTCCCTCTGATTCAACCCCACGATGGGACTACCAAGTTTTCTTGAGCTTCCGGGGAGAAGACACCCGCAAAGGATTCACAAGCCATTTGTATGCTTCACTGAATCAAAAGGGAATGATCACTTTCAAAGATGACAAAGAATTGGAGAGAGGAGAAGTTATTTCATCAGAACTCATCAAAGCAATCGAAAGGTCTATGTTTGCAATCATCATTCTCTCCCCAAAATATGCTTTTTCCACTTGGTGTTTGGATGAGCTCCAAAAGATTGTTGAGTGCAAGAAAACTTCGGGTCTAGAAATTTTTCCAATCTTCTATGGTGTGGAGCCCTCTGATGTGAGATACCAGAGGAAGTCGTTTGCAGAAGCTTTCAGAAAACACGAAGAAAAGTTTGCAGCAGACAAAGAGAAGGTGCAGAGATGGAGAGATGTCTTAAGGGAAGTTGCCAATATCTCTGGTTGGGACTCCAAGGAATGGTAAGTTTACTTATAATTGAAATAAAGTTGAAATTTGTTTGATTAATGGTTATTTAGCAAATAGAACAGAGGTCACAGCATTGAATTAAATACATTAGGTTTTCAAGGCAAATTTGATGAAAGGACTAGCTATTATATTTCCCTTGACTACTATGAAGTCTTGAAATTTTTTTGAAGCACATTAGACTTGGAGTGTTCATTCTGACACTATTTAGGATTTCTAGACGGCAACTTATGTCATACGCTACTAAGCTGCAAACTGTTTTAACCATATGATAGAGACATATATGACATTTTGTGCTTCTTCTTTGTTGGTTAATTTGGCTAAGCTTGGTTTTTAAATAATCACAAATTATTATCTTTTCTACCACATAGGATTGAAGCAGAGCTGATTGAATGCATTGTTAAAGATCTGCATAGAAAACTGCAGCCAAAATTGCCTTTTTACAAAGATGGCTTATTTGGAATTGATTCAAGGGTGGAGAAAGTGAACTCGCTATTAGACTTGGGGTCACATGATGTTCAATTCATAGGCATATGCGGCATGGGTGGGATAGGTAAGACAACTATTGCTAGAGAAGTTTATGAAAGGATCCATGGTGCATTTGAAGTTAGTTGCTTTCTTGCCAATGTTAGAGAGGTTTCAGAGACAAATGGATTGGTTAACATTCAAAGACAACTTCTTTCTCAACTCAAGCAAAATAGCATTGACATTTTTAATTTGTGTGACGGGAAAAAGACAATAAGAAATCTTTTATCAAAGAAAAGAGTTATTCTTGTTCTTGATGATGTAAGTGAAGTGAGCCAATTGGAGAATTTGGCAGGGAAGGAAGACTGGTTTGGTCCCGGAAGCAGAGTAGTAATCACAACAAGAGATATGCATTTGTTGATAACACATGGAGTACTGCACAAACAGTACAAGGTTGCTGAGTTAAATCATGATGAAGCCCTTAAGCTCTTTTGTCAAAAAGCATTTAAAAGAGAACAAGCAAAAGAAGGCTATTTGGATTTGTCAGAATATGTGGTTGGATATGCAGGAGGCCTTCCTCTAGCACTGGAAGTATTGGGTTCCTTTCTCTGTGGACGAAATATGGATGTATGGTGTAGTGCTTTAAAACGAATAAAAGATATTCCGGACCCAAAAATTGTAGATATTCTAAAGATAAGCTATGATGGATTACATCCCGTGGAGAAGAATATATTTCTGGATATCGCATGCTTCTTCAAAGGGGAGGACAAAGATCAGGTGATGGAAATATTGAAATATTGTGGTCATTGTCCTGAAATTGGAATTGAAATTCTCATTGAAAAATGTCTGCTAACTCTCACTGATAATGAGTTGTGGATGCATGATTTGCTTCAAGAAATGGGCAGGAACATTGTTTTCCAAGAATCTCCTGAAAATCCTGGAAGACGTAGTAGGTTGTGGTCATTGGACGATGTTAATAATGTATTGGTAAAAAATAAGGTAAATACGTGACTTTTGTACATTTATGGTTGAGCCTTTGGTGTTACATAAATATTATGGTATAAGATACAAACTAACTAGATGAGTATGATACATTTCGTTTCCTTATGTTTTTATTCTACAAATTTTTTTTGTTTACTAGGGAACTGAAGCAATTCAAGGAATAGTATTGGACTTACCTCAAGGATATGAAACAATTCAAGACTTACCTCGGGGATATGAAGCATGCTTGCACCCGGATGCCTTCTCAAGGACAAGTCAGTTGAAATTACTCATGTTATGTAACATGCGACTTCCCCCCCATGGCCTCAATAGTCTTCCTAGTGCACTAAAGGTTCTTGACTGGATACAATGTCCTTTAAGATCTCTGCCACATAACATTGAACTGGATGAACTCGTTGATCTCAAATTGTGCGATAGCAAACTTGAACAACTTTGGAATGGAACAAAGGTAAGATACATCCATTGAAAGCTCAATATTATCTCTCTAGAACTTTGGAAGCTAACAATTTTTTTCTCACTCAAATGTTTTTATCAGTTTCTAGGAAGTTTGAAGTTCATCGACTTGAGTTTTTCCAAGAACTTAACCCAATCCCCAGATATTTCTGGTGTTCCAAATCTTGAAATATTGGTTTTAGAAGGTTGTGGAAGCCTATTGAAAATTCATCCATCCCTTGGACTCCACAGGAAACTTGTTCTAGTGAATTTTAAAGATTGCAAAAATCTTAAATATCTTCCAGATAAAATGGAAATGAGTTCTATGAAGCATTTGATTCTTTCTGGCTGCTCAAAAGTTAAATGGCTTCCAGAGTTTGGGGGAAGTATGGAACATCTATCAACACTTTCTTTAGATGGAACTTCCATAACTGAACTGCCCTTATCACTTGGATGTCTGATTGGCCTTGCTGATTTGAATTTAAAGGATTGCAAAAGTCTTGTTGGCCTTCCAAGTACCATTCAAAATTTGAGGTCCCTCATGATTCTCAATATCTCTGGTTGCTCAAAAATTTCTAGATTGCCAGAAAATATTAAGGAGATCAAGTGTTTGAAGGAACTTAATGCCAGTGAAACTGCTATTGAAGAAGTACCTTCATGTGTCTTAAATCTAAAAAACCTTGAAGAATTATCCTTTGAGGGTTGCAAAGGGTTNAAGTGGAAACAATTTTATTGGCTTACCTAGCAGCATTTCTGAACTTTCTATGCTGTTATTACTTCGCTTAAATTGCTGCAAGAGGCTCCAATTATTGCCAGAACTTCCATTACAAATAGAAGAACTAGATGCATACAATTGTACTTCACTGGAAATTCTCAAATTCAATTCAAAGCAATGCAGTCTTGTCCCATGGAGTAAGAAAAAGATCTTTAAAGAAAACAACAATGATGCAGACAATTGTACTTCACCGAAAATTTTCAAATCGTGTCTTTCAGGCCATATTTGCAAAGGGAGTGCGGGATTGATCTTTAAAACACACAACAATGAAAGTTTTGATCAGGTTTGCTTCCTCTTCTCCCTCTATATGTTTGCTCATCAGTGGTTACTCTCTCTTTGTTGTTACTTATTCAGGGTAAAACTTTTTTATACAGGAATATCAATTACCGCGAATAAAATTTAAGATGCTTATACGGGGAGATAAAATTCCATCCTGGTTTGACACTCAAAATTCTTGTTCCTCGGCAATAGTACACTTAGAACTTCCTCGTAATTGGCCTCAAACTGAATGGGTGGGAATTGCTTTGTGTTGTGTATTACTAAATCAGGGTTACCCACCTAACTTGAATCGTTGGAATGTTCAAGGCATTAATTGTCATATGCATGATGGTACAACTTCAGTTATTATTTGCAGCAAAAATGAGGTACCTCCTATTGAGCTAAGTCAGCCTCACCTTTATATTCTCTATTTATCTGCTTTAGAATTTCGTGACAAAATTTACAAAGACCATGATCGTAGTCGAATTGAAATTAGATTTGAAATAAGTTTTGGCGGTGAAGGGTTGGAAATAATGGCGTCTGGGGGCCGTCTGGTATATGAACAAGATTTTGAAGATTGGAACAAAACAATTTGGTGCAACAATAGTGTCATCCCTCCCAATGGAAAACTTGACTCTGCCAATGACATGATGTTGTGATGAATTAGACCAGGAAGATACCAGACAAGTAGAAAATTTTGATTATCTGTTAGGCTTTGATGTATTTGTGAATACTTGAATAAATAGATTGTCAGGTGTTCTCTTTCACTTTTTTTGCTTATTTTTTTTTTGTTCTTCCGCCATATGCCCCTATGTTTTGTTGGGAAACAAGCTACTACACATATCTTACTATGTATATCCTACATTTCGGGTTCAATGTTGCAGTTCATGATACGAGTTTAAAATTCATGGTTCACTTATATATATGTATGTATAACCTACATACTGCACTTCCAATTCTATACCACATACCAAAACGACCCACAAACCTAGTAATTGTGATTTTCCTTCTAAATTAGCATGATTTTAGAAAGGCACATCCAAAAAATCAACTACAGATTCATCATTGATTGTAATAAAAATGTCTTATGCCATGTTTCATTTAGACTTTACTTGAAAACAGAGTTACAACTCTACATTAGCAGATTAAAGAAGTAGAGAAGGGTTTTTTTTAGATTCGATAGTGACAAGTTACTAAAATATATAAATAGCTTTCCAGCATATAACCAAAAATAAAATAAAATTGGCTTTCCAGCAAGATGGGTGTAAATTACCCTCAAAAACTTAAAGCACATGCTATTTGGGATTGGCTCGGCCACCATTAGGTACTTCGTTTATCTTTTTAATGGTAGCCATCCCTCTTACTACGTACTTCATCATTATATGCCGCTGAGGAAACAAATGAGTATCAACTTCCTAGTTCCTTCAATGCACCAATCTTTCTATGCTTCTTCAATACAAAATTAATATGTCATATGTTAATATTGCCTTTTTGACTCTTTGCCACTTGATTGAGAAGTCCTTTATTGATTGACGGAAGCATAAAGGGAGAATGCAGAGAAATGAGGCATTATCATCTTTGGATTAACAGCAAAGATTTACCGGGTAAGTAACCATAGTTTTAACAATTTTGTCATACATGGCCACATCACTGAGGAATGATCAAATAGAGAAGTGCCACATCATTAAAGTATTTAAGATTTTTGACCAGCAGTAAATAGTTTTAACAATTTTTTCATATATGGCAATATGCGATTTGATGATTGTATAAAAAAATCTATACTGCTAATGGATCAAAATTAAATCCTTTAAAAATAAAAGGAAGGGCCATGCATATTACTTGAATACCTTTACAAAATTTATATAGACAATGATCGCAGTGAAATTGAATTAATATTCAAATAATATTGCTGTGGAGGGGGGTTGGTTGGAAATAATTAGGTGTGGGAGCTGTCTAGTGTATCCGAAAGATGTTGAAGGATTGAACGAAGCAATGGGTCAATGCAGCAACAATGTCTTCCCTCCAATGACATGATGTTGAGATGAATTAGAGCAGAAAGATACCATAAAAGTAGACAACTTAGAAGGAGAGCCTTTGATGTATATCTATAAAATACTTGAAGAAATAGATTGTTCATGGTCAATAAATATATAAATACAGGTAGACTTCGGACTAATTTAGGGTGAGACTTTTTGAAGAGAGATCAGAGGCAAGAAGACAGAGACAACGAATAATCTTACTTCCTCAACAATTTTCTTCTTCTACTTTATTTCTCTTATGCTTAGATTTATTTTCATGATGTTTTCTGCTACAGTTATAAACTAATTCTCTATCTAAGGCTACGATGTAGTCTAACTATGAATGATTCTATTTTCTTCTAGTAATTAATCTATGGATTTTCTTTTCTAATTGAGTATTCTATTTTACCTTTAATGCTTCTAATTAGCTGGCAATTAATTAGATGATATGCTAATTATAAAAGAAACTGAGAGGGCAATTATGTATCTAGTTCATTGGATAGAATACCGTAGATTGTATATAGGATTGATATATACTTATATGGTTTGTGTAGTCGCTATGAGAGATCCATAGAACTTAATGAATTTCCAGTTATTGTAATTCATATAAAGATATAGTGAATTAGTGATTAGGAATATTTTTATTAGACTTCGAGAGAGGCTATTGAATAGTACAGGAAATCTCAACTATCAATTAGGAAGATAATTCTGAAATTAAGAATATAAGTAATTCAACCTAGATTAGTTATGGTGAAATTGGAAAGGTCTTTCTCTCTTAATTACTTCATGATTTTTACCTGTTTAATTTTATTTAAGATTAGTCTTCAATTTTCTCTTGAATCATTGATCAAATAAAATTGGGATTAACACATTTTGATAGTTAATAGCATCAATACTTGAGGGACGATCTTTACTCTCATTTTATTACTTGTAAGACGATAGTGTGCACTTGCTCTCCATTTTATCACAACAACTAGTTGGAGAAGAGTCAATTACCTTAGAGTAACTGTTAGAGAGTCAGTCTCTTTTATGGACAAAAGCTATTTTATATAATTATCTGATAGGATCTCTAGCCTAGCCTATAAATAACTTGTAATATTCTATCAATTCAAAGCATAAGGAAAAAGGTATAGGCTAGAAGTATTCTCTAAATTCTTCTTAGTACCAGAAGCCTCATAAAAGAAATTAAAGGTAGCTTCCATTCCCTTTCTTTAAAGACCATATTGTTGCAAAAGCATTGTGCGTTCTCACCTTTAGCTTTATTATGATTGAAACTTAGCTTCCATTCCATTTCCTAAAAGACCATACTGTTCAAACTCACACTTACTTGGTCGTCTTTTTTAATTATTATCTTTGTTTCCTCTACTTTACATCACACTAGAAACAGAAGCCTCATAAAATCTATCATTGCTCACTGGCATCAAGAACCGTAAACACAAGTGGCAAGTTCTTTAATGGCTTTTCCTGTTGATGGAGCTTCTTCTTCTGATTCAACCCCACGATGGGACTACCAAATTTTCTTGAGCTTCAGGGGAGAAGACACTCGCAAAGGATTCACAAGCCATTTGTATCCTTCACTTCATCGAAAGGGAATCATCACTTTCAAAAATGACAAAGAATTGGAGAGAGGAGAAGTTATTTTATCAGAACTCATCAAAGCAATTCAAGGATCTATGTTTACAATTCATCATTCTCTCCCCAAACTACGCTTTTTCCACTTGGTGTTTGGATGAGCTCCAAAAGATTGAGACATAAATGCTGTTTTGTGCTTCTTCTTTGTTGGTTAATTTGGCTATGCTTGGTTTTTTAACTAATCACAACTTATTATCTTTTCTACTACATAGGATTGAAGCAGAACTGATTGAATGCGTTGTTAAAGATCTGCAAAGAAAAATGCAGCCAAAATTGCCATTTTACAAAGATGGCTTATTTGGAATTGATTCAAGGGTGGAGAAAGTGAACTCGCTATTAGACTTGGGGTCATATGATGTTCAATTCATAGGCATATGTGGCATGGGTGGGATAGGTAAGACAACTATTGCTAGAGAAGTTTATGAAAGGATCCATGGTGCATTTGAAGTTAGTTGCTTTCTTGCCAATGTTAGAGAGGTTTCAGAGACAAATGGATTGGTTAACATTCAAAGACAACTTCTTTATCAACTCAAGCAAAATAGCATTGACATTTTTAATTTGTGTGACGGGAAAAAGACATTAAGAAATCTTTTATCAAAGAAAAGAGTTATTCTTGTTCTTGATGATGTAAGTGAAGTGAGCCAATTGGAGAATTTGGCTGGAAAGGAAGACTGGTTTGGTCCCGGAAGCAGAGTAGTAATCACAACAAGAGATATGCATTTGTTGATAACAGATGGAGTACTGCACAAACAGTACAAGGTTTCTGAGTTAAATCATGATGAAGCCCTTCAGCTCTTTTGTCAGAAATCCTTTAAAAGAGAACAAGCAAAAGAAGGCTATTTGGATTTGTCAGAATATGTGGTTGAATATGCAGGAGGCCTTCTGCTGGCACTTGAAGTATTGGGTTCCTTTCTTTGTGGATGAAATGTGGATGTATGGCATAGTGCTTTAAAACGAATAAAAGATATTCCGGACCCAAAAATTGTAGATATACTTAAGATAAGCTATGATGGATTACATCCCGGGGAGAAGAATATATTTCTTGATATTGCATGTTTCTTCAAAGGGATGGACAGTGATCAGGTGATGGAAATATTGAAACATTGTGGTCATTGTCTTGAAATTCTCATTGAAAAATGTTTGCTAACTCTTGTTGATGACAAGTTGTGGATGCATGATTTGCTTCAAAAAATGGGCAGGAACAATGTTTACAAAGAGTCTCCTGAAAATCCTGGAAGACGCAGTAGGTTGTGGTCATTGGACGATGTTAATAATGTATTGGTAAGAAATAAGGTAAATACATGACTTTTGTACATTTATGGTTGAGCCTTTGGTGTTACATAAATATTGTGGTATAAGATACAAAATAACTAGATGAGTATGAAACATTTCCGCTTCCTTATGATTTTAATCTACAGATTTTTTTGTTTACTAGGGAACTGATGCAATTCAAGGAATAGTATTGGACTTACTTGAAGGATATGAAACAATTCAAGACTTACCTCAGGGATATGAAGCATGCTTGCACCCGGATGTCTTCTCAAAGACAAGTCAATTGAAATTACTCATGTTATGTAACATGCGACTTCCCCCCCATGCCCTGAATAGTCTTCCTAGTACACTAAACGTTCTTGACAGGAGACAATGTCCTTTAAAAGCTCTGCCCCATAACATTGAACTGGATGAACTTGTTTATCTCAAATTGTGGGGTAGCAAACTTGAACAACTTTGGAATGGAACAAAGGTAAGATCCTTCCACTGAAAGCTCTACCTTATCTCTCTAGAACTTTGGAAGCTAACACTTTTTTTCTTACTTAAATGTTTTTATCAGTTTCTAGGAAGTTTGAAGTTTATCGACTTGAGTTTTTCCAAGAACTTAACCCAATCCCCAGATATTTCTGGTGCTCCAAATCTTGAAACATTGGTTTTGGAAGGTTGTGGAAGCCTATTGAAAATTCATCCATCCCTTGGACTCCATAGGAAACACGTTCTAGTGAATTTTAAAGATTGCAAAAATCTTAAATATCTTCTAGAGAAAATGGAAATGAATTCTATGGAGCATTTTATTCTTTCTGGCTGCTCAAAAGTTAAACGGCGTCGAGAGTTTAGGGGAAGTATGAAACATCTATCCACGCTTTCTTTAGACAGAACTTCCATAACAGAATTGCCCTTATCACTTGGATGTCTGATTGGCCTTGCTGTTTTAAATTTAAAGGATTGCAAAAATCTTTGCTGCCTTCCAAGTACAATTCAAAATTTGAAGTCCCTCAAGTTTTTCAATATCTCAGGTTGCTCAAAGATTTCCAGATTGCCAGAAAATCTAAAGGAGATAAAGTGTTTGGAGAAACTTGATGCAAGTGAAACTGCTATTGAAGAAGTACCTTCATGGATCTTGGATCTAAAAAACCTTGAAGAATTATCATTTCAGGGTTGCAAAGGGTTAGTGTCCAAGCCATGGAATTGGCTTCTGCCCCTTGGGAGTCCTCCAGTTCCAAAAGGCTTCAGGTTACCTCATTCTTTCTCAACTTTCTCCTTTTTGCGAACATTAAATTTAAGTTACTGCAATCTCTCTGAAGGATCAATCCCTAGTGATATTGACTGCTTATCATTATTGGTGAGCTTAGATCTAAGTGGCAACAATTTCACTAGCCTACCTAGCAGCATTTCCGAACTTTCTATGCTGAAATTTCTTCACTTAAATTGCTGTGAGAGGCTCCAATCATTGCCAGAACTTCCATTAGAAATAGGAGTATTAGATGCACGCAATTCTACTTCACTGGAAATTTTCAAATTCAATTCTTCAAAGCAATGTAGTCTTGTCCCATGGAGTAAGAAATGGATCTTCAAAGAAAACAACAATGATGCACGCAGTTGTTTTTCACTGGAATGTTCCAAATTCATTTCTTTAAAGCTATGCAGTATTGACATATCGAGTAAGGGATGGATCTTCAATGAGAAGAACATTAATCAGGTCTGCATCCTCTTCTCCCTCTGGATGTTTGCATATCTGTGAGATACTCTCTCTTTGTTGTTACTTATTCAACTTAAAAAAAACTATACAGGAACTTAATATGCTGACACCAAAATTTCAGATACTTATACCAGGGGATAAAATTCCATCCTGGTTTGACACTCAAAATTCTTGTTCCTTGGCAACAATACAACTACAAGTTCCTCATAATTGGCCTCTAACTGAATGGGTGGGAATTGCTTTCTGTTGTGTATTAGTAAATCAGAGTTACCCACCTAACCTGTGTTGGAGTTATGGTCATGGCATTTCTTATGTTATGGATGATGTTACAAAAAACATCTTTTCCTGCTGGAGTAAGGTACCTCGTACTGAACCAAGTCAGCATCACCTTTCTATTCTCTATGTAACTGCTATAGAATTCCGTGACAAAATTTATAAAGACCATGATCGTAGTCAAATTGAATTTAGATTTGAAAAAAATTGTGACAATGAAGGGTTGGAAATAATAGGGTGTGGTGGTCGTCTGGTATATGAGCAAGATTTTGAAGATTGGAACAAAACAATTTGGTCAATGCAACAATAGTATCATCCCCTCCCAATGGGAAACTTGAATCTGCCAATGACATGATGTTGTGATGAATTAGATCAGGAAGATACCAGCCAAGTAGAAAACTTTGAATATCTGATTGGCTTTGATGTATATCTATGAATACTTGAATTAATAGAGATTGTCTGTTTTTCTCTTTTTTATTCTTCCCCCACGAGCCCCTTTGTTTTGTTGGGAAAAAAACTACTACACATATTTTATTACATAAGAGTTATGGATATATAAACAGCTTTCCAGTGATAACCAAAAACGAAAAAATGGCTTTCCAGCAAGATGGGTGTAAATTCCCCAGACAGACTTAAAGCACATGCTATTTGGGATTGGGTGGGCCACCATTTAGGTACTTCATTTTATCTTTTTAAAGTTTCTGAGTATCAACCCCAAAACAAAGCGCTTAGTAGAGGGCAGCCATTCCTGTTACTAATTGATCATTATATGCTCTTGAGGAAACAAACGAGTAGCAACTTCCTAGTTCCTTAAGTGCACCAATCTTTCTATGCTTCTCAATTACAAAATTAATATGTCATCTGTTTATATTGCCTTTTTGACTCTTTGCCACTTGACTGAGAAGTCCTGTATTGATGGACGACAGCGTAAAGGGAAAATGCAAAGAAATGCGGCATTATCATCTCTGGATAAACAGCAAAGGCAAGTATTCAAGGTTTTAACAATTTTTTTCATATATGACCATATCATTGGGATTGATTAAATAGAAAAGTGCCACATCATTAAAGTATTTAAATAGTTTTAACAATATTTTCATATATAGCAATATGTGATTACATGATTGTATAAAATTCTTGTATATTGCTAGCTAATGGATAAAAATTAAATTCTTTAAAAATAAAAGGGAGGGCTAAGCATATTACTAGAAACTATAGAAAAAAGAAAAATATTTTACTCTTTTAGATATAATTTTGTATAATTTGTCAAGGAACCATCTCACTCAAAAGCTTAAGCTCACTAATTCAATTTAATTGAGAAAGTAGAGAGACAGAAGGATTTGATCTCTTGACTGCTTACCTTATACTGAAATTTTAATTTAATTGAGAAAGTACCGCTTGGTCAAAAAGACTTTGATATCATGCCAATAAAACTATTGAGAATCTTGATGAGATAGTTCTAGTTTGAAGAACCACGCAAGAGCAGAGAAGAAGAGTATACCAGATTAAACCAGAAGCAGAGATGAGAGAGTAAAGAGAGAAAAGAGAGATGACAGTCAAAGAGGAAAGTGCATCTGAATAGTACTCTTTCTCATTAATTCAATCACGTACATTAGCATCCTTTTATAGAAGGACGACTCACAAATACATAATTACAATTCAGGACTAATGTGCTGATGTGGCACAACTAACTGACTTAATTCACAACTGACCTAACTAACTGACTACATGGCATTTACTAAGCTACCCTTTGTCCGGTGAAGCCACGTGATGTTGTAACTACTTAACATCCCCCCGCAAACTAATAGGATGAGGAAGGACTTATAGTTTGGACCTGTTAGCAAGAAAACTAGAAGTAGACAATGGCTTGGTGAGCATGTCAGCAGCCTGAGCAGTAGAGGGAATGTGACAGATTTTAAGGGACTTATTCTGCACCTTCTCTCGAATGAAGTGATAGTCAATTTCAATATGCTTAGTGCGAGAATGGAGCACTAGATTGGTAGCCAAAAACGTGGCACTGATGTTATCACAGAGAAGCAAAGGCACCTGAGGAAGTGGAAAGTGAAGTTCCATGAGAAGGGAATACAGCCACTGAAGTTCAGAAGCAGCATTGGCCAAAGCCCTGTATTCAGCCTCTGTGCTAGACCGGGAAACCACCTTTTGCTTCCCTGAGCACCAAGAAACGAGACTCCGAGCAAAGAAGACAGCATGACCATTGGTGCTACGCCTGTCATCAGGACAGTTAGCCCAGTCAAAGTCAGAATAGGCCACCAAAGGGAGAGAAGCAGCACGAGTGAAGGTGAGGCCAAAGTGAAGAGTGCCCTTAAGGTATCTAAATACACGCTTGACTGCTTTGAAGTGTTCATCAGTAGGAGCACTAAAAAACTGACACAATCTATTAACAGGATAGGCTATGTCAGGCCTTGTAATGGTGCAATATTGTAAAGCACCAACAAGGCTGCGATAGAGAGTAGGATTAGGTAGAGGCACCTGATGAGTAAGTGACAAAATATGATAACTTACCATAGGTGTGGGAACTGGTTTAGAATTAGTAAGGCCAGCTTTTGTAGTAGGTCAGTGATATACTTGGTTTGAGACAAATGAAGTGGATGCAGAAGCCAAGTGGTCTCTATGCCTAGAAAGTAGTGCAATGAACCAAGATCTTTGAGGGAAAACTGAGAGTTCAATGAGGTGATAAGAGAAGTAATGACCTGCTTGTTATTACCAGTCAATATAATATCATCAACATAAACCAATAGGAACAAAATAATTTGTGCAGAGGTAAAAATGAAGAGAGAATTATCAGAAGTAGTGCACACAAATCCCCAAGCTACCAAGGTAGATCTAAGTTTGGTAAACCAAGCCCGAGGGGCTTGTTTCAAACCATAAAGGGCCTTCTTCAACTTGCACACATGATGGGGGAAATTAGAATCTTCAAAATCCTGAGGTTGCTTCATGTAAACCTATTCTGCTAGATCTCCATTGAGAAAGGCATTGTTGACATCAAGTTGCTAGACAGGCCAATCATATGCCAAAGCAATGGTGAGAACCACTCGAATTGTAGCAGGCTTGACCACGGGACTGAAGGTGTCAAACAAACCATGAGTTTGAGTGAACCCTTGTGTGACCAACCTTGCTTTATACCTTTCAATAGAGTCATCCTGGTTGTATTTCAATTTATAGACCCACCTACAACCAACCACATTCATATTGACAAGACAAGGTACCAAGTCCCAAGTATGATTTTTCTGCAATGCTTGAAACTCGACTGTCATAGCTTCCTGCCAACAAGGAAATTGAGCAGCTTGTTTATAGGTGGAAGGTTCAATTAAAGAAGAAGACTTGGCAACTGAGTACACCTTAGGCTTGAAAATGCCATGTTGATTGCAAGTGACCATGCGAGTGGGAGGAGGTGGGACAAAAGGCATTGGTGGATGGGCAGAATTTATACCAGAAGAATCAGGTGGAGGTGAATGATCAGAAGTAGGGACAGATAGACTAGCAAAGGATAAGACAGGAGAAGCAATCCCAGGAGAAGTCACAAGAGGTAAACTAGCAGGAGACTGAACTGGCAGATTTGGTACTGGTATGGAGATAGGAATTAGAGAACCAGAAGCAGGACTTGGTGAAGAACACCCTTGCTTAGACTGAAAGGGAAAAGTATCCTCTGCAAAAGCTACATGCCTGGACACATAGATTCGTTTTGAATCCATATCAAGACACAAAAACCCTTTATGCTTGTTATTGTATCCAAGAAAATAGCAAATACTAGATCTATTTTCCAATTTGTGAGCACGATAAGGTCTAAGGCAAGGAAAGCACAAGCAACCAAAGGTCTTCAAATGAGAAATATCAGGATCCTTTTAATACAAAAGAGCATAAGGTGTACTAAAATTAAGAGCAGAAGTAGGTAACCTGTTTATTAGATAAACAACAGTTTGGAAAGCAAAATTCCAGTATTTGATAGGCATGCCTGCAGTAATAAGAAGGGATAAACCAACTTTGACAATCTGTCTATTCTTTCTTTCCACCCTTCCATTCTATTGTGGAGTATAGGGACAAGAAAATCTATGTTCAATGCCTAGCTAAGTCACCAGTTTATCAAAAGCTTCAAATTCCCCACCAAAATCAGATTGAATACATTGAATTTTACACTCAAATTGTCTCTCAACCATGGCTTGAAACCTTTGAAACATAGTAAGAGTTTCACTCTTGGATTGCAGTAGATATAGCCAACAAAACCTACTGTAATCATAAACTAATAGTAGGAAATATCAGGCTCCATTAACCGAAACACAGGAAGGAGAACCCCACAAGTCAGCATGTATTAATGCAAATGGTTTTATTGCCTTAGAAGTAGAGGTTACAAAAGGCAGTTTATCACTCTTGGCCAACTGACATGAACTACAAATTGGCCTTTTATTGAATTTAAAGGAAGGTAAATGAGACTGCAACATTACTCTATTTACAATCTCAATAGAAGGATGACCAAGGCGATTATGCCAAAGTTGTAGACTAGAATTATCATTCTGTAAATGAGAACCAAAAACCTGAAACGCAGTAACAGTAGGAGAATGGCTAGAAGCCAAGTTGGACATTATTCTATAGAGGCCACGATCAAGCTTTCCTTGAAGCAGTGTCTCTTGTGTTTTCTGATCCTTTACAAGAAAACAAGAAGGATAAAATTCAACATAAGCATGATTATCTTGACAAAGTTTCTGAACATTAACCAAGTTAGCAGTAATCATGGGCACATGAAGAATATTTTTTAGAACCAGGGATTTGTTAGAGGTAGAAATTGAAGCAAAACCAATGTGATGAACAGGAAGACCCTTACCATTTCCAACGATGACCTTGTCATCTCCAGTGAAAGGATTATGCAGGGACAGATTGTTCAAGTCTGATGTAACATGGTGAGTAGCACCTGTATCCAAAAACCAAGGAGTGTCCCCAAGAAGTCCAGGTCCAGCAACCATAGCTTATGCATTTTGACCCTGTGGTGAATTATTTTGTGCCATTCTTGGTTGGAAACTATTGTCAAAACAATGCTAGTATTCTGTAGCCATATGGCCAATCTTGAGACAAATTTGACACTGAGTCTTTCCACTGGAATTGTTGCCTTGGCCAAATTTGTTCTTGCTAAAATGATTTCCTTGACCAGAGAATGGACGAGTGTGTCCATGGTTGGAATTTGATGAGTTATTGCCAAAGTTTGGTTGAGAGTTATGATTCTGATAAAACTTTTTCTTTCCTTTTTGATGATTAAACATAGTTGCATTTGCCTGAATCAGAAGTTGTTCATCTATTGACCTTTGTCTATCATGACATTTCTCAAAGGTTTGCCAGTGGCTCTGCAGTGCTTCAACTGTCAAAGACTCAAAACTTGCATGTGCTACCATAGCATTGTATTCAGGTCCCAATCCAGCCAATATAGCCATGATGTGGTCATCTTGACTCACAATTTTGCCAATGGCTCGCAGATTATCGCAGATATTCCTAATCTTGAGAAAATAATCCCATAGACTCAGTCCTCCCTTACGTGTGGTTTGAAGTTGAAGTTTTAGTTCCATAATCCTAGCACAAGAAGTGGAGGCAAAACTTTTAGCAAGAGATTTCCAAATTGTACTTTTAGTATCATAGGCCATGATCTGAGTCATGACTGATTCAGTAAGAGAGGCATAAATCCAGCTCATAACAAGGCGGTTTTGCCTTTGCCAGAGTACATAATCTGGATTCAGTGTTTGATTTTGAAGAAATCGCTTTGGACATGGACTGGTACCATCAAGAATGTCTTCATACCCATTCGCAATCACAATGTTAAGCAATTGATTGCGCCAGATCAGAAAATTGCCTCAATCAAGCTTGATGGTCAAAGATTGTCCAAAAGCTGGAAGGTTCATTATTTCCTTCAATGGAGTCACTGAAGTTGAAGTGTGATCCACCATTGATGACTGCTCTGATACCATGAGAATCTTGATGAGATAGTTCTAGTTTGAAGAACCACACAAGAGCAGAGAAGAATAAGAGTATACCAGATTAAACCAAAAGCAGAGATGAAAGAGATAAGAGAGAAAAGAGAGATGAAAGTCAAAGAGGAAAGTGCATTTGAATAGTAGTCTTTCTCATTAATTCAATCACGTACATCAGCATCCTTTTATAGAAGGATGACTCACAAATACATAATTACAATTCAGGACTAATCTGTTGATGTGGCACAACTAACTGACTTAATTAACAACTGGTTTAAGTAACTGACTACCTAGCATTTACTAAGCTACCCTTTGTCCGGTGAAGCCACGTGATGCTGTAACTGCTTAACAACTATCTCATCCAAAAGCTTCATCTTTTAGATGAAGACACAAATGATTTTATATATAACATAGTTGCTTCCTTCACTCAAAAACTATTGACTCGATTTGGTCCATGTAAAATGATGATCTCAATTTGTTGACTCGATTTGGTCCATGAATGAAATGAGGACTATTATCGAACCCAAAACAAAAAAACTTCCCATCAAATAATTTGGTAACTCTGCTACTTAATTGGGATTTTAATAGTCGAATTGTGGACAACAAAAAATTTCAATTCCAGCAAATTCCTAACAATCATTTTGCAGCATGACATGCCAGAAGTGGGTTTTGTTGTTTTTTCAAAAAATATTTTGTAATACAAAAATGAGTTTTGTATAATTTTTTATTTTGAACATTTATTAAAGAGGAAAGATATATAGAGTGGTGGCTCAACCGAAACCAAGAAATTTTGATTTCGAAATATCAATAAAAAAAATTCCAACAACTTAAACTTCAATTTATAATTCATTAATCACCAATCAACAGAACTAGAATTGGCATTAAATAAATTCAACTCTCTAGAACAAGAGTTCTAGTTTAATGCAGCATAATCCCAATCATAAAACTGGTATCTTCACTCTTTTTCCTGGCTCAAATCCCTTTAAAGGTAATTGCAATCTCTATTTATCTACTGCTAAAACACTCAACTCTAACACAACTCATTTCTCTCCATAAACATTCACCAAGTTGAGACATCAAAGTTAATTTATCATTTTGACTCTTGGTTCCAGCAAATAAAGGAACATAGCCAGTCTATAATGCGAATAAAAAATGTTACGACCATTGACCAAATTAAAATTGTATAAAAATTGGGTTATTTGGCCTCTTAACAATATTAGATGAACGAGTTTGAGCATTATGCTCACGCATCATTGATAGGGTTAAAGCATGTAAAAGAATTTTAACTTCAAAGTAAAGAAGCCCACATATCATGAAGCTAAATTTAAATGGTTGTAATCTCAAAAAGTTCAAGTGGCAAATATTCCTTTTCCTTTAGATTATTGAAAGTGTTGACGATAGAAACAGGAAAGAGTTGAATGGCTACAAATGAGAGTCCTAACACGTTTGGACATTCCTTGAAATATACTAATGGATTTTTCCCTTTCCCACTCTCCAGTCCCATGTATGTATATTTCGTGCTTGCCCACTTGATATCTACCTTTGTACTTTTGATGTAACCTCCTCACATTCCGTGTCCATATAATACATCTCTTTCTCTAACCATTGAATTCGTTTTGTTTTTTACTATTCCCTTTCTTCTACACTTTTTCTTCTCTCTCTCTCTCTCTCTCTCTCTATCTCTCTCTCTAAGATTTCTTTCTTATTTTTCAAAAAAAAAAAAATAAGGAAAACTTTGCTCTCTTTTTCTTCAGATTCTTTTCTTCTTGCTTAAATAAATTACCTTTTGGCTAAGTGTTCACATTTATCAGCCTATACAAATCACCATAGTGAATGTTCCTCTGATGCCATCGCTTTTAAGGTATCAGATGCACTAAAAATCATGTTCCTCTTTTACCAAAAAGAAAAATGTTCCTCTAGAATAAAATATATATAGTACTTGGACAGATCCTAGTAATGCATGATATGTAATCTCCTTGTTTAAGAGTTTAATTATATTTTGCATCACTTTTCTCCCAATCCAAAGTAATTCCCCTCTTGCACAATTAGATCTCATTGTTGATGATAGAATTATATATAAGGATTAGTACTAACGGGTGTAATATGTATACTTTTCTTTTAATTTTTTGATCATGTTTTAATCAAACCAGCAAGAAAAAAAACGTAGTTTCAAGTTCTTCATATGGGAATTGCTTCTTGGCTAGGATTACTTTGTCCGAAGAGTATGGCAAGTTGGCATGTTTAATTTAGATATATATATATATATATATATCACATTGATTTAGATTGAATTTTTTTGAGACAATTATTTCAAAGTCACTCAAATTAATAATAATTCTTAATGAATCACTCCAGAAAAATTCTTACTGTGAGTCTTGTTAAATTTCTCAAATTGCCCTCACTGATGATTACTAATAAACATAAATTGACTATTGGTTAGTATGCAGTGAGCATCAGTTAGGAAAGGGCAAATGTGAAAACTAAGCAATAATTGTGACCTACTTAAAAATCTTATTATTTGAGTGACCCACTAAGAATTATTATTTATTTGAGTGGCTTTAAAACCAATTTTTATGTAAAATAAAGGAAAAAAGAATCACATTATGGCCAAAACAACTTTTCCAGAAAAGAAAACAAAATTGAATTTACACTTTGATACACAGAATGAAAACCATGGCATGGGAATGGGAATAGGAATGGAATGGTTATTGCATTCCACAATTTTGTAGCTCTATGAATGGATTGGCTTTCCGAGCCATTCCATTGTTTGGTATATGGAATAAAGGATGGAATGGAAATAGAATTAATAGTAAAAGACACAAGTACCCCTTGTTTAAACCATCATATTAGATAGATTTTATTTAATAAGGGTAGCTTGAGTCATTTTATAAAATTAATGAGGGAAAGTTGGGTAAAGAAAAAATTAAGTCCATTATGGGAGACATGGAATCACCATTGCCACCTCTTTAAGGTATGAATGCTCATATTTTAACTTATGTGGAATCAAGGTTGGCATGGAATGGTCATTCCATGATTTTTTTTTTTTTGCTACTAAATATAGGAATGACTATGCCAATGGAATGAATTCAGGATTCAATATGTACCAAATGTGTTGTGCTCTTTATAAGACGAAGAGATTATCTTGAGCTCAGGTTAAGGGACTTTGCTAAAGTGTGTGCAAAATAACCTATGGTTTTATAAATAAATAAAAAAATAGAAAACAGTTACGTCCATGAATCATTGGTTAAACCAATGTCAAATGGAATATTTTGCATGCATCTCTTAAGATGTTGTTAGTCTTAATGGTCAAAGCGAAGAGTGTAATTTCAAGCTGAGAATGGGGTAGAGTATCATTTCAACTAACCTCAGGGGGTGAGTGTAATTTACCCTAAAATAAAGCTTAGTAATAAGAACATATTAGTATATTATTATTTTGAAACACCCATGATATATTTACAACCAAATGTAATATAATTTAGTTTGATTTAAAGTGTAGTTTAATTATGTAGAAAAATGAAATGAATCCATATTTATTTCAAATTGACTAGTTACATGCATGTGCATTTTCTTGTACTTGTATCATAATTGTAATTATCATTATTGTACTTGTTTAAAATGTAGTAGGTCTGGTCTAGTGGTATGGATAATTATAGAAGATCTTGTGGTCAATTTTTGTACTATATTGTAACCAAAGGAAAAAAAAAAAATGAAAATTCAAAGTCGGGACCTCAACCTTATAGGATATTTGAGAACTTGAGGACAAACTAAGGAGATAAATGACAATATGATCATATTAGAGTCAAAACATAAGATGGTCTTCCATGCAATACTCAAAATATTCTAAATTTGATAAAAAATTATAGAGTGAGTGACTCAAAGAAATAGTTTCTAGTATATTATTGAGAAAAAAATATCTTAATGGGTGACACTAGCCCCATGAGTAAATTTTTAAAATTGTCACTTCCCTTAGAGTTGTTATCATGTGTTTTTTTGGTTATTGTTAGCAATCATACAATGACTATTGGTGAGACACAATGACCATTGGTCAAGAGGCACACAAAAGTGATCATTATAAGCAAACACTCCAATGATGACCATTAACAACCACTAATAATTGTGAGGAAAAATACTTATATAATAGGAAAAAGTCTAATTTACCTTCTTCAACTTTACCTGATGTGTGTTTTATTACCAAATGTTTTAAAACATGCACATCACCCTCACGTACTTTTACTTTTAAGATGTGTAAAGAACCCCTTTTGCAAACATACATCCAAAAATATATTAATTTTTCCATCACTACAAGAAAAAAATTAGATTTCAAAATAAAATTTTTTGTTGAAATTTCAAATTCTAACAAAATTTCAAAAGAACAATAATTTCAACGGTAATTCCAATAGAAAAATATCATTGAAATTCTTACAAAATTTTAACTATGAGAATTTCCATTTAAAATTTCAATGGAATTTTGTTCCATTGAAAAGACATTTTCTTGTAGTGCATGTGCACTTCATGTGACCATCTTCTTCCACTTCCCTCCTCCTTTTTGCTCTCTCTAAATCAGAAACCCAGAAATCAAACAACCAACAAATGCCTTAATGGCTGCCAACACGAGCCCAGCGATGGAACCTCCGATTTCTAATGCTTTAATGGCTGCCCAGAAGGGAGCTCAAGCTCCGCAACATCGTGGCTGCCCCGAGCAGCAGCAGCAACCTCTATTAGCTGTTAAAGTGGAGCTTGAACAGCTTATCATATCCATACTCGATGACCCAAGTGTTAGTAGATTTATGATGGAAGCGATTTTTTGTAGTCCAGCGGTTAAAGCTAGAATTGAACAGTCTTTGAATTAGTCACCTTCCACTGTCAATTCAAATTCGATTGGATTGGGATTCCGGCCAACGACCGTGACACCAGTGGCGGCACCGAGTCGGAATTTATATTTAAATCCCAGGTTGCGACAGGGGAATGCCGCCTGATTGGGGCATCAAAGGAGTGAGGAAGTGAAACGAATTGTGGACAGGACGAAGAAGAGGAACCCAGCCAGAGGCAGTGATAAAAGAGCTGTTGCAGAAAGTTAAGAATAAAGAATTTGCTGCTATTTTATCTGTATCCTAGAACCATCATTGTTGCTATAAGAGGTTTCTTCTAATTTAGAGAGAAAAGAGATGGAGGGAAGTGGAAGAAAATGGTCACGTGATATTCACAAGGAGAAATCCATTTATATTTGGATGTCCATTTGTAAAATGGGGCTTTTTTACACATTAAACCCAGAAATCAAACAACCAACAAATGCCTTAATGGCTGCCAACATGAGCACAGCGATGGAACCTCCAATTTCTAATGCTTTAATGGCTGCCCAAAAGGGAGCTCAAGCTCCGCAACATCGTGGCTGCCCCGAGCAGCAGCAGCAACCTCTATTAGCTGTTAAAGTGGAGCTTGAACAGCTTATCATATCCATACTCGATGACCCAAGTGTTAGTAGATTTATGATGGAAGCGATTTTTTGTAGTCCAGCGGTTAAAGCTAGAATTGAACAGTCTTTGAATTAGTCACCTTCCACTGTCAATTCAAATTCGATTGGACTGGGATTCTGGCCAACGACCGTGACACCAGTGGCGGCACCGAGTCGGAATTTATATTTAAATCCCAGGTTGCGACAGGGGAATGCCGCCTGATTGGGGCATCAAAGGAGTGAGGAAGTGAAACGGATTGTGGACAGGACGAAGAAGAGGAACCCAGCCAGAGGCAGTGATAAAAGAGCTGTTGCAGAAAGTTAAGAATAAAGAATTTGCTGCTATTTTATCCGTATCCTAGAACCATCATTGTTGCTATAAGAGGTTTCTTCTAATTGAGAGAGAAAAGAGATGGAGGGAAGTGGAAGAAAATGGTCACGTGATATGCACAAGGAGAAATCCGTTTATATTTGGATGTCCATTTGTAAAATGGGGCTTTTTTACACATTTTGAAGGTACATGAGGGTGATGTGCACGTTTTGAAACATTTAGAGTTAAAACACACATCAAGTAAAGTTAAAGGAGGTAAATTAAACTTTTTTCTATATAATATAAGAGTAAATAAAAGCGAAGACTCATGTGGGTCCCATATTTTTATGTGACTATGGGAGTATTACTTCTACAGTACACAATTCTTTTCCCATTATGAAAGTGTTTGATCACAATGACTATTTTCTTGTGCCTCTTGACTAGTATTATGTGTTGACTAGTGGTTATTGTGTGTTTACTCATAGTCAATGTTGAAAAGTACATAATGACTACTCCAAATGTAGGGCAATTTTTGAAAATTCACCAAGTCATAGTGTCATCCCACTAGGAAATATTTCTTATTTGAATCACTCACTAATAATTGTCTCTAGTGCATATGATTTAATACATGGTATTTCATAGAACATTAGAAATAATACACTTTACTCTATGACTACAATAAATAAATTTATAAAAAAAAAAAAAAGTATTCTAATAATCATTACTGAACATAAAAAAGTATTCTAATCATCATTTAAAATAAGGAAGTTTCTTAGATACTTTTGGTATAGATGTGGTAATGTCATAGCACATGGGAATACCTCAAGTAAATGGTTTCCAAGTTTGTTTGAGAGAATGTGATATATTATATTTTATATGTAGTCAAATATAAAAATTACATCTTAATAATAAATGTTTGTCATGTCAGTGTGGTATGACATATGTTGTGAGAAAATGGAGCGCAAGTGTATGTTATTGTCTTACAAGTAATAAAGTGAGAATAAAGATTGTCCTTCAATAATTAAGGATATTAACTACCAAAATTGGGTCCATTCCAATTTTATCTAATCAATGATTTAAGAAAAGTTCAGAAATCTAGAGTAAATAAATTGAAGAGAAACTAAACAAATATAAATCACAAAGTAAAGAGAAAATTCTAAGGGTTTCGATTTCACCATAATTAATCCTAGCTTTCATTCCTTTTATCCTTATTCTAAGATTCATTTTTCTATTAGCTAGCAAGATTCCCTAATCTATTCATTAGCATTTCTCAAGGTCTAGTAAAAATATTCCTAATTACTAACCCACTATATTCCTATAGGAGTTATAATAATCAAGAATTCATTAAGCTCTATAGATCTTTCTAATTGACTATACAAGTCATGGAGGTACATCCCTATCCTACATGCAACTTGTGGTATTTTTACCAGTGAACTTAGACACACAAATATCCTTTCAATCTCATTGTGATTAACTAATCAATTAATTAATGGCCAATTAACTAGAAGTATGAAGAACAAAGATAAATACTCAAATAGAAAAGATAAATCTTAGATTAATTCTAAAAGAAACTACAATCATTCATAATTAGGCTACATCATAGCCCTAGATAAGAAATTAGTTTATAACAGGAAGTAAGAACATGATTGAATAATTTCTAGACATAGATGATAGGGAAGAAAAATAAAACTCAATGAAAAAGTTCAGATTTGTTGTCACCAATCTGCACTTCAATCTTTGTCTTGCTCTTACTTGCCTTTATTTGAAGTCTAGAGGAGAAGAAGAAGAAGAAAAACCTAAAACTAAAGGTCTAAATATACTTAGTCAAGAAATCCTAATTAAATTAGGTGAAAAATCCGTTGTCGCCTTAAAATTGGACTTCGAGCGTTGGGGCTCTTGGGAAATAGCGCTAGGGTGCTTAGCCTCTGGACCATGCGGGAGTTGGAGCACTAGGGCGCCTATGCGCAAGGGTTGGGGTGCCTGGAGCATGGCTGGATGCATGAGCTAGGGCACTGGAGCGCTACAGCAGGAGCGCAGGGGCGCTTGCTCTCTATCTAAAGCTCACATCTTTGATGACCAGTGCAGGGGCACTTGAAGAAGGGAGCTAGGGCGCTTCTTTTCTGTTTTACTTTATCCAAACTTCTCCCTAATTGCACCTTTAGACATAGAATCTAGCTTTAGAATTGAGAGCTAATCTGAGCTAGTCTTCTGCAATGAATTCATGTTCTTCTTTTTGAATTGCAACTCCATTCACTATTTTAGTAGGTGGTATGAGACCATTTTTGACAATCTGCCAAACTTCATAGCCAATTGACTCAAGATACATTTTCATGTGATGCTTTCAATAAGGATAATTTTTTCCATTGAATAATGGTGGTTTATGAGATGAATGAGATTCGTTATAATTGTTCATTGCACCTGCAACATAATAATCTAGATCTTTAGCTCTTGGTTAGTTAAACCAGCAAAGAAAGAGTAAGCACAAAACTCTGATACTAATTGAGAGTTGCAGTAAATACTCCTAGAAGTGGGGTGAATAGTAGTTTTCAAAAAACTTTTAAGCCAATTTGAATTTAAACAAAACTTGTTCAAAGATCAGAACAGCACGAGAATTAGTTCTGAAACTTATGAATTAGTTCATGAACAAAACAAAAAGAAACATAAAAATTACACCAAGCTTAATTAAGGAATAACATATTCAAAGAAACCTAGAAAATTAAATTGATGCAACACAAGCAAAAAAGAACTTCAAACATACATATAAAATCAGAAATAAAATAGGTGAGTAGAGAAGATCTTAGCCAAGAGTTTATAGTGGTTCAGCACTAAGGCCTACATCCACTTCTCCCAAAGTCTGGGGTTCTACTATAATTGAGTTTATTTGTCTAAGCTTCTCCAAGCTTTACAACCATGGTTTTTCTCCAAAGCTCACCATAAACTTTCCCCTTCTAGCATACCTACCAAAAGTCACTCATAGATTTCCCACTAAAATTTGAAAACCAAAAATCTCATTTACAAATAAAGCTCCATAAGAATCAACAATCACTCTCTATCTTTCTTTCAAAGGAAATTTCTACAGATAATTTTACTAGAGAGAAGATGAAGAAGAAGATATTTCAAAGTACAAAGTTGCTCGGAGAAGAGGACTATTCTCTGTCTCTAGTTCTAACTCTCTCTTACTGTACCCAAATTATGAATCCTTCTGATAAGCCTTCTAATAAAAAAAAGAAAAAAAAAAAAAAAACCATCACATGAAANAGAAAAAAAAAAAAGCACCATCACATGAAAAGTATCAGCCACCATTGATGCAAGGACAAGTGTCAAGGAGAAATTCCAAGAAGAGTCCACTACACATTTCTTTTGTCTTGAAATTACAAAAGAAATATATTTTCCAACTTTCCCTTAAAATACGGATCTACAGCAGCACCCACAATGAGAAAGTTTTCTTCACACGCTGAGGTGACTTTTTGATAGGATCATAATAGTCTCGCACATTCTAGAGTCTTCACACGTTCTTCAACAACTTTTAATATTTTGACTTCAGAATGATGAGTTCTCGGCTTTAAGAACTAGTTCTTAAACAGAAGTAGAATTAGTTCTCAACTTTTCTTGCTAATATGTTTACTAAACCATAACATATGTTAGAAGAATTAAGGTAATTTTTTATCATTAAAACATGATTGAAAAATTGTGGAGTTAACAAATAATCATAGTCAAATTGAATTTATTTTTGAAACAAATTGCTGTAATGGGTTTCAAATAATAGGGTGTTGGGGCCATTTGGTATATGAGCAAGATTTTGAAGATTGGATGAAAATAATTCGGTCAATACAACATCATCCAAGATAAAAAAAAAAAAAAAAAAAAANAAAAAAAAAAAAAAAAAAAAAAAGGACAAGACATCGATATGATTCATTGTGAATTACACACCATACATAGTATATATAATTGTGCAATTCACCGTAGAACAATCACTTCTTAATCAAGTGAGACCTTTTCTATTTCTTGTTCTAATAATTTGTTTTTGTTCCCAATATACAATTTTGAATTATAGCACATATACAGCCCCATGGGATTTTTTTTTNGATTCATTGTGAATTACACACCATACATAGTATATATAATTGTACAATTCACCGTAGAACAATCACTTCTTAATCAAGTGAGACCTTTTCTATTTCTTGTTCTAATAATTTGTTTTTGTTCCCAATATACAATTTTGAATTATAGCACATATACAGCCCCATGGGATTTTTTTTTCACTTCACTAGTCTATTTCTACAGTGATTTTTAATAAATTTTGGCTTTTTTTTGTTGTTGTGTTCTTTGTATTATCTCATTCTCAAATAATTTTCTTCATTGTTAGGTTTATTTCTTTTCTAATACAATGCATGGATTTTGAATTTTTACCTTCTTTTTTCTGTGTGTTTCTACTGTTCAACAAAGATTTTACTAAACCCTTCACTGGGTTATTGACTCTTAATTACTAATTAAACAAATTTAATTTTTGCATTGGTTTCTTAGTTCAATATGCATTTGGCTATATAGGACAACAATGCTGTCTTGCATAATGAGAGGTGGGCTGGTCATGTTACTTCTACAAAAAATTGAGAATTTGATAAAAACATATATGTGGAAGTAGAAACCAGCTGGCTCGTATAGCCAAATATTATTATATTTGAATAGTGAGTTCTCACCTTTAGAGAAGTATGATGATTTATTTCCTCTGTTTGAGTTGATACTTTATAGTTCTTGGTGCTGTGCTAGTTTTCTTTGACTTATTGGACTACTTGTTTGATTGGCTATCTCTTGATACTTGATAGAAATGCAGACCATGAATACCCAATTTTCTATTGTATGTGATCTGCCCACTCACATGCTGTTTTTTTGCTTTAATTTTTTTTTTTTTATTATTGCTGCCTTCACCTAGTTCTTTTCTGCAAGTGATTTATGGAGTAGATTATAGGCCCATGTAAAATTATCTCTCCATTTGTAAACTAGATGATGTTTATAAAGGGTGTTGTGGCCAAAATTGATTCTTATTTGTATAACAACAGTTATGTTGAAAGACTCTTATTAGCAGGAGGACATGAACTCATATTGAGCTAAGTCAACCTCACCTTTATATTCTCTATTTATCTCGTCAACAATATGTGGATAAAATTTATGAAGATAAATGATTACAGTCAAGTTGAATTTGTATTGAAATCATATTGTTGTATATCAACAAGATGTTGAAGATCGGAATAAAACAATTTGGTTAATGCAACAAGAGTCTCCTCTCTCCCAATGGAGAACTTGAAGCAACCAATGGCACAATGTTGTGATGAATTAGAGCAGGAAGATACTTGACAAGTTGACAACTTAGAAGGAGAAGCTTTGATGTATATCTATGCATACTTGAATAACCAGATTTACATTTTACTATCTACGTGCTATTGTGTGACATTTGACTTCTAAATTGGCATAATTTTAGAAAGACACATCTAAGAAATCTTCTACAGACTGATCGTTGAATGTAATAAAAATGTTTTATGCCATATTTCACTGTAGATCTCTACTTAGTAACAGAGCTGCAACTCTACATTAACAGAGCAAAAAACCAAACCTTCCTCTTTAGAGATCTAATTGAGACAAGTTACTGATATATAAACAGTTTTCCAGCAACAAGCGTGTAAATTAACCTGAGAGATGTTATTTGTGATTGTGAAAATTCGCCCCTGCTGGTTTCTACAAAGCAAAGAAGCCTCTTGGAAATTGCTGATTGCGTAGACTATTCTTTAGCTTTATTACTTTTCTTTTTCTTGATGGAGCATTCTGCAGCACAGAAGTTGACGGAAACTATGAGTTCTCTGAGTTTATACGCTTTTGGCTATACTCAATTACTGGATAAGAGAAGTATAGATACTGAGTAGTTGAAGGGTTTTCTAATTTTTCTCTTAAATTCTCGTTGGTAAAGTCCATGTTTTCAGATTCTATTGATCAATAGTTGAATCTAAAATTCATACTCCTTTCATAGTAAAATGATTTTTGAGAATATACAGTGATGGAATATGGATGCAGACCATGAATATCCAATTTCTTCTTGTATGTGATATGTACTCTTCTATGCTGTCATATTTTTCGCTTTAATTTTAAATGTTGCTGCCTTCACCTAATTTTTTGTGAAAGTAATTTCTGAAGTAGACTATTGACCCATGTAAAAATTGTCTATTTAACTTTTTTCAATTTCTTTTGATAATTTGGCTACGACTTTCAGTTCGAAAAAGAAAACCAAAAGCTGTGAAGACGGCCTCAGTACCACTGGCTATTTGGTAGTGTCTATCTAGTTTAGGTGTTGCAATATCACTATGATATATCAGTTTTAATTTAAACTGATATATAAAATATTCTTAAAGGAAATAATCTTTAAACTAATCCTTAGGGGCACTCATTAGCTCCATGATGATAATTTTTCAATGGTTGGCTTAAGTTAAACTTCTAGTTTTAATATGAAACTATTCACAGTGAATTTCAAACCTAAACTTTACAAACGAAATACTTTAAACTTTTTGAGTCACCTACTACAAATAATCCTCTCTAATTTAAAAATGAAAAAAACTAGTATAACATGATGTTAATTTTTTAATGAACCACATGNAAAAAAAAAAAAAAAAAAAAAAAGAAGTTCTTAATTGAATTTTCGACTGCAGACTTCAGTTTGCGTAGCCTATGCCTTTAGACATGTAGTAACCTTAGGGGATCCAGGATCTAATTCTGAATCCCATTTGTGGTTTCTCCCTTCCACATATTGATACTCTCTCTTATTAAAAAAAAAAAGTATGGTTGAATTTTGAAAGCTAGCTTCGATTCCCTTTCATGAAAGATTATATAGTGTTCAAATTCACACGAGGGTGATAATCCACTAAAAAATATTTTTTTACACTAACCCACTAAAAAACTATTGTTATTTGAGTCATCCACATTTCGTTGTCTCTAATTAAAACAGAAAGTGGGTGAATTATCTTCTCTCAAACTAAAGAATTTTTTTCTTTTTAGAGATACGATATTTATATTACAATGCATATTTATATATATTTTTAAAAAATTCTCATAAAAAAATAGAATAAATATTTAAGTTATCAATAATACTAGCATACCAACATCATAATCACTATGAACAAATACACTAAAATTTGATTTTAGTCTTAAAAAAATTTTCAACCTTAAACATTGGTATACATATGACCATTTCAGCAATTGTTCGGACTAAAAAATGAAGACTTTAGTATAATATCATATTCATTTTTTAATGAATGAAGAAAAAAAATCAATTAAAGTAAAGAAATGGAAGGGTGACTGAAATTTTTAGAGCTAGCTTCCACGTTCCCTTTCCTGAAAGATATTGTTCAAATTCACACTTAGACGGCCGTCTTTTTTCATTAATGTCTCTGTTTCTTGTCCTGTTCACAGTAGAACCAGAAGCCTCATAAAAGAAATTAAAGGTAGCTTCCATTCCCTTTCCTTACCGACTGTTGCAAAAGCATAGTGCGTTCTCACTTTTAGCTTTATTATGATTGAAAGCTAGCTTCCATTCCATTTCCTAAAAGACTAGACTGTTCAAACTCACACTTAGTCGTCTTTTTTAATTATTATCTCTGTTTCCTCTGCTTTACATCACACTAGGAACAGAAGCCTCATATAATATAGCATTGCTCACTGGCATCAAGAACCGTAAACACAAGTGGCGAGTTCTTTAATGTCTTTCCCAGTTGATCGAGCTTCTTCTTCCTCTTCCTCTGATTCAACCCCACGATGGGACTACCAAGTTTTCTTGAGCTTCCGGGGAGAAGACACCCGCAAAGGATTCACAAGCCATTTGTATGCTTCACTGAATCAAAAGGGAATCATCACTTTCAAAGATGACAAAAAATTAGAGAGAGGAGAAGTTATTTCATCAGAACTCATCAAAGCAATTGAAAGGTCTATGTTTGCAATCATCATTCTCTCCCCAAACTATGCTTTTTCCACTTGGTGTTTGGATGAGCTCCAAAAGATTGTTGAGTGCAAGAAAACTTCGGGTCTAGAAATTTTTCCAATCTTCTATGGTGTGGAGCCCTCTGATGTGAGATACCAGAGGAAGTTGTTTGCAGAAGCTTTCAGAAAACATGAAGAAA
>QAOA01007668.1:236336-253264 GCA_003255065.1 Cercis canadensis | reverse complement strand
CCGGCCGTGTTCTTAATTAATGGGTATAGACATTTCAATATTTTTCAATAAAATTTTGAATAAATATTTGTTTATTATATGAATCATACTATCTAATATAATTTTTGTTAGTCATGACTACATATTTAACTAAATAAGTGACTTTATCTAAATTTTGATGAATTTATTTAATTTTTTTTATACTGAGTTTCCATTAAGTTACTTGTATAATTTAAACAATCGTAAATGTACAAATTTTTGTGAATATATATATATATATAATAGTTCACTAGCACTTTGACCTGCCTCTCACTTTCATAGCATCATTTTTGAGCCTTCCTCGCGTAACAGATTCAATCATACGCTCAGCATTCCCAGCTTGATCAAAGCAGAAAATATATATAGGATAAAGCAAGTGGCATTCCTTTGACAAAATGCACTTCTCGCCAAGCTCTCACGCGGGAATTAATGTTTATCTAAATTAAGCAACCTCTCATTCATTTTAAGTTTTTCCAAGACACTTCATGTGTGCGCGATAGTTACCTATAATATATTTAATTTTTTAATTATTGAAATTTTTTTAATTTATTTTACACGGAACTTTTCTTTATATTGAATTCAAAGTCCTTTTACAAATCTCACTACACTAACAATAATTTAACATTTCATTATTGAAATTGATTTATTCATTAACATAAATTATAGTCATCTGACAATATTTGTTTTGGTTTTTTATCCATCAACTTCATGCATGTTGTCTCCCTCCTCGTGGGAGCATCCCAAGTGGTCATCACTTTACAGAACTAGTCAATTTTCTTAACATGTTCCATTCTTTTAGTGGTGGTGGCCACCGAAAATAACACAAAGTAAAAATTGTTTTGACAAAATGCATACCTTTGCCAAGACTCTGGACCAAAAATAAAGTAGCCTATTGCCCGGCCCCCAGGTCATCCCCACCATGAATACCATACTTTTCGCACCTTCTGACTTCAATGGGGGTCGAATTTTCTCAACCTCTCTCACCACCTCACTCATATGAGGGCGGTTCTTTGGGAACCTATCAATGCAACTGTTATGTGAAGTGTCTCAAAAATCAGTTACAAGTTAATTATAAATCAATTTATTAATTTTTTAGTTAGTTAGTTAATGGTCATAACTGACTAAAGCTAATTGATTGGTAATCCTAATTTATAGGAAGACTTGTAATTGGTTGTTAGTTGCTATATAAGCATGTGACGTACACATGCGTGGATCAGTTGTTACTTTAACATTTCTGGTGCTATGAGAAATCAGAGAGGAAAAGGATAGAAAGATTGAGAGAAGAGAATAGAGTGAGGCTTGGGGATCTTGCTTGCATCTGGTGCAAGAGTCAAGAACAAGGCCAAAGGGAATTCTATTGTAATAATACTTGATCTTGATTGTGTTAATCATAGTGGAACTGTTCTCNACCATACTTTTCGCACCTTCTGACTTCAATGGGGGTCGAATTTTCTCAACCTCTCTCACCACCTCACTCATATGAGGGCGGTTCTTTGGGAACCTATCAATGCAACTGTTATGTGAAGTGTCTAAAAAATCAGTTACAAGTTAATTATAAATCAATTTATTAATTTTTTAGTTAGTTAGTTAATGGTCATAACTGACTAAAACTAATTGATTGGTAATCCTAATTTATAGGAAGACTTGTGATTGGTTGTTAGTTGCTATATAAGCATGTGATGTACACATGTGTGGATCAGTTGTTACTTTAACATTTCTGGTGCTATGAGAAATCAGAGAGGAAAAAGATAGAAAGATTGAGAGAAGAGAATAGAGTGAGGCTTGGGGATCTTGCTTGCATCTGGTGCAAGAGTCAAGAACAAGGCCAAATGGAATTCTATTGTAACAATACTTGATCTTGATTGTGTTAATCATAGTGGAACTGTTCTCTTCCGTGGATGTAAGCCAACTTGGCTGAACCACGTACATCCTGCTATGTTCTTCTTCCTATACTTTCCTTTTAAAGTTCATGCATTTATGGTTTAAGTTTTTATTGTTGTTGGTACTGTTGTATTTTGTTTGCTGTGGTGTTCTGTAATTGTGGTTGTGTAGCTTCAATATCTTACAATTGGCGCCGTCTATGGGAACTGAAGAAGGGGCTCAATCATGGAAACAACTAAGTATGACATTGAGAAATTCTCAAGTTCCAATAACTTCGGGCTATGGAGGATCAAAATGCAAGCAATCCTAGTGCAACAAGGATTGGCTAATGCTTAAAAGAGAGACTCTGCATTTTATAAGTCTTTGTCCAAGAAAGAAAAGAAAGATTTGATGGAGAAAGCCAAGAGTGCAATAATCCTGTGTCTTGGGGACAAAGCATTGAGGGAGGTAGCCAGAGAACAATTTGTTGCTGTAATGTGGCTCAAGCTAGAGTCACTATACATGACAAAATCCATTGCCAATCGACTATTCATGAAGCAGCAACTCTACTCTTTCAAGATGATTGAAGAAAAATTGCTCATTGATCAAATAGCAAATTTTAACAAGATTCTTGATGATTTGGAGAACATTGAGGTCAAGTTAGAGGATGAAGACAAAGCTCTAATATTACTCAGTGCTCTATCTAAGGTGTATGAACATTTCAAGGATGTCATGCTGTTTGGAAGGGAGCAAACCATTACTCTTGAAGAAGTGCAGTTCTCAATTCAAGCAAAGGAACTTCAGAAGAAACAAGAAATGAAGAATGACAACCAGGGAGAGGGGCTGAACGTGAGAAGGAGCAGACTTGAGAAGAGAAGCTTCAAAAGGAACAAGTCCAGATCAAAATCCAAGAACCAGTCACAAACCATGTTCAAGTGCTTCCACTATCACAAGAAAGGCTATTTTAAGAGGGATTGTCCAGAAAGAAAGGGCAAGGAATTCAAGAAAACCCAAGAACTGGGTGATGTAGCCATAGCTACTAATGATTATGATATTGCTGGGGTCCTAGTAGTTTCAAATACAGAAATTGAGAAGGACTAGGTGATGGGTTCTAGTTGTTCATATCACATGTGTCCAAGGAAAGAATTTTTTGAGACCAAAGACCTAAAAGAAGGTGGAGTGGTGCTGCTGGGCAACAACAAAGAATGCAATGTGCAAGACATGGGCTCTGTCAGATTAAAAATGTTCAATGGCCAAGAAATCATGCTGCAAGGAGTAAGATACATACCAGAACTAAAAAGAAACCTCATATCTATAAGCATGTTTTATAGTTTAGGTTTTTTAACTAAAATTGGGCATGGAGTTATGAGAATTTATAATGGTGCACTAATCATTGTTAAAGGAATTAAAAGAAATGACTTATATACCCTTGATGGTACTAAACTCAAAACTTTAAGGCCTAACAATGGCCTGGAGTTTGTTTCAAAGCAGTTTAATAAGTTTTGTAAGAAGTAGGGAATTCAAAGGCACAAAACTATTGCAAGAACTCCTCTGTAGAATGGCTTGGTAGAGAGAATGAATAGAACAATCCTAGAACGTGTCATATGAATGTTGTTGAGTACAGGATTTCCTAAAAGCTTCTAAGGTGAAGCTTCTAACACTGCTGTACACTTGATCAACAAATGTCCATCTTCTGCTATAGGTTTCAAAACACCAATGGAGTTATGAAATGGAAAACCTGTAAATTACTTACATTTGAGGGTGTTTGGTGCTTTAACCTTTACTCATGTCAAGCAAGACAAACTTGGAGCACGATCAATCAGATGTCCATTCATAGGATACCTTACTGGAATCAGGGGATACAAATTATGGACAATGGAACTTGGTAAGCCTAAGTGCATAGTGAGTAGGGATGTAATCTTTAATGAAACCAAAATGACTATATTGGATAAGGACCAAGAAGAACCTAGCAATAAAGATATTGATCAAGAGAGTACTCAAATTGAGATGGAACTACCAACTCACCATGTCATTGAATAAATAATTCAAATTGAAGAAGAAAGTGTTGTTGATCAACAACCTGAACCAGTTCACAATGAATATTGCCTGGTCAGAGATAGAGCAAGGAGAAAAATTATACCACCTAAGAGATTTGGCTATGCTGATCTCATATACTATGCTCTGAATGTTGCTGAAGAAATCCAAGACCTTGAGCCTACAAATTTCAAAGAAGCACTCAAGAGTAGAGACAATCACAATTGGATGGCAGCAATGACAGAAGAAATGAAGTCACTGGACAAGAATGAGACTTGGATTCTGGTTTATCTACCTAAAAATCAGAGGGTAGTGGGTTCTAAATGGATCTTTAAAAGAAAGGAAGGTATTCCAAGAGTTGAAAAGGCCAAATTTAAAGCAAGGCTTGTTGCCAAGGGGTTTACATAGGTTGAAGGAGTTGATTTCAATGAAATCTTCTTACCTGTTGTTAAGCACTGCTTAATCAAAATTTTGTTGACCATAGTCACTCAGTATGACCTTGAATTGGAGCAACTAGATGTTAAAACATCATTCCTTCATGGTGATCTCGAGGAAACTATATACATGCAGCAACCTGAGGGCTTTATTGATGACAAGAACAAAGTTAGCTTACTAAAGAAATCTCCATATGGTTTAAAGCAAAGTCCCAGGCAGTGGTATAAAAGGTTTGATGAATTTCTGATGAGAATGGGTTTTAATAGGAGCAATTATGACAGTTGTGTTTACATCTTGAGACAAAATAAAGAATTTCTCCTATACTTGTTATTATATGTATATGATATTCTAATAACTAGTTCAAGTAAAGCTAAAATTGATAAACTCAAAGCTAAGTTGAATTCTGAGTTCGAGATGAAAGAACTTAGAGCTGCCAAGAAAATTTTGGAAATGGACATCATCAGAAACAAATAAAAAAGGGAATTATTCCTATCTCAGCAAGGTTACATGAAGAAAGTAGTTGAGAGGTTCAAAATGCATAAGTCTAAACCAGTTATAACTCCTTTGGGGCAACATTATAAGCTTTAAGCTTTTTGTCTAACAAGCACCTAGCACAGATGAAGAAAGGGCTAGAATTGTTGCAATCCCTTATGGAAGTGGAGTTGGAAGTATTATGTATGACATGGTGTGCAATATCCCAGATTTGGCTTATGCTGTGAGTGTTGTCAGTAGGTTTATGGCAAGTCCTGGACCAACACATTAGGAAGCTTTGAAATGGGTGCTAAGATACTTGAATGGCTCCTTAGCTTTTGGTTTGAAGTTTAAAAGGAAGCTCTAAGATGAAGAAGCAGTTAAGGGATATGTGGACTCAGATTATGCTAAAAATGTTGATACAAGGAAGTCTTTGTTAGAATATGTATTCACATTATTTGGCATTGCCATCAATTGGAAGTCCATGCTCGAGTCAGTAGTAGCTCTATCTACAACTCAAGCTGAATATATAGCTCTTGCAGAGGGTGTTAAGGAAGCTCTGTGGCTCAAGGGTATGATTGGTGAACTTGGAATCATTCAAGATAGTATCACAATATATTGTGATAGTCAAAGTGTCATACATCTCTCAAAACATCAAGTTTATCATAAGAGGTCAAAGCATATTGATGTTAGACTCCATTTTATTCGAGATGTGATTGAGACTAAGGAGGTTTTGGTGGAGAAGGTTGCATCAAAAGAGAATCCAGCTGATATTCACGAAGTCATTACCTCTACCTAAGTTCAAGCATTGCTTGGACTTAATGGGGTTATGTGAAGGATAATTCATAAGAGGGAGAGTAGCACTTGATTGAAGTTTTCTGATTTAGAGACAAGGTGGAGAATTGTTATGTGAAGTGTCTCAAAAATCAGTTACAAGTTAGTTATAAATCAGTTTATTAGTTTTTTAGTTAGTTAGTTAATGACCATAACTGACTAAAGCTAATTGATTGGTAATCCTGATTTATAAGAAGGCTTGTGATTGGTTGTTAGTTGCTATATAAGCATGTGATGTACACATGCGTGGATCACTCGTTACTTTAACATTTCTGGTGCTGTGAGAAATCAGAGAAAAAAAGGATAGAGAGATTGAGAGAAGAGAATAGAGTGAGGCTTGGGGTTCTTGCTTGCATCTAGTGCAAGGGTCAAGAACAAGGTTAAAGGGAATTCTATTGTAACAAAACTTGATCTTGATTGTGTTAATCATAGTGGAACTGCTCTCTCCTGCGGATGTAAGCCAACTTGGCTGAACCACGTACATCCTGTGTTCTTCTTCCTTTACTTTCCTTTTAAAGTTCATGCATTTCTGGTTTAAGTTTTTATTGTTGTTGGTACTGCTGTATTTTGTTTGCTGTGGTGTTCTGTATTTGTGGTTGTGCAGCTTCAATATCTTACAGCAACGCATGGCAATCTGCAACAACCTCAGCATCCCAGCAAGAGCTGTTGCATGCCCAGAAATCTCTTTGTCAAATATCTCCGCAGTCCACTCTTCCTTCACTGCCCTTTGAACCCAACTACAGAGGTCCACCCCACTAACCCCAGGTGGAGCTGAGAGTGCAGATACCTTGCTTGTTAAAAGTTCTATGAGAATGCAACCATAGCTCCACACATCTGATTGCATTGTAACCTTTCTTGAATAACCATAGTCTGGTGATTTGTAAACTACCATGCGTTGAGCTGCAATGGGTTGTGCTATAAGGGAGGCGATGCCATAGTTAGCAACAAGAACTGTGTCATTTTCACCTAGGAGGACGTTTGAGGACTTCAAGTTGCCATGGGGAACAATGTTATGAACCTTGGTGTTGAGGTGCAGGTACTCCAATGCTCGCGCTATGCCGCGTGCAACTGATAGTCTTGAGCTCCATTTGAAGGGAATCCGGTTCCCACCTCGTCCATCTGCAATGTCCAATTTTGAGGACACAATAAGGTAATGCTTAGTTTGGTTGCTGTTCCTTAGCAATAAGGTAATGCTTAGAAAATAGGAAGCAATTAGTGGGTAAAATACCATGAAGTCGGAAGAAAAGATTTCCATTCTCTGCGTATTTGTAGAGCGGCAGCTTCTCATCTTTGGAGTAGAAGTGAGCAAGCAGGGGCAGCAAATTTGGATGCTTCAGATCAGCAATCAGAAACAATAGCTTCATGAAATCCTCCTTAGTCATTGGTTTCAGGTCCCTTAACCGCTTTACAACAATGGTGGTTCCACCATTAAGCATAGCCTTATAACTATTTCCCATGGTTCGCTGACCAAGTGCCTCCGCAGAAGCTTTTAGAAGTTCACCCATTTGAAATTTTGGTTCATCCTTAAAGAATATAAGCTCCTTTCTCTCTTCTACTGCCATGATTGTACCTTCCCCTATTTCTACCTTCTCCTCCTCGCTCTCCATATCTTCAACTGTGGGGATCTGCCCCTTCATCATTTTATTGAGCTTCTTATTTGTGTTCCTGTTGAGATACACTAGCACTATTACTGCAATTAGAAGAACCACATTGATGATATAGGAAACAAGGGAATTGTTGTTTTTATTTGAAGGTTCGTTTTGATCCTTTTGGATACCATTGTTCTCTGGTTGCTTTCCAGGTTCTGTGATAGGAGAATCAGCATTGACGCTGCAGGAATTGGGAGAAGGTGGATCACACAATTTGGGGTTGCCAGAAAAATAATCAGGGTCAATTGATTGGAGTTTCTGAGTTTTTGGAATTCTGCCTTCAAGATCGTTGTTTGAGACATTGAATCTGATTAAGGTTGGTTGATCAAACTCTGGGATTGGACCTGTGAGCCTGNAGGAGAATCAGCATTGATGCTGCAGGAATTGGGAGAAGGTGGATCACACAATTTGGGGTTTCCAGAAAAAGAATCAGGGTCTATTGATTGGAGTTTCTGAGTTTTTGGAATTCTGCTTTCAAGATCGTTGTTTGAGACATTGAATCTGATTAAGGTTGGTTGATCAAACTCTGGGATTGGACCTGTGAGCCTGTTATTTTGCAGAAACAATGTATCCAAGAGATTAAGACTCAGAAGGGACCTTGAAATTGGCCCACTAAACAAATTGCCTGACAAATCAATGAAGTGAAGTTTGTGATTTTTGGAAAAATCCATCACATTACCCTTTAGAGAATTGCTCTTGAAGCTCAAGAGAGCCAACTCTTCAAGGTTGAAGAATGCATTGTCACTGATTTCTCCAGTCAGCTCCATATCTTCCAGTCTTATGCTGGTGACCCGACCATTGGCGCATTCAATTCCCAACCATCTTGATGGATCACTCCCATTGCAGACGATGCCAGTCCTGCTTGTCTGTATTCTCTGATTGTCTTTGAAAATGGCCTTGAGACCATAAGGAGCATCCATCTCTGCAGTGTTACCGACAGGATTCTCTTGAGCTATAGCAAATATGTGCAATACAGCAAGAATTGCTAGAGGGATACATTGAAGGACAGAAAAAAGAAATCCCATGATGCAATTCAAATTGAAAGCAATGTTAGCTGCAATGGCATGTGAGGTTTTACAAGTAGAAATAAGCTTAAACTCATCAACTGTTCGATGAAATAGCAGATATTCTCATAAGTTCCAATACAGCCAAAAATTTTCTTAGTTGAAAACATTAACAAGGGTCTCTGGTTAATGTTTAACTTTAACATTATTCTATTTCTCCTGAGAACACTAAGAGAGTTGCTTTGCATGGCTTAGTAATCATTAAGAATTTCCAGCTGTAGCCCAACCCGAATCTGACCTGTTTACATCAAGTTTCAACCTTTGGATTGTTCTACATATTTAAATTTTTTAGGTGGCTGTTAAACGACCTCCCCTACAAAGGAATTAGCGTTACACCATTTCTTTTACTGAGGGGTTCTAGTGGGACTCACATTTTGAAATTGATGTTATTACAAAAATTTTGAAGAAAAGTAATTTAATATGAGTTAGAACAATTAGTTTTATATAAAATATATAAATAAAGCAATATAGGAAAATTGCATCTTTAATATAGTTAAATTCAAATTGTATTAACTATTTTAAAATTTGACTCACACGGTATGTTTAATTTTTTTAGGTCTTTATAATAACACAAATTTTAAGACGTGGGTCCATTCAGAAACTCTCAATAAAGAGATGGTGTGTAGTGCTATCCCTTTAAAGATGAGGATAGCTTAACGGCCACTTTTTTTAATTTACATGATGTTGAAATAAGAGAGTGGATTCTAGTAATGCATGCTCTGGACGGTTGATATTGTCGTAGAGTGCAGTTCATTTGCTCAATGTGCAAAGGAACTTTTTTGAGGTCACATTTTGGCTTGGGCCTTTGGTTTTCTCGTCAGCTTCAAACAAGGAGAGAAATGAGTTGAGATATATATAGAAAAGGAGAAAAAAGGCTATTAGAAGGGAAGAGAGAGCGAGAGAGAGAGAATAAAAATTAAGAGATCTGAGCCGAAATAGAGAAATGGAGATCCAAGGAAAGCAGCTACTAACAAGGGGATTGCGATTTTCAGTTGGTTTTCTCTTTGATCAGCTATGAAAGCTTGGCTTTCTCGAGAATTACTCTGCCACTCTTCTTGAAAGCTTTATTTACTTTTGTTCACTCAACCTTGAGGAAAAGATGATTTTTTTCCCCAATAAGAAGAAAGTTTTTTTCTTTTTTGGAAGTTTTGAGCAACATCAGGAGCAACATGGTGGTAACGATCCCATTTATAAATTTAGGGCTATGTTCACATGTAGGAATTGTGCCATTTACGATTTTGTTTGTTTGTTTGTGATGAGCAAGGAATTAATTTTTTTTAGTATTTTTTGTTACGACTTTGAATTCGAACACAGAACTCACAAGCTTTGAGGATAGTCTTAGTACCACTTAGTTACAAGTTGTTTGATAAGCAAGGAATTAAATGAATTAAAGAAACTTAATTTGTATAAGTTTTAATAAAACACAAATTCAAACATTAAATACAAGAGGAAAAGAAGGTGTTCCTTGCCTCGGGAAGCCTCTTAAATCATTGTTGAGACTTGAGATTGCATGAATATCCCAAGTTGAAATGAAACAAGTTTAAGAAATATTTGTTTCATTGAACATATTATTGAAATACAATAAAATTTACATTATTAAAAAAACTAGAAATCCTAGACTTCTTAGATTGAAGATATTATGTTTCTAAGGGGATATTTTAGTGATTGAGCATTATGTACTTTATTATAAAGGTCTCGATTTAAATCTCATTAGAGACAGATGAGATAAAATTTTAGAAAGAAATAAACTACTTCTTATTATGTAGCCTCCAATTAAAAAAAGAAAAAGAGAAAAGGAAGAGTGAAGATATTACAAGCAATTTTTCTGTCACTTTCCTTTATATTCAAGGCCATGATCCAAAAACTATAGTAAACATTTTAGGTGCTATTTCAGCCCAACAGGTCCAATGTGTGCTTGTATAATAGTGCAGTAGAGCCTCCACAAAATAATACTCTACCATACTTTATCTTGTTAACAAAAATAAAAGGAGCTTATTAATTTTATTCACTAACAAAATTTAAAACTAGTAACTTGGATTATGTGAGATTTTTATATATATGTTTTTGATAAATAACCAAGCATTATTAATTCCTACTATTTCCTTCCTTATTTGAGATTTTAATCATTCATTTTTTTTTGGTTAGAGATAGAATATTTATATTACAATATATATTTACATATCTTTTTTAAGAATTCCTATATGAAAAAGTACATCCATTTAAGTCATCAATAATAACATTACAACTAACAAAACAGACACATTAAGATTTGATCATAGGTTCTCAAAACTTCTTTAAATCTTAAAAGTTAAGTACATAATACATATCTTTCATTTGTTTCTATTGTTCTATGTTTAATGGTGAATAATAAATATCGATGGACTTGATGTGGAAAGGGTACAACTCAAAGATATATACATCAAAATAATTAATTTTATACACAAAATGACACTTGAATCCATTTACTAGACATTTTTCATTGTTCAATCTTGATTCGTCCATGGTAAGTATGAAACCATTTTTCTTTTTTGAAAAATTTTCTTATTGGGATATTTATAACAGCATACAGAAAAAAGTATATGATTAAATTTATAGATAAAATGATGTTCCAATAACTATGTAACCTTAAATGCTAGATACATATTTAGTTGAGCTATTGTTTATGGACAGTGGAGAGTCCCACTTTCACAATTACCATGCAAAAGAAAGACTGGGAGTCAAGATAACATCCAAGGAAGTAGAAGTCTCGGCCAAAACACATAAATCATTAACTATCATTAGTTACAATTAAGTAATTAATGATTAATCTATTCAGTCAAAGAGAAAAAAAAATGTAGTAACTATTTTTCGTTCTCTTTCTCTCTCTTTCTTTTCTCTTTTCATTTCTTTAAGTAATTGATTTTTCTTTGACATATAAATTAATTTAGAGTTAAATATATTTTTTATCTATAAATTATTTTTTAAAATATTACTTTAGTTATTGATTTATTTTTTGTATCTTTTTTAGTTCTTGAATAATCATTTCGCATGCGAAATTAGTCATTTAATAGTCACTTTTAGTGTTTACGGAAGACTAATTTGATGGGCAAAATAATTATTTATGAATTAAAGTGACACAAAAAATAAATAAAAAATTAAAATAATATTTAAAAAATAATTTAAAGACAAAAAATATTTTACTCATTAATTTATATATATTATGTTTTAGGATTGTCGTCAATTATATATCCTTATGTATATATCAAAGCGAAAAGTTATCAATCAAAAGATTTTTTTTTTTTTTCCTTTCTGGGTACAATCAAACAGGAATAGAAATTTTCTTTCTCTTTCTATCGGTCACATATTAAATTTTAGAACTTGGAAATGCTGAAAGGGTGCAAATCTTATGAGCCCTACTTGATACATATAGCATGCAAAATTTGTCAACAATAATTATTGGTGTGATTAATATATTGCAATGTGTGGTTATTGTTTATTATGCATTTGAACTATCAATTCTTAGATTTATTAAATGGCCCTACTCAGAAAAAAGAAAAATAAATTTATTGAACTATCAATTCTTATATTGGGCACATTTCTATATCAACCTTTTTATATGTTTGGGCACTTTTATGTATGTGTATATATCAGTCTTCCTGGAACTAATTAGCTTAATCTTGCTAATGTGCAATAACAGCCTACAACCAATTAATGTTGCCATCAATCTAATCTTCACTAGAACTCAATCACAAAACAAAGGAGTTTATGCTATATATATAAATATAAACAAACACTAATCATCCCTGCAAGTGAGACTTTCATTTAAATATGGCGAAGATTGTAAACTCAAGTGTATGCTATGTTAATCTTACTTCCTAATCGAGGTACGAATCGAAACTCTATTTTGCATTAGGCATTTAATTAATAGTGTCATATCTATAATTAATTTAGCCATATATAACTTGTAAGAATTTTGTCAGAATTTAAGTGTAATTATGGGATAAAATAAAATAAAATAATAGGAATCACATATTCATCGTCTTGACAAAATTTGTCAATTTAACATTTTTGTTTTTCTTAACTTTATGCATGTTTAGATTTACATTTATCTTCTTTCTATTTTTTGTATAGCAGAAGCAAAAGAGGAGTATACTTACTGCAAAAAATTGACCAGACATGGTTTTCATATTGCTGGTTTTCATCAGGCTGTGACAAACAATGCCATAATTGGGAGCACGCAGTAAAATTAAGGAGGATGTGACCAAAGTTCTCGAATATCAACTGCTTGCTATTGCTACTTTAACTGCCCACCTAGCAACCACCAAAATGTTACCCAAAACCATATATAATTAATTACCACAAATTGCTTTACTTAAAAATTGTATGTATCAAGATCTAATATCAAATAAAGAAACTTTTGTTAATTAATAGGTTAATTGTCTTGAACTTGAAGTGATAGCTTTACGTGGATACAACATTAGGTACTTATAAATAAATAAGAATGAGTTTTAACCAACTTTACTTAATTGCCACTAAATTATTGTTACATTTGTATCAATTAGGTAAGAAGACTCGATCAAAACACAAGGCTAGGGAATCTAGAAAGAAAGCAAGTAGGGTAGAATGAAAGCGAAAATGGATGCATGCTTGGCTCCACTGTTATAAATACGTTTACTTAAACATGACTTTTGTGAAAGCCCTTTAATAATATGTTCCCATTCTTTCAAATTGCAGATAGGATCAAATGTGCTATATATGTAATTAAAGGGGTCACACACAATATAACTTGTCAAAAAGCAAATTAGGTTCGTATTAATTAATAGTGCAACTACAAACTACTGTTTCCACCGTCGCTTTAGAAACACATATTGATATTGTCAAAGTTTAAATTAAATGTTTGTGGTTTGAGTGTTTCAATGTATCCATTGAAGTGATCAACCTAAGTAGCTTTGACAAATCAAATCGCCACTTTAATACAGTAGAAACGAAAGCATATTCCTTTACAACAATCACTTTTAGTCAATGATGAACAACGATTACAACTCATCAAATCGTCATTTTAGTACTGTATGTTTATCATTCTTTTGAAGTAAATATAAAAAGAAACTTATTATTCATATATACATAAATGGGAAAGAAAAATTAGGAAAAATAGATTATCGGTATAAATATATCTCCAATAAACATAGTTAATTTTTGAATTAGTATAATCAATATTGTCTATCGAAGGATAAATACAGAAGCAAATTAACTTCAGAACAAGATTTGTGGTAGATATGGTATGGTATCCGGTGGCTCTCATTCATGGATAGATAAGATAATTCTCACTGTGGGTGCAGAGCATTTCATTGTTTGCATCTGTTTTATCCATTCGCATTGATTAAGTTTAATAAATATCTTGATTCCAAGAAAAAAAATCCAATTATCATAGTAGCTCACAAGTCACTAGCAAGTTGACCTGCATATTCCTTTTGTCGAATCATTCTTCATCTACGTTCTTTTACTTAGTAAAACTTCTAATTGTATAGCCATGAACTAGTTTGAATGTGAGAGATGTGTAAATAGCATTACTTTTCTACATACGCGCCACAAGCAAGATAGTGAGTGGTAATGATAAGACACCCGCCTGCTAGACTAAGGCACCTCAACATCTTCTCCAATATATTGATGCCAAAAGCTCTATAAATACCTGCAGCTAAACCTCCTGAGAATCACAACCCTAAACTTACACTTCTTTTCAATCTTCATAGGAAACTCTTCCTTAAAATGGCGGGTGGCTTTGGTTTCTACAGTAAAAGGTTATTTTTAGTGTGTCTATTTCTTGCATCGGCTGCTGCAACCAAAGTGCATGGCCATGGCACGCGTGTAGGGTTCTATTCAACTTCGTGTCCTCGAGCTGAGTCCATTGTTAGTTCTACAGTGCACTCCCATCTTAGGAAAGACCTTTCTTTGGCTGCTGGTATACTTAGGATGCATTTCCATGATTGCTTTGTGCGAGGTTGTGATGCTTCTGTTCTTATTGATGGTCCAAACACTGAGCGACAAACTGGGCCAAACCTTAGTTTAAGAGGCTATGAGGTTATTGATGATGTAAAGGCACAGCTTGAAGCTGCATGCCCTGGTGTTGTCTCTTGCGCAGACATTCTTGCCATCGCTGCTCGTGATTCTGTTTATCTGGTAATTAATTAAATATCATTATTTGAATTGTATTACAAATTATAATCATTATGAACGCGGAACTTGATATTGGGCCCTAAAAATCAAATCTTGAGATTTTACTAGTTAAAAGCTATTATGTGTAGTTTAATAATAAAGAATCAAGGTAGTTTGCTGGAGGTTGATTATTCCAATTTCCTAGCCGCGATATATATATATAGATTTTACTAGCGGAATTAGCTAACATCTTCATTAACTTGTGAAATTTGCCTTGCACATATGCAGAGTGGTGGTTTAAGTTGGGAAGTGCCTACCGGACGAAGAGATGGTCGCGTTACCGTGGGTTCTGAGGCCCTTACTTTGCCTGGCCCTAATGACACCGTTGCTGTGCAAACAAAAAAGTTTGAGGGAAAGGGTCTCAACACACAAGACCTTGTCGTCCTTGCTGGTAATTAATTTTACATTTTAAATTAACTAACTAGCCACTTTACAGTTTATTTCCAATCATAGTAATAATAATCTAACATCATGATTGTGACAGCTTAATAAAGTCCAAAACACAATGATTAGAAAAAAAAAATTAACCATATTGCAATTATGTTTCAAAAAATTTTATCAAATTGTTTTGGTAATTTTTTAGAGTGGCCACTTTTACCAATTAATTAGTGAGAAATATGTTTGTGTGAATAGGTGGGCATACGATTGGGACTGCAGCTTGCCAGTCTTTTAGAGACAGACTATACAGCGCAAAAGACCCTTCCATCGACCCTGCATTTGTTCCAACACTACAAGCACTTTGCCCTCAAAATGGTGATGGAACAAAGCGAGTTGGGCTAGACACAGGTAGCCAACTCAAATTTGATACCTCTTACTTTTATAATTTGAAGAAGGGCCACGGGATTCTCCGCTCTGATCAAGTGCTATGGACTGATCCTTCCACCAAGCCCTACGTCCAAAGATATTTAGGGTCGGCATTCAAGTCTGAATTTGCCAAGTCTATGGTGAAGATGGGTAACATTCAAGTGTTAACAGGTGCTAATGGTGAAATTCGCAAAAAATGTTCGGTTATCAACTAATTAAACCTCTGCATATATAGCCTATAAAACTGGTTCTAATGAAGTTCTAATCTACTGTGTTGGCATAAGCTAGTGAAGTGTAAGAGGTAATCGTACTGTGATATTTCTTTTTCCAATTTGTTGTGATAAAAGAAATCATGTGTCATCCAAGTTTAGTGTAAGTCCGCGAGGAATGGTAAATGTTGGACACAATAATAAAGATATTTTTCGTTGTTATAAGCCTCTTTCTCTATTTCTTGGGAATACAGAAGAAGTGTCAATATTAGACATAATAATGTCTCTACCCTAATTACCAACTTAATCTACCGTTTAGCACCGTGTCCAATTCACATTTTATAATTTCCCTTTGTCTTCTTTTCTACATTATTTTTTGCGAAATGGAGCTTTTATTTTTTTTCCTTGTTTTCTTTGTTTGATATTTTTTCTTCTTTGTGTACTAAGCTTTTTACTCAGATAGTTACATACTTAATGGGTGAAATCAGATATCGTAACATGATTGGTGACTAATATTATGTTGAACTATTTTAATTTTGTCTAGTTAGGTTGTACTTTATATCAAGAATAGAATGAAAGTTTATAAATTGGTAGGAACTATGGATTTATATTCTATCCAACATCAATGGAGTCTAAAAGTTTGGTACAAGCAGCTTAATTTAATTGTTTGATAATAAACACTTTATAAAAAGTGTTTTAATGATAGTTTAGTTGATATTCAATAGTTTTTTAAATTACTAACTTATATCTACTCTATATAAAAATAGTTTTACATGAAAAATATATTTTAAAATGTAAAAATAGGTTGCATTGAAATATTTAACTAGTTTAAATAAGAGAAGTAATGTTTTAGTTTTAGTTTGTTAAAAAATTTGTAAAATTTTAACCACTTACGTAAATATTTTACTTTAGTAGTGTACCAAATAATAACTCAGTTATATATGTAGGGTAGCATGGCTTGTCAAAATCAATTGAAAACTGCTTTCATTAACAGAATTTCAAACTTGGGGGGTGCTATGCTACACCCCCCTTTTATGTATTTCATCAATTTTTTACAGCTTTTTGTCTAAAGCACAGGTTAAAGAACCGGTTGCTCTTTTTTTTTCTTAATTATAAAGGAGGAACACAACTTAAGATAATTTACAAAATTAGCCCCAAGAAGAAAGAGAAAACCTCATACATACATCAATTTGACGGCCGAATGTTTCCCTTCCTCTCTCTTATATCTTCTTCTCCAAACTTGTCAGTAACTTTGTTTCGGCTTTGGGATTTCAGACTTCACAGTCACTCCTTCTCTGTCCTTTCTTTTCATTTAAAAACAAGAATTTGAATTTTCTTGTTATCATTGAATAAAAAAA
>QAOA01007668.1:161646-235771 GCA_003255065.1 Cercis canadensis | reverse complement strand
TCTGGGGCATCAATTGTGTGCATAGCCTTCATTTTAATGACATGTAACTAGCCCCTCTTATTAGGAGTTGTGCGTGGATAAGGAGATAAATAAACTTGCTCTACTTGTTAAGCTAAGATGGAAAACTCATCTTGCTTGTATGTCCTGCTTGAGTTTGCCTCCAAAAATTCATATTTTGGATAATTCCTTGTCCCTCGATTTGAAGGATCAAACCATTTGTAATTGAATAGTACCAATCGATTACCAAGTGAATTGGTAAATACAATCTCAATGATTTCTTTTAGTACCACATAATAATAGGACTCCGCTTTGCCATAACCAGATCCCTTCAAACATATACCACTGTTATTTTTTTTTTATCATGGGACCAAGCTTCTGTATGAAATTTATAATTGTTGATATTTACTTGATCTCATGTTTGAACCTTCCTTTAGGGGCCTTAAGCCAAAGATATTTAAAGTCCATCAACAATACTATTTTAAGGGTTTTGCACCTACATATAAATAACAAGAGGTTAGTGATAATAAAAAGTTAGTTGAATACAATTCAATATTGAAAAAAGTTAGAGTAACTTACAAATTGTTTAAACTATTGAGGAAATCTACTAGAGATGTGCTTATGCATTTGATCATTTGGGAGATTCTTGTAGACTGAGGTTAATCCCTCTATGTACATGTTGCAACAAATAACAAGAGTTAACACATAATGGTTCATTGAAGCATCAGAAATTATGAAGCTATGAAGGTAAAACTTACCTGATCAAGTAAGATTTAACCTTCGGGACATTTGAGCAACACATACATTGTTGCAGCTACTAGTTCCTCATCATTGAGATATCGTTGTTGCACAATTCGATGGAGGAAAGCAAGATAATTGAGGACGGAGATAGGTTGTCCGACATAAATTTTCTCACCATCACCATTGTGAGACACTCTTCTAATCACTGAATGGACGTGAAACTTCAAGTAGTAGGAACAAAAAGTTGAAGTATTTTCAAGGATGTATACTTCGCAAATTAAACATTCCACACATGCTTTGTTTTTAACCTTTTGCTTTAAGGTATGAAGGAACCTTTTAAAATGGTACATCTACCTATATTGGACAAGTCCACCCACCAACGCTTCTTCAAATAAATGAACTGGTAAATGCTCCATCACATCAAAGAAAACAGGAAGGAATATCTTCTCAAGTTTGCACAAGATGATGGGAATATTCATTTCCATTATCTGTAAGTCATCCTTGCACAAAGTAGGAGTGCAAAGATCTTAAAAAAATTGGTTCAATTCAATAAGAGGTTTTCAAACAAGAACAGGCAACCCACTAAAAGCAATTGGTAGGAATCTCTCCATAAATGTGACAGTCATGACTTTTCATGTGGATCAAAGTCTGTAGATTAGTATTGACATAACTCCCTAAGTTGGATGCATAGCTTCAAACTCTATACCCACTTACACACAGCTTTCTTCTGGTCAATACTAAGTGTATACAATGTCTTGGGTTTTGTACTCCTTCTATTATCTAAGTCTTGAAACTCCAAACTGGAATGTTTACAATATTTTGCTAGATTTAGTCTCGTCTTCATATTGTCTTTACTTTTATTTTTCAAATCCATAACTGCATTGAAGACATTTCTAAAGACAATGCTCTATGTGTGCATCACATCGATGTTGTGAGGAATCAACAAATTATGCTAATATGGTAGGTCCCATAAAATACTACGCTTAGTTTAATTGTGAGTTTCACCATAACTAATAGAAATAACATTCTCAACACTTGCATGAAAAGTTCGTCTTTAGAGTAGCGCCTTGGTTACATGCCCTTCTCAATAACATTCCTCAAGAAGTTAATTTTGTTACGACAGAAGGATTATCTTGGGGCAAGAATTGTCAATGAAAATCAAAATAACAAATTTGACACCCATGCTTCAAATAGAATGCCTTCAAACCACTCGTGCAAATTGAGAAACCCAACTTGCATGTTATTTTCAAATCGGATAGCATTCCATATACAGGGAAGCCGTTGATGGTCCACAAAAGAGCTACCCTCATACAAAAGTTTTGCTTCAATGTTTAGATGAAAAATAATTTTTTTTTAGTTTTTATTTTAACCCATTAAAACATCAACTCTCACTCATTGAACATGCCACATCAGTATTAAGATGACTATTTTGATAGAAGAAATATTCTTTGACAAATTGAAGTGAGGAGTATTCATTTAGAGAAGTAATACTTACAAACTTACAGCCATCTTTAAGAGATCAAATATACCTTAATACTCTATAATAATCTTCTCATGCACTAATTTCTTTTCCAAATTTTCTTTTACTTTTGGTACAAATCCTGTTCCAAAAATGAAAGAGAACAGTTATCTTTGTAGCTTGATAGGATATGCGAATTTAAAATTTGACAATGATTGAAGTCTAAAATGTTCCTTCCATCAATAGGTTTCACTAAAAACAATACTATGATGGAATGGTTATATTACAAATCCAAACAAACAGTTAGCTAAAATGTGGATATTACAAGCAACGATATAAGTTGCGGTTGGGTTAAAATCATGGTTGCAGTGGCTTCCAAAACCGCAATATTAAAGATGCTATTGTAATTGCAGACTGGAATTTAAAACCGGGCTACAAGGTTAAATTACACATGATCACAAGAGTGGGGCAAGCTGTTTGGATGAAATGCACAACTTCATAAAGAACTCCTCTTGTCAGCAACATCGCACATCATCCTTAGAAAGTTGCTCTAACTATCATTGTATCCTCCAATACGCAATAGTTTGAAAACTAAACTACCGTCTCCGAACGGAAATGTAAGTGTTTTCAACTGAAGTCTTCTCCTCCTTGAAGGACTGAGTAGAAGCATCCGAAAGACTGGGTATTCTAGAAACACTACCCTTTCCTTTCTTAGCATTTGGTCCCACCAACTCTATCATGTACTTCCAACCATCAATTGGCCTCCTCCGACTAAATATATGAGTCTTGATAAAACTAGCAATCTGCATACCGAGTTTCATAATCTTGTAAATGATAGAAGGGACAAGTGAAAACTTAGGAAGCTAATGTAATTAATCATTACTTAAAATCAGAATAAACTAAAAAATACTACATGATTTCCTTAAACCAATATCGATAGTTAATATTGGAATCAGGAAGACAGGAACTCAACTTATATTTAGACACACCTGAAACTTGCTATAAGCAATTCGACGCTCAAATTCCTGGAGAAGAATGTCTTCTTCTCTCTGTGACATGTTCCATATATTTCCATCTTGAGCTTTTGATGTTGTTTCCCAACCATCAGGGCTGTTTTTGAACTCAGAAGTTGGAACTTTTGCGTTGTTCAAGTCATTGTTCCCAGAGTCAAAAATGCTGTAGTTATTCAAAATAGTAAGCTCAATATGCATAATTTTTAAGCCATATGCAATGTTCTACTCATAGGTGATACAGAATTGAAGTATGGATATGATGCTGTGAAACATGCATAAGGACACAAAACCAAGGACATGCAAAATGCATGTCAACCAAGAAATATCCATGAATTGTAGCTTATAACACAGCATGGGCATACAGCATAAGTGTAAATAGGTGACATAGTAAATTAAAAAAAGAAGTTACAACATTAAAAGTTGGTATGCAATCACTTATTTAGAGGCCTAAGTGAAGAAAACACTCATATTATCCTCAACTCTCAACAGACAAGAACCAGACAAAAACAAAAAGTACTCCTTTTATGATTGTCATTTCTTATCTGTTCTCTACATTTTCTCATAAAACAAATATGGCATTGCCAACATACTAGAGCTTGAAAGAAAAGTACTCAAAAAAACCAACATATCAATTGTCAAAAGATAATATGAAAAGTAGTTTATGCCAACATATGCTGATGCAAATAAAGGAAAAGTACTTAAAGAAACCAACACATAAGAAGATGCAACAGTCAAAGCTATTCTCCTTTCCTATCACAGGTTCTTCGAACAATATGCTACATTCGAAGCCTTTAACTACCAATCTTTGATGCAAAATAGTCCCAATCATTTATGTCTTACTTTGCAACTTCAGGTTGACTATCAAACATAAAAACTTGAGGTTGTGACATTTTCAACAAACTAAATTACATTAAACAGCACCCAGCTTTGGAATCAACCAGAGAAAATGAATCAGGTATTATCCCTTACTTATGGGTAAATCAATCTTTTACAGACAAATTTAAAATGGTCTTCATCTACGAAGACCTAGCACAGCATCTTGCTCAAAATCACTTCAGCCTATACCCAAATATGAAAAAAAAAAAAAAAAAANAAAAAAAAAAAAAAAAAAAAAAAAAAATGCTGCTTTATACATTCCAACACCTAAATTTTCATAGTTGCTAACAAGCTTCATGAAAGACAGAGAGAAACCAGTGGTGAGTGCACAAATGTGTCATAGAAACTGATACTTGGCTTGCATTTCAACTCTTGAGTGCATAAAGTACTCAATTAAAGAAGTTCTCAAGCTGGCACCATCTACACTATCAAGTGTCCAAAAATCGCCAATCATTTTTTTTTTTTTTCAAAACTTTATCAAAGAGTTGTGTAGATAACAGGAACCCAATAATTGAATTTCGTTCAAAATCACTTCAGACTATGCCCAAATATAAAGCAAAATGCTGCTTCATGCATTACAACACCAAATTTTTTGTAGTTGCTAAACTGCTACTTGGGTTGCATTTCAACTTTTGAATGCATAAAGTACTCATCACCTAAACTATCAAGTGTCCAAAAATGGCAATTGATTTTTCTTTTCAACTGTATCAAAGAGTTGTGCAGATAGAAACCCGACAATGGATACTATGCCCAAGCAAAATGCTGCTTTATGCATTTCAACACCCAAATTTTCATAGCTGCTAAGCACAAATGTGTCCTAGAAACTGGTTCTTGGGTTGCATTTCAACTTTTGAATCCATAGAATACTAAATTACAAAAGTTTTAAGTTTTCTAGCCAGCACCATCTACACTATCTAGTGGCCAAAAATCTAACTTTATCTAAGTGTTCTGCAGATAGAAATCCAAAATAGAGAGAGGGAGAGAGAGAGAGAGAGAGAGAGAGAGAGAGACATACTCAGAGCAGCTATCAAGCAATCTCTCAATGTCGTCTCCACCACCCACAATGGAATCCCCCAACTTGGCTTCCTCCTGCTTCTCAATCTCCTTCATCCACAACCCAGCATGTATCCTCTGCTTCTTCAACCTGTAATCCCTTTTCATATTCTCCAAGCTATAAAGTGCACCATTCCCATCGTTCTCCTGTTTCTCCTGCTGTAAAGACCCTTTTCGCCTCTCATTCCAATTCTCATTCATTTCCTCAACAAACGCTTTCGTCTCAGCATCATCAGCATCAGATGAAACAACGGTTGCCGTGGAAGGGAAATTCACATCGGTCTCCCACGGCGCTCGGGTCTTCCCCGTCAGGTCCTCCGGCAACCACGCCGATTCCCAGGCATCGTTCCACTCATCTTCGTTGTTCTTCGAGTCGCGGCTTGAGGACGAGAATTTGAGGGGAAATTCTCCAATTTTGGAGGCTGAATCGAAATGGGGTTTCGCAACAATGGAAGATAGACAGTGAAATCGTTCCGTTATGGAACCAGAGGTTGTAATTCGCCGAAGAGCATGCATTCCCAGAATGATATGAGAACGTTTGAACTCGAAATGAACAACGAGGAAGTAATCGAACTGTAGCAAATTAACGAGTAAGTGACTCTCAGCACCTGGAAATTGCTATGGTTGAACGGAGCACAGTGTCCGGTGAAGGAAGACAGGGGAGAGGCGTGGGGATGATAGCTATTCCTAATTTCCTATTAGCTTCGCTCGTTACGGCGTCGTTTCTAGATTTCTCCATTTAATCCCAGTAGCTATGTTGGTTACTTAGGGTGTGATTACTAATTAATACTGCAAGAGTGATAATTTTCGATTTTTCTTTTTTAGGGTTGAGGTGGTTTTCATTAGAGCTAACTAACGAGCCAGTCCAACCTATTAGGGCCGGGCCACATCAGGTCGCAGGCCTTAATGGGCTGGGCCAAAGTGGCCCAGTTCTAATCGGGCCAACATTTTATCAGCTCAGCTTAGCCCACTTTGGGCTGCAGGCTATAACGGGCTAAAATCTATTTTTTAATTTTTTTTGCCATATTTATTTTTGAGAGAATATGAGAACATATTTATTATGAAACATCAAATATTAACATACTTAATCAAAATACAAACTCAAATAAACTTATAATAATCTAGCATTTTTGGATTGTGGTTCAATATTCTCACTAGTATTTGTATTACTCACAATACTAGGGATTTGTACAAATTCACAATCATCATCAGCATTACAACTAATACCACCATTCTTTCCAATACTAAAAGAAGTCATACTACAAAAAATTTGAAGAAAAAAGTAAATAAAAGCCCCTAACAAAATTACAAACAAAATGTGATGTAATACAAAAGGATTTGGAATTTATGGCATAAAGGGAGCATCCAAAGTTGATTAGAAAAGTTAACCATGTCCGTTTTTGACAAAAGACCCCATTTTTTCATATGGAAACGGCCTTCTGAGCAAAACACGAGTGTCTCGCGCGTCGCGTGATTTTAGCTAAATTCTATTATTTCGGGGGTCAAAATAGCATTTTATCATTTATGGGGTTACTTTTGTCATTTTCGGCATGCCTGGCACCCAGCGTTGGCATCACATCAACCCAAAACTTTAGCTTGGCATACCTGGCACCCAGCGTCAGGATCGTGGCGCCTAGCGCTGGCACCACATCAACCCAAAACTTCAGCTCGGCATATCTGGAGCCCAGCGCTGACACCAGCAACACAAAAGAAGCCCGATTGGGTCACGCTCAACGCTCAGCACCAAGAACGTAGTGCTAAGCGCTGGCACACAACAAAGCAACCCAATTTGAGGTTTCAAACTAAATCAACACATGAGAGTAACAACTAACAATCAAACACAAATAATTGTTTGATTAAAACAAGAATCTCATAAGTCACAAACAAGATTTTATTTGTTCAAGAGCAATAAGAAATCAGATCTAAAATTTGTAAGACTTTTCCATAGAATAATCAACAATGGCAACTGTGCAGTACACCCCCATCATCAAACACCCATGCAAACTCAACTAGCTTAGCAATAACTGTAAATGAGCTCCAATATGGAAGATTAACAAACAGAGAGAGAGCAAGAGAGAGAACACTCCAATATATGGCAGACAACCTCATAGAGAGAGAGAAAGAGAGAGAACAAGGACTTACAATTACAGGCACACTCACAGCAAAGGGAAAAAGATGGAGAAGGAGAGGCGGCAACCGGTGGCGGAAGTGAGGACTGAGGAGAGGGAGGCGAAGACCGGAGAGTGGAATGTGTAAGAGATGAAATTTGGGGAGAAATGGACAACCGAAGTGGAGACTGTGAAGTGTGAGAATGAGAGATGAAATTTATGGATTTCAAAATTGGGGTTGATTGAAAGCTGAAAAAAAAAAAATAATCGGGCCAACCCGGTTGAAACCCGATTGGGCCACGGGCCTTGTCGGGCCGGGCCAAATAGGCCCGACTTTAAACAGGCCAGCATTTTAAGAACCCAGCCTACCATTTTTTCGGGTCCCAATGGGCTGGCCCACCGAGCTGAACCCATGAACCTAGCTCTAGTTTTCATTCACAATTTAATGATTTGTTTTAACCATTTGTATTCGAGTGGACCTACATAATTTGGCATGATCCATTTAAGTAAAGGATTTATTTTGTTGACATGTTCAATCTATTAGCAACTTCAGTACCAACAAGGTATTAGTTCAGTGGAAGCAAACTGAGCTCCAATGCATTCTAAGCCAAAAGTTATGAGTTCAATCCTTGGAGTCGCACTTGTTAGGAGGGTTTATTGGTTATTACTCTCATCCTGAACATGAATTAGTCTTATATCTAAAGCATGTGATAATACCTTGGGTATAAAACAAAACAACTCCAATTGTTACTCTTTGATTTTCAAATAACTAGTTATTCGGATCAACTCAAATGTGATTCCTATAACGTAAATATAAATAAGGTGTGTTTGGATTGACCTGATAAATTATTTAGGCTATGTTTGGATCAACTTTTATTGAATTTAGGTTTTATTGTGTTAACTAGAACACTACATGTAGATCATTTTACTAATTAAGGTTATCATTTCCAATTTTTGAATTTAAAGTATCCTTTAAGAATTTGAAATGATTATAATTGTAATTATGAATTTATGACTGCAATTTGAGAGGAAGATCCAAGAACTATAGTTACAAATTATCCTCATTAGAAACGTTTGGTGTTTAATGTCAACTATCTATCACCAAAAGCTATCACTGATCATTATTTACAATGAGCATCATCAATAATCAGCATAGTTCATTGCTACAAACAATTTGAGAGTATGAAAAACTATCAGAGCTTATTGACCCAAAAAAATATACTTTTCAAAACAATTTATATATTCGGGGTAATTTTCAAATAATTTATTAAAATGATGTTGTTCTGAATAAAAAATTGAAGAGCAGAAATAAAGCCGGTCCCACTATTTGACAGAACAGTGGAATCCTGAAGACCCCGCAATTTGCAAAACAGAAGGATCCAATATCAATTCTCAAGATAATCTCTTTGAAATCCCACATTTCCAAACAGCAGGATGCTTCTAATCAGATAGGGAAAGAGAAACAAAACAGATAAAGAGAAATAGCACAAAAATTGTCCATGTGACAATAACAAGAGCGTGTCAAAATAATATAAAAATTGTCACTTTATCATCTTTTCTTTTCTTTTTCCCTTTTCTTTCTCTCTACCTGTAAGAAGAATGGAAGCAATAATTGCTTGACTAATCCTTCGACCACTGGTTCTGAGACGAGTTCAGGACAACCTTCTCCAAATACAAATCCAAGGGGAGGCATAATTTTTTATAGGCAAGGTGCAAAGGCAAGAAAGCGGGGGATACTTCTTAGTCAGGGATATGAAAGCGACCAATATGACTTTGAGGAAAAGATAAATTTTTCTGTTTTTCCATCGCTGCAAGGTGGACCACACAATAACCATATTGCTGCTCTTGCCATAGCTCTAAAACCAGTGGCTACGCCTGAGTACAAGCCATACATGCAGCAGGTGAAGAAGAATGCCCGAGCTTTTAGCAGCTGCTTTATTATATGATTGTCCCAACTTTTGAGGATATTTTGCGGGTTTCCTCTTTGTAAGTTTAGTATTAATATGTCATCTAGAGTTGTTGGTTTTGTTTAGTTCACTTGTTCGAATTTGATGTTACTAATCTTGACACGATGCATTTCTGCCATATTAACTCATCCTGCAGCTGTTTTATGTATTTAATTATGATGTGTCTTATAATTGTTCTGTCAACAGGTGTCATTTTTATGGCTTTGGTAGTAAAGGCTGCTTTTCACATATGGGATTAGGATACTTTTGTTTTGCAATGACTTGATGTTCAATAAGAAGGTCATTCAAGTCTTTGAACATGGTATATAAATGGTATGCATGCATTTTACGTGCCAATACTTAGACATGTTTTAGTGATTCCCCTTCCAGCTCAAATGATAAAAGAAGTTTGCGGCCATCATCTTTCTTGAGTTATCTTGATCTTTATGTTATATCTCTGTCATCCATTGTTGCCATAATATTTAGAACCATGAGATATTATCTTTTCCTGTGTCTGTAGTTGTCTCGGTTATGTTTTACATAAAAATGGGATCATCCATTTCTAGGTTCTATATTGAAAAGATCTCATACTGGCAATGTATGATTCAAATTGCTGGTGTTCCTGTCTATATACCCTAAACTTATCAGACATGTAGCATGCCATGATTATCCAGTTTTGGAGCCGTAGCTGTGTGGGCTTGGTAGATGTCATGATATGATGTTGTTTGGCAAGGTATATGATGCTGTTAATTTGGCATTCAGGAATCTTTGAATCTGGATGATCCAAACTGACTGGTTTTTAAAACATGTTGAGCTCTAAGCTTCATTTATATGTGCTTGCAGGTATATATTATGAAATGGTCTGTGAGATGTGTCATATCACTCTGGATAAAATTGCTATTTTTGGTGACAATGGAACTATAACTCCTGGAGGTGTAAGGATAGGTACGTGACACTTAATTATGCTTAAATCTTCAAGTCTTCTGCACTTGTTGCTTTGATGTACTCTTTGTTCTTATGACAGCTTTTTTATCTTTTACCATTCAGGTACCTCTGCCATGACATCAACAATTTCCATTCTTACTTCATTCTTCTCACAGATAGAGAGAGAGAAGGGAAGAAGAGGAAAGATAATGAGTTGGCAATTTTTGTGCCACTTTGGTGTCACGTCAGTTTCTTTTATTGCTACATAACCAAGCCGTTTTCTATGTCAACACTAAATTGATAGAATTATAATTAGGGGTGACAACAGAGATCTAATTAAAAAAATTTTAAACTATAAAGACCTAAAATGAGGAAAAAAAACATTATAGAGACCTGATTCAAAATTTGTCAAAGCTATAAAGAGTTGCAGTACATTTAAACCAAATTTAAAAAATAATATTATTTTAGTCAATTAGTCAAACTATGGTCATCATGCTCCAATTAATGAAAAAAGTGTGATCCATGAAAGAAGAAAATCTTGAGCCTCATCGAAGAATCTCCTATTATTTTTAGTTAAAAAACAATGCAGTGGAATGGGTTCTTGGGCGAATAAGTCTCCTAAATAGTCTTAAATACAACTGTTTATAAATGTTGGTGTGATCAATTACTAGGACTCATGAATAACCATTGGGGGTAGTAAGATTTTTTTGTTGAGGGCAAGTTGCTTTGGAGAGGGATAGACGTATGTTTATCCTTGGATCTCAATCTATGAGCCAGTTCAATTGTTATGCATATATGGTCTAAGTATCATATGATTCCTCATTTATTTGTCCAGTTGATACCCTTAACTTGTTAGAGTGGTATGCTGCCAGAGTAGGTTGGTCTCTTCACTACCATTCCTAGATGACCGATTGGCCATAAAACCATATCGATTTGCTATGATACCACCAATCACCATCAATTGTCATCATCAACCAACACTTGCAAAATATTTGCCCCAAAAATTTTGGCAGAAAGAAGCCTAGGTGTTAGATAAAAATATTTTTCGGTTTAGTTCCATAACCACATCTAACAATTGAATAGTCATAATTTATCACACCGAATGACCATACATTATAACAGAACAACCACTCCATAGAAACTAGAATTGAAATATTCTTCTAGTTTCACACCCAAGTGTCTTTCTCCCAAAATTTCTTTGCAGCAAAAATTTAGGTATCTGTATCTAACTCCTATCTTCCAGACATTAGATTGATGAGAGCTGGATTTCTGTAGAAGGAGCCAACATCGACATCCTCAGTAGTAGAAGAAAGTGTCATAAGAGCAACCACGACAACTTTCATGCTTGGACGTTGTTGTGGATCATCTTGTGTACATGCTTGGGCAAGTTGAGCCATCTGAAAGCAGATCAATTGCCAATGCTTGACTAATCTTGAATTCATAGACATAAGATTTAAATGGTTTACTCTAAATAAGGTGTTCACCTTGAGAATTGAGTCAATTGGGTAGCTTTCTCCAAGCCTAGGGTCCACCAATTTTTGAAGATCTTCTCTAGATTTAGGCTGATCAAGAACTCTATCAAACTGCAGTACATAACAAAGAAAAATAAAATAAAACAAAATGAAAATATACCCTTTGATTTAGATTTCTGTGAAAGCAATAGGTGGGTTGATTTTAAAAGAAGAAAGAAAAGATGTAGAGTGTATAAGTCAAGAATCACCAAAGCTACAAGGCCCTGTATTTCAGAAACAGATTCACTGCCCTTGAAGATGGCTCCTTTAGCGGAAATGAGTTCGTAAAGAACAACTCCAAAAGCATAGATATCCACTTTGGGAGAAACTTGACCAAATTGAACATATCTACAGATAAAATCATGATAATCAATCATTAAACTGATTCTTATGCATTAGGTGAACACTGAAAAGTGAAAACATTCTCCCTCAAATGCATTATAGAAAAGTAAGGAGCAGCACCACAAGGCAGATTTCCCTTCATTCCAATCTCAATTTAGGAAAATAGAAAATAAGCAAACAAGAAGACATAAAAGACCCAATCAGTCTCTGAAGTATATGTACCTAAATTGGACTTCATAAACTTGGGTTGACTATTCTACATATATGAGGGATCCTGTGCACCTATTTGTGTGTAACATCCATTACAAAGGAGCAGCTAGAAACATATTTATAGACCTTGGTTGAACTCAAATATGGTTCTTGGCTCCTTACTTCTCCACAAACTCAAAATCTCAACTCACAAGGCCAAATTAGCTACCACATTAACAGACAAACAGAAGTTATCATACTCTAGTGGCATGTATCCAAATGTTCCCACAAGTCTATTGGTGAGAAGTGTAGAGCTTCCAACTTCTTTCAGTTTAGCTAATCCAAAATCTGATATCTGCAAAATATTTTAGTATCTTCCATAATTACCATGTAATGAAAAATAGAAATAAGCTCTTAAAACAGATTGAAAGTATATATTCCACCTTTCCACGGAAGTTTTTGTCTATTAATATATTTTCTGGCTTTATGTCGCGATGGATATATACAGGCTTTGTATGCTCGTGAATATATTCAAGACCTCTGGCTGCATCCAGAGCAATTTGCACCCGGGTAGACCATGGCAGAATTTCTCTCCCTGGAAACAGTTTGACTTAGGCATTAAGTTGTTACAATAACATCAATGCAAAATCGCCAAAGAAGATATTTGCTGCAGGCCTATCTCACCTGAACCACGTAGATGTTGGCTTAAGTTTCCATTCTCAATGTATTCATAGACAAGAAAAAGAGAGCATTCAACACAATATCCAATCAACTGCACCTACATGGTCATCAATAGGTAGACAAAACATAACACAATGGAAGATTAATACATACTGTAATTGAAACTCATCCGTGAAAAGCAAAGCATGCCCCTAGCACCTTTATTTAAGCACTAGTGACACAGATACAACAAACTCAAAAAATTGGGAAAGACAGAGGCAGCCAACGTGAACAAATTTCTCCCTGCAACATATAGTAGAAGCAGGTAACTTCAAAATTAACCATTGTGAACAAACAAAGCCACAGGAAAAGCATTGAGAATGTCTGGACTTAACATACCAAGCACTTGACATTTCAGCCACAGAAAATCTTAGATGTACAAAAAGTTTTACATAGTTGTTTTACGAAATAGTGAGTCATACAGGACTAATGTCACCCTAATCAATTACCCATGAATTTTGTATGAGACCTAACTTTTGTAGGGCCAACAAATTAAAGGTTGTTATATTTGGCATTAAATCGAGAAAAACTCATCATTCTGCAAAAAATTTCTTGATGAAACTTTTGTATGCATGACATTACTCTTCAGCCATCCCAACTACATTGACTATATCTTAGCACTCCAAACTATGGGACAAATTCATTATTCAATTATTTATAGAAATTTAGTTTTAGGGCAGAATTTGTGGGTTCATTATGTAGTATCCTTCCACCTAAACACTTAGAATACACCTTAAAGCCTTCATCCTTGAGTATGTGTACACTAAAGAAATTCAGATATCGTTCTTAAGTAATGGGGCTAGTTGGAAGCAGATTTATATAACTAGCTCTGCTCTTTGTATACAAGGTATTCTTAAATTTCAGCAATATGAGAATCATGTCTAACTTCAAAAATATTTACATAGTATTATTCGATACAGTTCTCAGAAGATCACTGTCAACAGTCTTGCAGCTAACGGCTACCTGCAAATTTTTGGAAACTTAAACTTCACAGGCATAGGAAGAAATACACTGTGATATAGAATTGATGCAAGAGTAGAGAAAATAATAGAGAAGACAGAGGAGAAAGAACAAAGGAGATAAAAGGGCAAGATGGTGTGGATTCCAAACAGAAGTAATCATTAAAATTTTGGTTGAGAACAAAACAGCTCCTTAAAAGGAAATGACAAAGAGAGCCCAAAAGAAAAATAAAAAGTTAACTAATTCCTAAGGCACAGAACTGAATGCCAAAACTAACAGGCAAAGGAAGCTACAATGTTACCTTTATATTCAAAAAAACCTAAATAAATAAATAGCCAAAGAAAAGAATAGATGACAAAACTATTCAGATGGAAACCCCCATGCCTATGCCTGAGCTGATATTAAATCATAATAAAATGATCAATAATCTTCTCAGAATATTCTGGGTCTATATTGTACTCAATTCAAGATTACAAGTGAAAATCCTATAGAGTTGTAATATCATACAAACAAAGTTATACTTGCTTTCAGTTTAAAAGATGCAATACCAGGTTCAGGTGATGAACATGTGTTAAAACTCTCACTTCAGAAAGGAATTGTTGAGATGCTTGAATATCCATCTTCTTGATCGCAACTTTCTGAATGGGAAAATTTGTTTAAGAGGACCATTATTTAATAAGAGAATACCAATACTAAATAGATGACACTATAGAGTACAAACACTTGCTTTATCATCACAATAACATTTACTATACACAATATTTGATGCTACAGGTGTGTATTTAATAATAATTTTGTGTAAACTGTAGCATTTAGTTAAAGGCACTTTACATATAACAAGTATACTGTAACAAAGAAATCTTTTATTTAAGAAAGGGTAAATGTTCTTAGAAAATGCAAAAACAAAAAGGAAAAAGGAAGAGTCAATAATCAATATTAACTGAACTCATATATTTCTTCTCATCGAACTTGACTACTTCACATTCCTTTTGTCTCCTCCTCTGGAAATGGTTCCTGATCCTTTCTCACCGGTCCATACTAGCTTGACTTCCATAAGCACAGGCCATTTTAGAAACAAAATAATAATTAATTAACACAGACATATATGGCTCTGTTTGCTTTGATAAAAATAATTTCCATAGAAAATGTTTTGGCCCAAATATTTTCAGTTCTTTAGCAAAAAAAATTTCTTTAGAAACCATGTACAAAAAAGTAAAATTTTGAATTTTCCGAACATCTCTACCATGTATATCAGCAAATGCTCTTTTTCAACCTTGGTATACTAAGATAAAATTGCCCACAATACTATGCTCCTTCCTTGATTAGTTTGCATTACCAAAGTCCCCAGCCTCTTTAATCTGAAAGCATTCTTATAGGTGCTGTATTCAACTTTGCTTCCTACTACATATCCTAAATTGGGTAGACTGTCATACACCATCAACACGTAACTATAACAATCTAGATTAAACAATTTCTCAGCAAAAAAAAGGGCAACTTTACTTTTAAAAATACACATAATGAAAAAGAAGAAAACATGTGACTACAGACCTCGCCTCTCAGCTCTGCATAGTAGACAGCCCCAAAACCACCTTGACCAATTTTATTTGCCATGTTGAAGTTATTTGTGGCATTGACTAGCTCTTCATATGAGAACTCCACTGATTTGTTTACACTAATGCCTCTGATGCCAGTGCCACCAGTAGCAGCAGGACCACCCAAATCTAAACTTTGATATTCAATATTACCAGAGGCTTCATCTGAAAGAAGAACTACCAATTAATGTACATGATAAAATGTTAGTCATTCACTATATTTCAGTTTCCTATTTAAATTCTTGTTTCATATTACAAGGCACGAGAGAGGGAAGCAATGTATAATTAGATTAGAAAACAAGTCCTATAGAACATGTAAGATGACATAGTTGAGCTGGTTAATAAGATTGTCCGTTTAGTTTCTTTCTTAATCCATGATCTTTATTGTATATTGGATACTATTTTGTAGGAGGTATACCAACTATACTGATTCAGCATATATTATGGAGCAGGAAACCCTGCTAACAAACATGAAATTGAGACAGTAACATTGTAAACTTTCTGCTCTTGGATTTCTGACCAGAGACATAGGGGCAATGTAACCAACACCTGAGTGAGGTACTACTGTTAGTGAGTTTGATTTTATATGTTAAAACAAATTATTGCAGAGTTATTGAATCAGGTAAATCTTTGGGAAATTTTATTGTTCACCCATATTTTAAAAAGGAAAGGTAGTGGGAGAGAGAAAGAGAGAGTGAGGGAGAAGTTAGAAGAAAACATAAGAAGAAATAGATGTACCCTTCCCACCTTGAGCAGAGAGGACTTTGGAATCACCTGAAAGCCTTTTTTCCTTCTGTTCCTTATTCCTTTGGTAATATCCAACATAGATACAAACAGCCAATAATATAAGCCCAGCTACTCCTCCAACAGATATTCCAGCGATAACCCTATGCGATAGACCTGCTTACATAGAAGCAATATACAAACTCAAAGTAGAATTGCCCTTCAATATATAGGATACTGTTACCATGTGTTTAAAACAAATATCAAACTCAGGTGAAGACAGTCATCATATAACCAGCTTTTTTTGGATTGAGAAGGTCAACCTTTTGTGCTGCAAAGGGAAAGGAAAACATACACATCAACTTATTAGACAAATTTATTAGGGAATGAAAAATGATTCTCATTTAGGTGCAATTTCATAAGAGGGAAAACAATATTTACCTAGGCTTCAGGGGCACATAGCTACCATTTTGATCTGGAAAGTGAAAAAGAAAAATATATCATGAGGCAAGTGAAATAAATTTATAGGACTCATTCCTTAAATAGTTTGAAGATGCAGATAGATATACAAATGACTCTTCTTGGTAAAACATATAACTGAATGCAGTTACCATGTAGCCCCTTTTAAACAACATCCAGCAGAAAATCATATCCGTTTTGTTCACATATGTATTACATGAGCCAGACCAGTTTAAATTAAAGATAAAATGATCACATCTATCAAAACCATATAGATTCAAGTTGAATTTCCAATACCCTTTAACACAAATGGAAAATTAATCGCATACATAGTACAAATTCCCTATGAAGTCAAAATCGATAACCAGACCATCAATTCAAAATCAGAATATACCTTTCCCAGGAATAAAAACTAGACCACTCCCTTGGCTGAAATTCACACCGGGATTGTACCTCTGCAGCAACCCCTCATCTAGTTTCATCCCATTTGCAATTGATTCCAAGTTATCTCCAGGTCTAAGTGGGTATGTGATGAACAACCCATATTCCTTTGAAACTTCTTCATTCCCACAAGAACAATTAACCGTGACATTAATAAACCCAGAATCTGGAATCTCAGTTTCTGGGTAGCTATTGAAGTTCTCCAACCACTCAGCAGTGGTCAAATTTGAAAACTTCCCTCTGGCAATTGAGGTATAGGTTTCCCCAAAACTAAGCGAGTACTGAAAAATATGACCCAAAAACTTGCCTCCAATGCAATCACAAGGGAATGGAACATTTACCCTCATAAAGGATGGGACCACATCATCATTGGGTATTGTGTCTTTGTTGAATTTAACAATATCTTCGGGAGATGATAGAACCTCGGATTGCACAATCTGGGCAATGTATGTGAGGTTGTCCGAACTCTCCCCATCATAGTAGGAAGCGAGAGCCAAATCACAACCTTTGCTACACTTTGATTCTGCAGGGAAAAGAATAGAGGTTAACAGAGATAAGAAAAGGGGTAAACCGAATCCGGGTACCATTGGGTTGATGATGAGAAAAATTTGAAAACTTTTCTCAGAGAAAACCATATGAAGAAAATCTGGGGTGGGCGTGTGGAATACGCATTTCGTCAAAAAATTTCCTTGGAAATTGATTCTTGGTCAAATTTGGTTTTGGTTGAGAAAATTGAGATTGTTTGTAAACCAGTGATGGGTTCTTCTACTGAAGTAATCAGCTACTTGAGCGCAATGTGAATTTTGTGTTAAGTATCAGTAACGTTAACCGTACATTTGCCGCGTTTTTCAGTTAATGCCTATGGAGGGTGGACTGTGGGGCATGCTTGACGGCTTTGACCTTTTGGTCTAGACTATAAACGAGGTCAGAACTTACAAGCTTATCCCACGACTTTCTCTTCACTCGTCAATTGTTAATTAAAAAAGAGAGAGATAGAATGACAGACTGGATGGCTTTGTTTGTTTGTTTGTTTGTTTTTTTTTTTGTTTTTTTTTTTTTTTATGGGGAGGGATTGTTAACTCAAAAAATGTTTAAGTAGATTCAATTAAAGTTTAGGTCATTAGGTATGATTTTTTTTATGTGATTAGGTATGATTTAATGGTGAAATTTAAGTTATTTTTAAGAGGTTAATTGTTCAAATCTCCTTATATATTCATTTGAGGTGGCAAAATATGAGGGCCATATATAGAAAAAAAAAATATAATAATAATATCGTAACATAATATATTTAATAAGTACTACATTTTTATCAATTCTAATAAAATATATTTTTTTCAATAATGTATTATACATAATTTTCTTTTTTTAGCTACGACTTGAAAATAACTTTAATACCACTTAGCTATAGGCCGTTTAGTATTATACATAAATTTTGACAACAAGATTCACTTCCAAACAATAATTTCTATAATATTATATATTTTTTCAAACACAAACTTATTTTCATTAAATTTAGATGCTATCATACACACAAGATGTGAAAAAATGGGTAATTATTCTAGTAGTGTTTAAGTAACATTTATCAATTTTTTTCACATTAGAGAATTAACTCTTCTTCTCTTAGGCAACAATTGGATAAGGAAAAGGGGGCTAACAAACACTAAAATTTTGAGAGGGCTCTAACTACAATGATGTACATAAATAAAGATGTATTTGCAATATGAATCCACCTATATGACAAGTCATAGATTACATTCATGTCATGTGGAGTATGGAGTTTAGGGCGATATTACTGAGAAAGTTCATATTAGAGTTTAGCAGGCTTCACCTATATGCAGCGTATGCAGTGGTAACACCTCTGTGTTTTTCCTCTTAGTTTATGGGTTTTTCTTCTTGGATTTTTGGTTAATTTGCATAGGGATTTTGGTGTACGATATGATTTAGATGATTGTTACTCATTTTAAATGCTATTAGAGTAGTTTTGAATGTGATTGAAACTTAAGGGTTGATGCCTGAATTTGAGATGTAAAATTGAAAGTGAATTTGTTGAAATTAATTTGGGACTTTTGTTATACAATTGGTTTAGAATATGATTCTACTATTTTTATTTTTTTTTAGATTTTTTTAAATGGTGTAGAATTAATTGCAATTTCTCACGGATATATATATATATATATACTAGTCATTTTGGACACAAACTTTGCACATGTTAAATGATACTTATAAAATATATTATTTATTATATTTTCAAAATCTTAAACTTGAGTTTTAGTAAAGACTTGAAAAAGAAAAAAAAATGTACAATTAAAAAATTGAGGGTATTTTAGCAATCCAAATATTTTTGTCACATCCATGTTTATTTAAAATCTAGACAACTTTTTTGACTAGCACAAGTATTCACTTTTGGAGATAATTCATCGAGGTGTATGTCACGCAAATACTATATGCAAGTATACGTATCGTGAGCAAATAATATAGAAATGAGTAGAGAATCGTCCCATGGAGACTATAGCTACTAAGTACCAAAATTGGGTTTATTCCAATTTTATCTAGACAATCAAGAATTGATATCGAGCAATAATTAAGAAGTAAAAACATTAAACAAATAAAAATCATTGAAAACAAGTAGAAAGATGGGTAGAGAGTATCTAGGGTTTTTGATTTTACCGTAGCTAGTTCGAATTGCTATTCCTATTTCATTAACCAAGAACTATCTTTCTAATTGCTAGCCAAGAACCCTAATTTATCTATTAACCTTTCCCAAGGTCAAATAGAAATATCCATAGGCACAAATTCACTATATTTCTATGTGAATTAAATTACCCAAAAATTCTTTAAGTTGTTTGATTCTTTAAAAAGCTACATAAACCTATGTTCTTTATCCCTATGATATTTGATTATAAATTACCTCTCAGTATCATTGCAATTATCAATTCAACTAAACTGATGGCCAGTCAAATAGAAGCATAAAGAATTGAGATGAAGAAAACAATTTGATAGAAGGTCTTTTGATTAAATCTGTAGAATTTCACAATTAGTCCTAAGCTAGGTTACATCATCACCTTAGAAGGTGAAATTAGTTCATAATAATAGAAGAAAACATATTCACACACAATTTAAGCATAAGTACAAGAAGAATGAAGAATAAAACTCTTGGAGATGACAAATCAATGCATTTGACATCATAGAACTCTAGAACTAGTTTAAATGCCACTTGAGGTGAAATCCTAGGCTATGAAACATTAAGGAGATGATTTAGGCATTGTTTGGATAGGTGAGCCTTTCAAGATAACTTGTGCATTGTTAATATCCTTAGTCACCCCATTTGAGCCTAATACATATCATTCTCTTTGTCAACTTGTATACTAATCTAGACCTCCAATATTTTCTCTAACCTTACATTCATGACACATGTTGATTCTAGGAAAGTATTGAGAGCAAAATAAAAAATAAGGGTGGCTGGGTGGAGTTTTGAACCTTGAAAAATACAAAAGAAGATTATTTCTTCTTGACTCGATGTTCATGAAAAGTAAATAGAAAAAAAGGTTGATTCACCCTTTTGAATCATAAAATGAAAATAAGTTTGGGGGTGAAATCAACCATTCAAGGAAAAGAAAGAGTGAAGAGAGGCACAATCAAATGAAAGTGAATAGAAAGAATCAAGGTAGTTGGCAAAGCAAGAATGGAAGTTAGTGAAAAAGTTAGGTGAAAACTAGTGAGAAAGTGCTCTAGAATCCTAGTTTAGGTGATGTGTCATGGGTGAAGTGAGCTACTTTGATAACCTTTTGTCGCAACGTCCCTTTCGGGAGTGCGATGCGGAGCGGCGAAACCCCCTCACGCGAGAAGAAATAAAAAGTTGACAATGTGCAATAATATGCAAAAAAAGAATGGAGTCGTCATCAATCGTTTTATTCCATTTTTAGCAAATGGAATGGTGTGATTAGACACTTAAATAATTTGGTCTACGTTCAGAGCTTGGATTCAGGGGTTGGTTACGTGTAGGGAAGGTATTAGCACCCTACAACATCCGTTCTTAAAACGGTTACCTATTTAATCCCTAGTTATCATTTTTTAAATGAATTAAGTTAGTCCTAACATAATAAAATAGATTAAAATTTCGTTAGACCTTACTAGCACTTCTGGAAAAAAAACCTAAAGGATGCTTCAAGACTATTAGGTAGAGTTTGTGATTGCCATTACAATCCTCCCCTAATCTATTATGTCATAAGCAATATTTAGCAATCTTGTTAACTAAGTGATATCTAGATACATGAAAGACAATTTATATATGTTTATGAAATGTTCAAGGTTCGTGATAAAAATTTTTATCGGAGGTATTTCTTCAAATCCACCAGTATACCTGGAAAAACTAAAGTGACATTCCTCACCTCTGGAGTGTCAAGGAATCGCTGTCATTACAACTATTCTTAACTATTTCCTCGTCGGTACCTTTTAACTCACATTAAGGTAATTAAGGCTAAAATATTATATTTAGAAAATGTTCGTTTGGAAATTATGCCTCGACAAAGATTTTTATCAGGGATTGACCTCATGCTCTGCCAGTACCTTTGGTCGAACTAAAGACATCCTTTTACCTCCAAAATATCGAAACCTCGTCATTATCATGACTAATTTTAATTATTCANGTTCGTGACAAAGATTTTTATCGGAGGTATTTCTTCAAGTCCACCAGTACACTTGAAAAAACTAAAGTGACACTCCTCACCTCCGGAGTGTCAAGGAATCGCTGTCATTACAACTATTCTTAACTATTTCCTCGTCGGTACCTTTTAACTCACATTAAGGTAATTAAGGCTAAAATATTATATTTAGAAAATGTTCGTTTAGAAATTATGCCTCGACAAAGATTTTTATGAGGGATTGACCTTATGCCCTGCCAGTACCTTTGGTCGAACTAGAGACATCCCTTTACCTCCAAAATATCGAAACCTCGTCATTATCATGACTAATTTCAATTATTCCTTCGTCAGTAATCTTTTTATAGCATAATTAAAAATAATGTTAAGATGTAATGAGATAAATTATAATGTAACACATAAATGCTATAAATGTTGTAATTGAAAAAATAAAAGCGATATTAAGAATTTTATTGGCCACTTCAGTACCTCTGGCATAACTAAAAAATTTATCCCTCACCTCAGGAATATTAGGAAACAATTGTCAACACAATTATTCCCTAATTTAATCCGTCGTCGGACTTTGATTATTGTAAAAAAACTGAGTATAATATGGAATACATAAAGCTTAATAAATAAAACTAAATAAATTAAGCCCCTTAATATAAAATAAGAGTAACAATAACAATAAAAAGAATTATAAAGTAAATATACAAAATTTAGAATGGCTCAAAAAATAAATAAAAGTCCTAAACACACACACACACCAAAAAAGGTTTAAAAATAAAATAAAGGAAAGCCCAATCAAATGCATCAAACAGCATAAAAATAAACCTAACAAAAGAAATGACCTAGGCCATATAAAAGAAAGGCCTAATCCTAACCAAAAAAGAAATAAAACACACAAATGGGCTGGTCCAATTCGGACTAGCCCAATCAACAAACTAAATTGTCCAAAACTAAAATGATATTCGGCCCAACAGCTTCAAATGGCCCAAACGAAATAACACATGCATCAGCCCAAATGAAACAAAACCCAAACCAAAAAAAGAGAAAGGAAACTAACACTTGGTCTGATCCAACAAGGAAAACCCAATAACTCTCTTAAAGCCCAAACGAAATATTAAAGGAAACAAACTTGAGCATTCAATAAAACAAATCAGAATAAAGAAAGAAATAAACAAAAGAGTGCAGAGCATAATATCAACCAAGAAGAAACGCAAAAAAGGGGAGTCTCCCCGCTAACTTTGCCTCTGAGTTCCAGAGGAAGAAATCAGTTGCTACTTGCCTAATCAAGAAGTCTTAAGGTGAAGATTTCACATACTTTCTCTCTATTTTCAGATTATTTCTTTCCTTGGTTTCTATTTCCCTTTGAACTCGATTTTCTCTCTCTAAAAGCTTCGCCTCTCTCTCTAAAAATTGGGGATTCTTATGGTGGAACAATGTTGCCTTAGAATTAATTTTAGTTGATAAAGGAGATTAATCCTCTCTTTCCCTCATGTCTTTGTTTGAGTTTTTATATATATATATATATATATATATATATATATATATATATATATACACGGATTGAGTATGTTCTTTCGTGTGTGGGTGTGAGTACTAAAGAAAGCAAGAAAAGGAAAATTAGCGTTAGTGGTGTACCTGTGGATTGGAGTCCCTCTACTTGCTATATGGTGCTGTGCTTCTTCTTCTCTTAGAATTTCTCTTGTGTCTGTGTATTGTTGTCCCTTTGCTCTGTTTTGTGAGGCTTTTTATAGCCAAATTTTTGTGCAAGTTGTATTGCTTCATTGATGAGCTTTTCTATTTTTAAGCTGCAAAGGGGGACTGTAGGATGGGCGGTGCCAGACTGGCGAATGGTACTTTGCCGAAAGTAGATTGCCGCCCAGAGTCAGGACTGCAGAGGTAATCCAATTCTTGGTTCTTCTATTTTATTAATACTGATTTTTTGTATTTTATTATTATTATGATTTTTTTGATTTTCTTATTTCCTTTATTTTTTATTAAGTAATTTTGGTATCAACACCTTTTACCACACCTTAGCCATAGCCTTACATTACAATCTTGGAAAGTCCTTTTTATCTTTGATGTTGAAAATGAGCCTACATTAATGGAGAGTGGCATGATAGCTAACCTATGAAGTTCTTTTTATGTTCTATTGAGAGGTCCGCTTTAATGAGCAAAGTATGTATAAATTAGTTCATATCTCAATAGATCAAAGTGCATAGATACACACACACACTCAGGGATTTTGTTAGTAATGAAGAAATTTGCATGGAGTAACATAACTTTTTGATATGATCACGTTTCCGTGAATTCTGACATTTTGTTATCTTTATAACCTATTGGGGAAGTAAAGCTAAATGATTACTTAGTAGTTGTAGAGTTCTATTTAATTTTTCCTTAGTTTTTGCTCGAGGACAAGCAAATCTCAAGTTTTGGGGGTATTTGATAAGCTGGTTTAGATTGCTTATCTTGTATCAATTTAGCTTGATTTCTATTTATTCTTAAGTATCTTAGGTTTAATTCTTATGTTTTATGGTACCACTTGTAGGGTTTCATTTTGGAAGTCCTTGGAAATTGTTTCCGTGCATTTTAGTACCAAAAAGATACCAATTGTGGACAAATTGGAATTGGAGGCAGCAGCTTGGGCACCGCAGCCCCTAATCCCAAGGCTGCAGTGCTGCTTTTAGAGAAAAAGTGAGATTTTTGTCTGAGACTAGAGTACCGCAGCACCCTCATGACTAGAAATTTACACAAGGTGACAGAGACTTGGGCACCGCAGCGCCCTAAAGCTAGCATAGTAGAGCCTGCAAAGATGCAAAACTACACTGAGAGACAGAGGCTATGGCGCCACAACGCCCTATCTCAAGGCTGCACTGCCCTTCAGCATTGAATCAAAACTATTTTGGCATTGACTTGGAGGCTGCAGTGCCTAACCCTAGCGCCGCAGCCCTCTGAGGTCAAACTAGGATTTGACTTCCAAGACCCCTAATTTTACTATGATTTCTACTTTATTTTAATTCATTTTTCCCTTAAACTTTCTAGAACTTATAAATGGAATTGACTAAACTAGGATTCCACAAGTTTTTACACAAGAGGCAAGAAGAGAAGGAAGATCAAGCTTGAAGATCGAGGTTTTGTCATCGATTTGTCATCTCCAAGAGTTTTATTCTTCATTCTTCTCGTACTTACGCTTAAATTGTGTGTGAATATGCTTTCTTCTATCATGTGTTTAGGTATTAATGGATTTTTTTTGTGTGATTAGTTGTTTCTGAATTCTTTATTGCAAAAATTTTCAGGGCTTGAACATTTTCTGTGGGTTTGTCGAATTGATTAGCCAAGTATTTTTGGGCCATGAATTGATTGGCCTAGTTACTGCATCAAATGAGGAAAATGATGGTGCGGAATATTGTAGAAAGGAGAAGTAGAAACACATGAGACAGAATCAAGTCATTGTTAAGCTACGTAGAAATTGAAAGAGAAGATAAGCATTCCGCCCTTAACGATGCGTTTTAGAAATTAAAAGGAAAATAATAATAATAATGTGACATCATAATAACCATTGATGATCTTATAGTGTGGTTGAATGGCTAGGATTTAGGGAACATGACCTAGTCATGTTGCTACCCAACTGCCAACATGACTGGATCCTAATCCTATGGTAATGGGTGGCAAGACACATCACTTTTTGATTTCTAATTATAAAAATTATGCAACTACACATTTGCAATCAAATTTCTCAGGATTCCATTCAAATTTTGCATCTAATTAATAAATTAAATTCAATCAGGCACCCAAAGTCATCAAAACAGACAATATATGAATGAAATACAATAAATTTGTAAATTACATGATCAAATTTGTAATTTAGCAAAAAACAAAAAAAGTAGTATTTAGAAGCTAAATCATTTTTAAATAATAAAAAAAGTACCCACAGTATCTTTGAACCTTTGTTTCATACCTGCACTTTTGAAGAGACCAGATTTTCCCAAATCTGAAGAATTAAGTTGTTTTTTTTTTTCTTTATATGACTTGAGTCTACTTTGTTACTGAGCAGCCAAAAAAAAATAAAAAGAAAGTCTGATTGATGCGTCTCACAAATGCTAGGGTTGGCATGAGTAGGGAATGAAGATCACCACATTACTGTGGATCTACTTTGTTTCTAGTATAAAACTCACATAAAAATATATTTATTATAATTTAAATTATATAATAAGTAAATTAAATATTATATTTGTATAAAAAATATATATTTTTATGACATCATCCAATTTGACTGCTCTGTCAAACTGGTTGAACCGGTTCAACCAATGCTCATCTTCTAAAACATTTCGCTTATTTGTCTGATTTTTAAAACATTGCCACTACCCACAACTTTAGCATTTGTAACCACCCTCCAACAATAAAATTAACACCTAGACAATTCATCAATTTTCACTCTATCGAATAACAAGAATTAAGTTGTTATTTTTTTCTTGATATGACTTGAGTCTACTTTGTTATGCAGCCAAAAAAAAAGAAAAAGAAAGTTTGACTAATGAGTGTCACAAATGCTAGGGTTGTGATGCAGGATGGGCTGATGCAAGATGAGCTGTCCTTAAGAAAGTCTAAGTTTGGATTAATATTTTGGTTAAACCGGCCCACTATTTGGTTTAATCATTCAACCATCTATTAGTTAGCTAATAACTAATACTAACTAGCTTCAATGCCTACAAATTAGAAAGAAACATATTTGAGCTGTCCTCAGGATAGGCCTTGATACCAAATGATACCATTTTAGGCTATAAAACAGTAAGGTAACGTTACAACTCGCCACTTTAAAGATAAAAACTCACCACCTTAAAGATAAGAGTTCAGAACTAGCTCATCACTCAAGGAATCCACCAAGAGATATAGAACTTAGAAAGAAACAACTACACATGTCTTTACTCTTGATAATTTGAAAAGTCTGTTTTATAAATCCAAAAGTTGGAATATATAATCTTGGAACAACCCTCCATGAATAGGAAAATAGGCTATTAAATGCAACTTACAACTTCCAAGAAAATGCGCTAATAACTAATACTAACTAACTTTAATGCTTACAAATTTCATAAGAAATACATACTGAAAATAGACATGACCAAATTCATTGTAATTAGATAACTAAATAGATGGTTGAATGATTAAATCAAATAGTGGGCCAGTTTAACCAAATAGTGGGCCAATTTAACCAAAATATTAATTTAAACTTGGACCTTCTTGAGGACAGCTCATCCTGCCTCAACCCATCCTACATCAGAAGGTGANTTCAACCATCTATTAGTTAGCTAATAACTAATAGTAACTAGCTTCAATGCTTACAAATTAGAAAGAAACATATTTGAGCTGTCCTCAGGATAGGCCTTGATACCAAATGATACCATTTTAGGCTATAAAACAGTAAGGTAACGTTACAACTCGCCACTTTAAGGATAAAAACTCACCACCTTAAAGATAAGAGTTCATAACTAGCTCATCACTCAAGGAATCCACCAAGAGATATAGAACTTAGAAAGAAACAACTACACATGTCTTTACTCTTGATAATTTGAAAAGTCTGTTTTATAAATCCAAAAGTTGAAATATATAATCTTGGAACAACCCTCCAAGAATAGGAAAATAGGCAATTAAATGCAACTTGCAACTTCCAAGAAGATGCGCTAATAACTAATACTAACAACTTTAATGCTTACAAATTTCATAAGAAATACATACTGAAAATAGACATGACCAAATTTATTGTAATTAGCTAACTAAATAGATGGTTGAATGATTAAACCAAATAGTGGGCCAGTTTAACCAAATAGTGGGCCAGTTTAACCAAAATATTAATTCAAACTTAGACTTTCTTGAGGACAGCTCATCCTGCTTCAGCCCATCCTACATCAGAAGGTGATTTAATTTTTCTCAATTTGTACTAAAAATGGAGGTACAATTAATAAGAGTTAGAAATAGAAATATCATGATTAGTCAATTTCAAAAACTTTTTATATTGAATAACGATAATTTAGTTTATATAATATTTAGATATTAAATAGGGTGTAAAAATAGCCACTTCCTAAAAATAATTGTCGTATGACAATAATACTATTGATTTAAATTATATATATTTGAGACAGCTGGCTTTAGTTCGAGTGGTCCTATCAAATGTCCTTAGGGAAGAGGTGAACTAGGAGTCTTTGGATGTAACCCCACGCAACCCTCTTCTTCGGCATTCCTCCTTCCCCATGCTCCTAGAGCAAATGCTCCCCTATATATATATATATATATTTGATGCTAATTGCTTTCTTTACAGTGTCATAATTAAGAAATATTAGTATAGTGATTTGGAATCAATTAGTGATATGATATTACTATGATTTTATATTTATAAAGGATAATTTGCTAAATTATAGAAAGGAATGATGATTTCATAGTTGTTGGAAGAAATCATCATTTCCATTCCAAAAATTATTACCAAACATATTTAGCCATTCCCTCTCTCTTTCCCATTTCCTCAATCCTTTTCCCATCTAACCAAACGTGCTCGAGAAACAACCTGCCACTTAATTATATTATATGTTTACTATAATTGTCACTTATTATAGCTTAATTAGTAAATTAGGAAATAGTCTGACTTTCACAATTCTAGTCACTGTTATTATTATTTCAAAAATCTGTTGGCCTTGATTAATATTTGAAAAATTAGGAGATTGCGAGCTCTGATGTTCCATGTGATCAAAGTTATTGTAGGGACCAAAATGCTCTTCTGAACTTTTTACCATACATTGCTTATCAAAAATGGTATATTAATTCAATCTCCACATGTGACTGATATTTTTACTAAGAAGGAAACCTTATTGATAGCAAATTGCATTACTTGATTCATGCCATAAGAAATGCACAATACCTCAATAAATAGGGCCTCAAGAACCACAGTTCTTATCCCATTTTCATAGAATTTTGCAGTTTTGGTGCATTTCCTCAGACATAAGTGATGCAGTTCAGCAGTGTCTTTGTCTTGGCTGTACTTTGTCTTTCTCTGATAATTCACACGGTTGTCTCTGTGGATTATGGAACAGCACTGACCAAATCTCTGTTGTTCTATGAGGGTCAACGAGGGGATTCTGGCCTCCAAGATGGTCAAATTGCTAGTTTTGTCATGTACGAAAAAACTGTTGAAGCCATTAATTTACAGTTGGTAATAGATCTAGTTATGTTAATGATGTGGCAACATGCTATTGAATGATAGTGTAAAATAGTTTTACACTGACGATGGATCAAATTTAAACTCTAAACCTTTTATGCTTTGATCATAAGGGTTAATCCTCCAGCAAAATTTTGTGCTGAACGGCCAACTAGGAGAATTCATAACTGCACAACCCAAAATTTTTTTGTCAACACCTGTGCAATCTCTTGCCTAGTACATATCTCTTAAGATGAGTTGAACTAAATTGTTCTTGGTGTCTTGCTGATCGCAGAATGTATTTTTCTGCTGACATAAGAAGCATGTATTTAAAGCTTCTATTATATAAGTAAAAATTTAATAGTTGACGAAAAATGTTTTTTAAGATAAAAATACCCTTAGTTAAAACTAAAACCATTTCTTGAATGGTCTATCCAAACACAAACTGTTTCTTTCTAACAGTAATTTTCAAGCAAGCTATTTTTAAGAAAACAATCCAAGTAGTGATTGTACTTACCCATCCATTAGTAATAAAAATATTAAATATACCTTCTGGAAAAATTGGAAAGAAACTGCCATATTAATGCCTATGAAGATGTTATTAATAATGTGACTGAATTTATATGCTACAGCCAATGTATACACTAACTCTAGGACAGGGATAGATATTGCACTTTCTCAGTCCTCAAATTCTTCAATCAAATAGAAAAGGACAAAAAAAAATTGTTGAATAATTAGATGTGCTATCTTGTGATAAATAGATAAAGTACTATTATATTCTTAGACCCTTGTTAAGAAAAGAATAAAAATAAAAGTCTTCGGCCATCGGGTGTGTGTGTGTGTGGGTGGGTGTGCGTGCGTTCGTGCTTGCACGTGTGCATGCATATGTGTGTCTATCTGTGTGTGTGGGCGCGTGCGTGTGTGTGTGTCTATCTGTCTGTCTGTCTCTATGTGTGTGTGCGTACGCACGTTGGTGCGTGCGTGCGCGTGTGTATCTATCTATCTGTGTGTATGTGTGTGCGTGCATGCGTGCGTGCACGTGTGTGTCTATCTGTTTGTGTGTGCGTGCGTGTGTGTCTATCTGTCTGTCTGTTTGTGTTTGTGTGTGTGTCTATTTGTTTGTCTGTGTGTGCATGCGTGCGTGTGTGTATGCGTACATGTGTGTGTGTTTGTGTAGAGCGGGTAAAATGGGTCGATCCTGTTTTGGCCTGATAAAATAGTGAGTTGGATTTCAAAATCAGTGGCCTGATTAGAAACGGGCCAATTTGGCCCAACCTGNGGACAGGGATAGATATTGCATTTTCTCAGTTCTCAAATTCTTCAATCAAATAGAAAAGGACAAAAAAAAATTGTTGAATAATTAGATGTGCTATCTTGTGATAAATAGATAAAGTACTATTATATTCTTAGACCCTTGTTAAGAAAAGAATAAAAATAAAAGTCTTTGGCCATCAGGTGTGTGTGTGTGGGTGGGTGTGCGTGCGTGCATATGTGTGTCTATCTGTGTGTGTGCGTGCGTTCGTGCTCGCACGTGTGCGTGCATATGTGTGTCTATCTATGTGTGTGGGCGTGTGCGTGTGTGTGTGTCTATCTGTCTCTATGTGTGTGTGTGTACGCACGTTGGTGCGTGCATGCGCGTGTGTATCTATCTATCTGTGTGTATGTGTGTGCGTGCATGCATGCGTGCGCGCGTGTGTCTATCTGTTTGTGTGTGCATGCATGCATGCGTGCGTGTGTGTGTGTGCGTGCGTGTGTGTCTATCTGTCTGTCTGTTTGTGTTTGTGTGTGTGTCTATTTGTTTGTCTGTGTGTGCGTGCGTGTGTGTGTCTGTGTAGAGCAGGTAAAATGGGTCGATCCCGTTTTGGCCTGATAAAATAGTGAGTTGGGTTTCAAAATCAGTGGCCTGATTAGAAACGGGCCAATTTGGCCCAACCTGCGGCCCGTTACCCACCTCTATGTGTGTGTGTATTAACTCTTCTTCTCTTAGGTAAGAATTGGGTGAGGAAATCCGGTCTGTGAAACCCAACAAGCCATGATCTTGGCAATATATATAAATAGGCAACGAAGGTGTCCAAGTATTCATTCTATCATTCTCTCCATAATCTAGAAATCACCATAATTAAGTTGAAGAATTCATCACTGACTTGAGTGTCAGAGTGGAATAATTCCCTCCCCTCTCACTTCTGCCTTCTAGTAGTCTTCAAGACTTGCCAAAGCCTCAATTCACCTGTGTGTACATTGCACCCAGCTTGATAACAATAACAACAAATACCTTGAACTTGTGGAATGCAATGCATACCAAACCCAACAGAAAGAACAATCAGGACAATGAAAAAAGAGGAGAGGGTCTTAATCTTGGCAAAATAACTTGAGAACAATGTCAGGCTTCAATATTGGTAGGTTGCTACACGATTGCCCATATATTTATAATTTTATATACAGGTAAAGAATCTTTGGGTTTCAACAATTAAAGTGCACTCCTCATACTAAAAGATGTGAGTTTTTAAATTATGATTAGTACAGGTGGATATTGCAGAATAGGCAGCTAGTAGAGTCTAATTTTGAGCTATGATATAGTACAATAAATCTGCATAGATTTTCTTTCTTTTGAATTAACAAAATAAAAATGTGCATTCCTTTCATGGGATATATTGTAGGATTTAATCTATTATTGAAACGATAGCAAAAAATTTCAAGATTTAAAACTTCTAAAACTGCATCATGCGTTTTACAAAATCATGTGCAATTTGAAAATTACTGAAAAAGCTAAAGCAAGTTGGTTCAATTGGTCAAAAGGTTCCGGCTTACAGTTTTGTATCTCTTAGGTGCAGAATTCAAACTTCCTGCAACCAACAATCTCACTTGATGGGCATCCCTCCTTAGACATGTCACTAGCACCCTACTCAGTAGTATTGAAGTAACATATCTTTACTATCTTTTTGTTCACAAAAAAAAAAAAAATTACTGAAAAAAATAAACTACTTTTCAAAATCTGTAGATGCCTAAAGTTCTAGAACTTAGCCCATAGAAGTAAATGTAAATTATTACTATGTACATATATCTCCTATAACTGATGGACATCAAAAAATCTTATTCGTATTTTTTGGTTTACACCCAAGATATCCCCATACCTTTTAGATATGGGACTAATCCCTGTTCAAGACAGGAGCAGTAATCGGTAAATTCCTCCCAACAAGTACGACTCCAAGAAAATCTTATTCGTATTGATTATTAAGAAAATCAATGATTTTTAATATGAATTACTTAAGAAGATTTTCTAACTAAAGTGAAAATCTGGGTTCACAATGTATATAGTAATATTAATTTTGTAAAGAATAATGTAATTTGTTTTCCAAGATTGATAGAGCTAAATTTTCTAGTTCGGAATATGAGAGAATTTTTTTTTTGGTCATGCTAGAATATGAGAGAATGGAGATAAGAATCTCAAACTTCAACATTTTTGGGATATCCATAGATCAATTGTCCTATGTGTGCTTGTGTAAATAATGTATTTTATATGAAATGTTATCAGGACAATATTCCATCCTGCTACATTTGTTATTAGGAAGGTAGTAGATAATTAGAGTATCAAGCCAAAAAAATAATTACATATATGTAATTTCACTTACATTCTTGCAGGCTTCTCCTATATGCAGCGTATGCAGCCATGGTACTGAGTCTCAAATTCACCTTTTCTTTGCATGTCCAGTAGCTAAACAAGTGTGGCTGCTGTCATCTCTGTGATTAAGGATGGAATCTGTTGTGGTAATTGGTTTTTAGACTGGTGATCTTGGTTTATCTCAAGCATTTAAGATAAACAAAACACTAGGGTGATAAATTGGATGACTAGAGATGACAAGGTGTTTAATGGGACAATATGGGACTCAAATGCTATTGTAACTGAGGTTGTGAAAGACCATGAAGAACTCTATTTGGTTTCTGGCTGTACATATATTATTTGTTGCCTACCTGTTCTTATTGTGTTAGCGCAGTTGAGTAGGAAACTACTCTTTTCTTTTTTTTTTTTTTTCCCTTTGTGATCTCTTCATCAATACTATTTTGTTGGTTCCCAGTGATTGCTTGATAAAATTGCCACTCTACATTTGAAACAAAAAGGATGTATTTTAGAGAGTAGAGTGCACTTTTTATAGCCATTAATGCAAGAATCAAGGAAGTNGTAGGAAACTACTCTTTTCTTTTTTTTTTTTTCCCCCTTTGTGATCTCTTCATCAATACTATTTTGTTGGTTCCCAGTGATTGCTTGATAAAATTGCCACTCTACATTTGAAACAAAAGGATGTATTTTAGAGAGTAGAGTGCACTTTTTATAGCCATTAATGCAAGAATCAAGGAAGTGGATATTGAAATTAAAGTCTATAGATTCTTATTCAGGTGCATGCACTTTATTACAATCTTAACCGTTGATATTTTTTTTTATCAATGGTTATTCTCCTACACTTTATTTCCTAAAGTGCATCTGTTACTTTAGGAGATCCAAATTCATTTGTATATACTAGTCATTTTAGACACGTGCTTTGCATGCATATATGATATTTATAAAAAAAAAATATTTATTTTATGCTTAAAATATTTAAACATGATTACATACCTTTCAAGAAATTTCCATTTGTAAAAGAGTAGATATTTAAATCGTCAATAATACTACCAAAATATCACCACAACTATCTAGAACAAGCACGCATGATTTGATCTCGGGTCTTAAGAACCTCTCCAACCTTAAAGACTAGGTATATGACCACTTGAGCTATTGCTCAAAAATCCCATATGGGAAAGAGCAAATGTTTAAGTTATCAATAATAATACTATGATAACATTACCATTACCAAGAGCAAACACACCATAATTTGATCCTGGATCCTAAGAACCTCCTTAATCTTGAAGGCAAGGTATATGACCACTTAAACTATTGTTCGAGGTCATCCATATTATATATATATATATATATATATATATATGACAACGGCATAACGAGACGCTTTCTCTTTCTTAGTTTGGGATAAGTTCATTCAATTCGAAGAACTTAAAGTGTTTATCTAAAATTAATAAAGTCAATACAGATATACTTAGATACCATGATAGGGAATGAGATCCACATGGAATGCATAGCATTTTCTTACTTTTGCTGTTTCTAATCTGTTTGGGGAGAGCAAACTTCACCTTCCTTGTCCATGTGACTGCCAAGCATGGTGAAGTTATTAACACTGTTACTAAATTTATTTGCTACTGCCAATGTGTACACACATAACTCTAGGCTAGGGATAGATATTGTACTTCCTCAGTCCTCACATTCTTCAATCACATAGAAAAGGACATAAAATAACAAAAAAAAATTTGAATAATTATATGTGCTATCTTGCGAAAAATAAATTAAGTACTATTATATTCTTAGACCCTCATTAAGGAAAGATATAAAAATAAAAGTCTTAGGCCCTAATCCAATTCTTATTGTATATGCTTTTTTTCTTTCCTCTTTTCCTTTTTGAAAAGATTAATTTGAGCTCTTTCAATATATATATATGAGTAAAACCCCTTTTTTAGTCTTTGAAAAATGTAGTCATTGACAAATTCTTCTTCCAAAAATTTTCGGTGACAAATTGGTCATTGAATTATTATTTCACTGACAAATTAGTCCTTCGATAAGCAAGATCAGTGAAAAGAAATGGAGCACTTGAATGAGAAAATGAGGGCTTAAACATAGTTATGCAATATCAGTGAAAATATTTAGGAAATGGGTCTGCAAGGGTCCATAGCTTTTCTCATTAAAGTACCAAATGACTAATTTGTCAGACAGAATAATAATTCAAGAACCAATTTGTCACTGAAAATTTTTGGAGGACGAATTTGTCAGTAACTGCATTTTTCAAGGACTAAAAAAGGGTTTTACTATATATATATATATATATATATATATATATATATATATATATATATATGGAGAATAAGTGCCCAAAGCATTTGGTTTCTTAGAAAGAAATTTGATAACAATAAAATGATTATATTCACAACTATTTCTGGTATTGTGTAGATCGAATGAGGATTGATTCTATATATTTTTGTGTTTGATATTATAAAATAATATGATTAAAATAAAATTAATTGTTGCATGGTAGTAATTAATACTATTGATTTAAATTATACATATTTGAGACAACCGACTTTAGCCCGAGTTGTTCAGCTCATGTCCTTTGGGATGTGGTGAACTAAGAGTCATAAGATCTAACCCCGTGCAACCCTTCTTTGGCTTTCCTCTTTCCCTGAGCTCCTAGAACAAATGCTCTACTGTATTAACAAATATATATATATAATTTAATACTAATTGTCTAATATATAGTATCATAATTAAGAAACATTAGCAAAGTTATTCAGAATCAATTAGTGAAATGATATTACTACTGGGATTCTAGATTTATAAAGGGTAATTTGCTAAATGATACTATTCCTGAAGGAAATCAATGATGATTCATAGTTGTCGGAAGAAATCATCTCATTTCCATTCCAAAGTTATTAAACATATGTACCCATTCCCTTTCTCTTCCCCAATTCCCCAATCCTTAACCCCTTCTAACCAAACGTGCTCGAGTAAAGATCTGTCACTTATATTATATGTTTACTTTTAATTGTCTCTTATTATGGCTTAATTAGTAAATTAGGAAATAGTTTGACTTTTTCAATTTAACCACTGTTATTATTATTTCAAAGATGTGTTGGCCTTGATTGATATTTGGAAAANGATTTTATAAAGGGTAATTTGCTAAATGACACTATTCCTGAAGGAAATCAATGATGATTCATAGTTGTCGGAAGAAATCATCTCATTTCCATTCCAAAGTTATTAAACATATGTACCCATTCCCTTTCTCTTCCCCAATTCCCCAATCCTTACCCCATCTAACCAAACGTGCTCGAGTAAAGATCTGTCACTTATATTATATGTTTACTATTAATTGTCTCTTATTATGGCTTAATTAGTAAATTAGGAAATAGTTGGACTTTTTCAATTTAACCACTGTTATTATTATTTCAAAAATGTGTTGGCCTTGATTGATATTTGGAAAATGAAGAGATTGCAAGGCTCTGATTTTCCATCTGATCAAAGTTATTGTAGGGTCCAAAATGTTCTTCTGAACTTTTTACAATACATTACTTATCAAAACTGATATATTAATTCAATCTCCACATGTGATTGTGATATTTTTACTAAGAATGAAACCTGATTGACAGAAAATTGCATTACTTGATTGATGCCATAAGAAACGCACAATACCTCAATAAGTAGGGCCTTAAAAACCCCAGTACTTGTCCCATTTTCATAGAATTTTGCAGTTTTGGTGCATTTCCTCCTAGAGAAGTGATGCAGTTCAGCAGTGTCTTTGTCTTGGCTTTACTCTGTCTCTTTTTGATAATTCACATGGTTGTCTCTGGATTATGGAACAGCACTGACCAAAACTCTCTTGTTCTATGAGGGACAACGATCTGGAAAATTTCCTCCCAATCAAAGAGTGCAGTGGCGAGGAGATTCTGGCATCCAAGATGGTCAAGCTGCTAGTGTAGGTTCTTCCTCTCACCTTTTCAAATGCTTTCTTTGCCATTCTCCACCTTTTCAATTAAAATAGTTCATTTGAGTGATCTACCAAAAAAAAATAAATATATAGATCACTCGAATAGCCAACGTTTTCCTTTTTCTTTTCAGTAGAAAGAGGTTTTGAATTAAGTTATTTTGCAAATTTCATGGCCTGTTTAAGCTTGAGAAAATGGAATGAATCCTTATTAATATTATGGCTGTCTTGTTCTTATTTTAAAAATATATGGAGTTGTGAAGACTTAAATTGCGTTAAAATACATTCCTCTTTTGATATTCCTTCTATTACTACTCTTGCTATGTACATTGTAACAATTTTCTTTGTCTTTTATTTTTTTTATGGTTCCACTCAAGGCTACACTCCTATGGTGTATCCTATCCCCTCCCATAATCTCACTCCACCCTATTGGTGAAGTAACCACCTCTTGAAATTCAAATCTTGAATTTCAAATTATATAATATGTTTATAAGTTGTTACTAATAGATTAGGTTGACTTATTCAAATGTATAGCAACCAAACTTATCTTATCTTTCTGATCTCTTTGTAAACCCTAACCATATTGTGTATATATGTTACACAAAGTCAATGAAAAGCTTAACTCTCATTTTCCAATTCTCTATGCATTTATATGGTATCAGAGCACTCCTAGCCTAACAGCTCCCAAACGATCCAAACCAATGGTTTCCAATAGTTCCACCAACACCATGAATGACGCCAACTCTATCTCCACAATGTATGACCCAAAGAACCTTGTCAAAATCAATACCATCACTCAGCTACCTATCAAGCTGACCGGCACCAATTATCCTGCCTGGTACAAGCAGTTTCGATCCCTCCTCATTGGCCATGACTTAGTAGGCTATGTCACCGGTGCCAAGCCTTGTCCCTTACCTCTTCTTGAAGGCGATGATGCTGAAGAAGGTGTTAGCAACCTAGCTTATCACTACTGGGTCCGGCAAGATCAATTATTCTACCTTGCCATCTTAAGCTCATGTGAAGCTGATGCATGCAACATCATGTCTTCTGCAGAGACCTCTGTTGAAGCATGGGTTAAGCTTTAGAAGGCTTATGCCAATCGTTCTTGATCCTGTGTCATGTCACTCAAGTAGCGTCTAGCCTTACTTACCAAAGGCACTTCCGCTGTCTCCGACTACCTGAATATTATTAAAGGTATTGCAAATGAACTCTCTTTAATTGGCTATCCACTTGATGATATTGACATTGTTATCTATGCTCTAAGTGGCCTTGGTCCTTCCTTTTAAGAGATTTCTACCTCTTTTCGCACTTGTGAGACCCCAGTCACCTTTGATGACCTTTTTGATAAGCTTGTTGACCATGAACTCTCTCTTCAAAGAGAAGAACGACTCCATGGTGGTGCTGCCCTTGTCACAGCCAATTTTGCCAAACGAAACCATGTACCCTCTTACCACAAAAACCGCACACAGCCTCACTCAAAGCCCCATCTCCGCCGCTCATCAAACACTGCCCCTACCCCTCTTATATGTCAATATTGTGACAAACGTGGGCATAATGCTAAAGCATGCTACAAGCTTCATGGTTATCCTATTAAACCAGCTGCATCGGTTGCTCACATGGCTGAAGCTATCCATCAACCATTAAACACGCATTGGCTTATGGATTCGGGTGCTTCTCACCATGTGACCAATGACTTTGCCAACCTCACTCTCAAGTCTGAATATGGAGGTGCTGATCAGCTCACTGTTATTGATGGTTTAGGTTTGCCAATCTCCTACAAAGGTTCAACTACCTTAAACACCACCCCTCTTCCCTTACAGCTTTCTAATATTTTATATGTTCCTTCTATTGACCAAAATCTTCTTTCTGTTCTTCAATTATGTAAACACAATCAACTCTCAGTTGAATTTTTTCCTTCTTATTTTGAGGTAAAGGCACTGAGCATAGGGGCGACTCTTCTACAAGGGCTGAATGAAGGCAATGTCTACAAGCTTCCATCACTCCCTTCCTCATCTCCACGTCCGTCCCATGTCACTCTCAAAACCACCATGGACTTATGGCACTCTCGACTTGGACATCCAGCCCCTAGAATTTTATCTCATGTTATTTCTTCCAGTAATTTACCAGTCTGTAGTTTAAAACCTGTTTCTTTTATTTCTTGCCTTTGTAATAAAAGCCATAAGTTGCCATTTTCCATGTCTATTGTTACTAGTACTCACCCCCTTAATGTTGTGTATGTTGATGTCTGGGGTCAAACACCTGTGTCTTCCATTGACAATTTTCGCTTCTATATTGTTTTTGTTGACCACTATTCTAAATATATTTGGTTGTATCCATTAAAACACAAATCCGATGTTTCTCTAATTTTTCCTACCTTTCAGAACCTTGTAGAAAATAAATTCAACACCAAAATTAAAACCTTTTATATTGATAATGGTGGCAAATTTATTGCTCTTCGTTCTTAGATAGGGATCCCATAAAAACTTCTTTCGAGGAATGGGCTAAACCCGGTCATTTCTCAAGAACAATAGCTAAGGGACCCAATACTACTACTTGGATCTGGAACCTACATGTTGATGCTATTCGATAGCCATACTAGTGATTTGGAGGAGATTTCCAGAAAAGTATTTAGTGCCCATTTCAGTAAACTCTTCATTATCTTTCTTTGGCTGAGTGACATGTATTTCCATGGTGCTTGCTTTTCCAATTATGAAGCATGACTAAACGATCCTACTCACATTGGACCTAGTGCCCAGGTGGTTTGGCCAATAGTGGGCCAAGAAATATTGAATGCTGATGTAGGCGGGGGTTTTCGAGGAATACAAATAACCTCTGGTTTTTTTTTTTTTTTTTTTTAGATTTGGCGAGCATCTGGAATAACTAGTGAATTACAACTTTATTGTACTGCAATTGGTGTACTAATTGGAATGAATGGAGGGTACATGTACAGGAACTTGTTTAACAAAAGTGGCTCGAACTAAAGGGATATAATATCTGGCTCTCTTGGTATGAGAAGTAGGTTATATAGGCAGACAACTTTTCCTAGGTTGTGTTCGATCAAAAAAGGCCAAAGAATCAATTACTAGTATGCCTTAGCAAGTAGGTAGGAACACAAGCAAGAAAGGAAAGCAAGAGAGAGATAGCCCTTATCTAAAGTATAGATAACCATTAGAAAGGCTTATACTCAAACGGAATCTAAAATCATAAGGCATGGGGTTCGCTTGAAAGTGAAATTCATGAGCTTGTTAATGGTACCTAGGCACCAGTAGGGATAACTAATAGCATAAAATGACTGTTAGAAACCTAAAGTATGAACATGTTAGCAGGATGTATCGGAACCCGACTAAGGTTGGAAGGCTAGCTTCCGTATGGGCTTAACGAGCAAAAGTTGGAGTAAGTCCGCGTTACATGAGCCAAAAGCCGTGGAACGTGAGAGATCCTAGGGTAAAACTGCCAAGGTAGTGGTCTGACTGCTAGGTACATCAAAAGCAGCATACGCAGGTTTAGGACAAGACGACTATTAGTATCCATCCTCTCACTCCTAAAAGTAAGGAGTGATCGGATGGGAGACTAAAAGGCCGCCCTTACTTTATTCTCTCTAGTATGCTACTCGACTAGGGTATCACACAAGATAGAATAGCGGGCGGGTTTCCCCTTGGCAGCTGCGCCCCGGTGCATTCCTTTCTTTTGCGAGTACAAAATGCCTTCATAACGCTCGTTTACGAACTACCTACCAAGGCAGTCCTTAAACTCACTATTAGGATTAAAACTGTAAGATGTTGTTAGTTGTTAAAGGTAGGAGAACGAGTAAGACAAGAGGAAACTCTCTATTCATGTTTCTTTCTTTTAAGAGTTCTAAATTCCAGAGTTAAAAGCTACTTTAAATGCTCTTGTAGCTGCTTAAAAGGTGGTTTTTAAGAGATTTTTAGCGGCTCCCGTTCCATACCAGTGGTGGTAAAGTAGAGCAGAGGAAGCCCTCGTGAGTTAACATATGGATGACTCAGTAGCTACCCGGAGGGGGCTAACATTGTCATTTCTATTTTCATGCATAAAAAAAAACTCCTTATTAAGAAGCAAGCTAAGGCAACAATCTTAACTAACTTTCTACTACTTAAGTACAACAAAGGATATCTATAGCTTTAAAGTCCTGTAATAAGACAGATAAGAGGAATGGTAGACCCTGACTCATTCTTGCTTGTTACCAGGAATTACGGGTCGAAAAACAACTCATTTCAGTAAAATGCAAACAAGAATTAAATTTAGAAGTATAAGAACAACAAGTCTAGGAAAGACAAAAAAAGAAGACTTAAAAGAACAGTTTTAGAGGATTTCCTAGATTGTCAAATAAGATTTGGTAGGGCTAACTAATAGCATAAAATGACTGTTAGAAACCTAAAGTATGAACATGTTAGTAGGATGTATCAGAACCCGATAAGGGTTGGAAGGCTAGCTTCCGTCTGGGCTCAGGGAGAAAAAGCTGGAGTAAGTTTGCGTTACATGAGTCAAAAGCTGTGGAACGTGAGAGATCCCGGGGTAAAATCGCGAGGGCAGTGGTCCGACTGCTAGGTACATCAAAAGCGGCATACGCAAATTTAGGAAAAAATGGGTATAGTTAAATAGAGGACGGGAAAATGCTAGCTCTCGAATCTCTCTTCGGGCTTGCAAAGGGGATTGGGAAGCCCCGAGGTGAGACATTGCTAAAATCGAGGTCGTGAGCTTGCACTTCTCATGGAATGTCAGGCAATAGAATCTTGATGACAAAAAATATGTAGATAAAGCCCTGTTGATGACGTGACGCTTTCTCCATACCCTGGTACGACCTATTTATGGTTGTCATATTTTGGTGTGGGATGGAATCCAGATTATTGAACTCATAAGAGAAGAAGAATAGAGAACAATAAACCATGGAACTGTTTATTCCTTGCTTCACCCTTAAAGGCTCCTCCCTACATAAGAAACAGGCTTCTTATTGGGGGAGTCCGCCTTTATGGGCTACGCTTCTTCCATTCCTTATTCTTTGAATGCAGATGGCAAGGGGTAGATGTCAGTCAAAAGCTTGCGGCAAGGCTCTTTTTTTCTTCAACAAAAGGCCTTGGCTGCACTTTTTTCGCACCTGGTTGTCTGGGAACCAATTCCTGCACTGTTGCAGGAATTTCCGGATGCAAGGCCTGCCACAGGTAAGACCTGGGGCAGGGTATCCATCCTCGCACTCCTAAAAGTAAGGAATGATCGGATGGGAGACTAAAAGGCCGCCTTTAATCTATTCTCTGAAGTGTGCTACCTGACTAGGGTATCACACAAAATAAAATAGCGGGCGGGTTTCCCCTTGGTAACTGCACCCCGGTGCGTTCCTCCCTTTTGCGAGTATAGAACAACGCCATCCACCTTAATAACACTCGTTTATGGACTACCTACCAAGGTAGTCCTTAAACTCACTACTAAGATTAATAGCACTATAAGATGTTGTTAGTTGTTAAATGTAGGAGAATGAGTAAGAAAAGAGGAGACTTTTTCTTCTTGTTTCTTTCTTTTAAGAGTTCTAAATTTCGGAGTTAAAAACTGCTTTAAATGCTCTTTTAGCTGCTTAAGAGGCAATTTTTAAGAGATTTTTAGCGGCTACCGTTCCATACCAGGGGTGGTGAAGTAGAGCAAAGGAAGGCCTCGTGAGTTAACACATGGATGGCTCAGTAGCTACTCGGAGGGGGCTAACATTGTCCTTTATGTTTTCATGCATAAAAAGAACTCCTTATTAAGAAGCAAGCTAAGGCAACATTCTTAACTGATTTTCTACTACTCAAGTACAACAAAGGATATCTATATCTTTAAAGTCCTGTAATAAGATAGTTAAGAGAAAAGGTAGACCCTGACCCAATTCCTGCTTGATACTAGGAATTACGGGTTGAAAAACAACTCATTCCAGTAAAGTACAAACAAGAATTAAATTAAGAAGTATAAGAACAACAAGTCCCAGGAAAGACAAAGAAAAAAAAAGACCTAAAAGAACAGGTTTTAGAGGATTTCCTAGATTGTCAAATAAGATCTAGTAGGGCTAACTAATAGCATAAAATGACTGTTAGAAACCTAAAGTATGAACATGTTAGCAGGATGTATCGGAACCTAACAAGGGTTGGAAGGCTAGCTTCCATCTGGGCTCAACGAGAAAAAACTGGAATAAGTCCGCATTACATGAGCCAAAAGCCGTGGAACGTGAGAGATCTCGGGGTAAAATCGCAAGGGTAGTGGTCCGACTGCTAGGTACATAAAAAGCGTGCATACGTAGTTTTAATACAAGATGGCTACAGTTGAAGAGAGGACGGGACAATGCTAGCTCTCGAATCTCTTTTCGGGCTTGCAAAGGGGACTGGGAAGCCCCGAGTCGAGACATTGCTAAAACTGAGGTCGTGAGCCTGTACTTCTCAAAGAACGTCAAGCCATAGAATCTCGATGACAAACAATATGTAGATAAAGCCCTGCTGACGACGCGACGCTGGCTCCATACCTTGGTACAACCTATTTATGGCTGTTACATTTTGGTATGGGACATAATCCAGATTATTGAACTCACAAGAGAACAAGAACAGATAACAATAAAGCATGGAACTATTTATTCCTTGTTTTGCCCTTAAAGGCTCTTCCCTGCATAAGAAGCACTCTTCTTATTAGGAGAGTCCACCTTAATGAGCTACACCTATTCCATTCCTTATTCTTCGAATGCAGATGGCAAAGGGGAGATGTCAGTCAAAAGCCTGTGACAAGGCTCTTTTTTTCTTCGAAAAAAGGCTTTGGCCACGCTTTTTTCGTGCTTGGTCGTCCGGGAACTGATTTTTGCGCTGATGCAAGAATCTCTGGATGCAAGGCTTGCCACAGGTAAGACCTGGGGCAGGGTATCTATCCTCTCAATCCTAAACATAGGGAATGATCAGATATGAGGCTAAAAGGCTGCCCTTACTCTATTCTCTCTAGTGTGCTACCCAACTAGGATATCACACAAGATAAAATAGCGGGCGGGTTTCCCCTTCGTAGCTACGCCTCGGTGCGTTCTTCCCTTTTGTGAGTACGAAACATCGGGGCGCCATAGACCTTCATAACGCTCATTTATGGACTACCTACCAAGGCAGTCCTTCAACTCACTATTAAGATTAACAACACTATAAGATGTTGTTAGTTGTTAAATGTAGGAGAGCGAGTAAGAAAAGAGGAAACTTTCTATTCTTGTTTCTTTCTTTTAAGACTTCTAAATTCCGGAGTTAAAAGCTGCTTTAAATGCTCTTTTAGCTGCTTAAAAGGTAGTTTTTAAGAGATTTTTAGCGGCTCCCGTTCCATACTGGGGGTGGTGAAGTAGAGCAGAGGAAGCCCTCATGAGTTAACACGTGGATGGCTCAGTAGCTACCCAGAGGGAGCTAACATTGTCATTTCTATTTTCATGCATAAAAAGAACTCCATAGTAAGAAGCAAGTTGAGGCAACAATCTTAACTGACTTTCTACTACTCAAGTACAACAAAGGATATCTATATCTTTAAAGTCATGCAATAAGACAAATAAGAGAAAAGGTAGACCCTGACTCAATTCTTGCTTGATGCCAGGAATTACGGGTTAAAAAAAAACTCATTCCAGTAAATTGCAAACAAGAATTAAATTAAGAAGTATAAGAATAAGAAGTCCTAGGAAAGACAAAAAAAAAAAGAAGACCTAAAAGAACAGGTTTCAAAGGATTTCCTAGATTGTCAAATAAGATCTAATAGGCTAACTAATGGCATAAAATGACTATTAGAAACCTGAAGTATGAACATGGTAGTAGGATGTATAGGAACCCGACAAAGGTTGGAAGGCTAGCTTCCTTCTGGGCTCAGCGAGCAAAAGCTGGAGTAAGTCTGAGTTACATGAGCCAAAAGCCATGGACCGTGAGAGATCCCGGGGTAAAACCACCAAGGCAGTGGTCCAACTGCTACGTACATCAAAAGCGTGCATATGCAGCTTTAGTAGAAGACGGCTACAATTGAAGATAGGACGAGAAAATTCTAGCTCTCGAATCTCTCTTTGGGTTTGCAAAGGGGACTGGGAAACCCTGAGTCGAGACATTGCTAAAACCGAGGTCATGAGCTTGCACTTCTCAAGGAACGTCAGGCCATAGAATCTCGATGACAAACAATATGTAGATAAAGCCTTGTTGACGACGCGACATTGGCTCCAGACCCTAGTACAACCTATTTATGACTGTTACATTTTGGTATGGGACGAAATCCGGATTATTGAACTCACAAGAGAACAAGAATAGAGAACAATAAAACATGAAACTATTTATCTATTGCTTCACCCTTAAAGGCTCATCCTTGCATAAGAAGTAGGCTTCTTATTGGGGGAGTCCGCCTTTATGGGCTACCCCTCTTCCATTCCTTATTCTTCAAATGTGGATGGTAATGGGGGAGATGTCAATCAAAAGCCTACGACAAGGCTCTTTCTTTCTTCGAAAAAAGGTCTTGGCAGCGCTTTTTCTGCACCTGGTCATCCGGGAACCGATTACTGCGCCGATGCAGGAATCTCCAAACGCAAGGCCTGCCACAAGTAAGACCTAGGGCAGGGTATCCATCCTCTCACTTCTAAAAGTAGGGAGTCATCGTATGGGAGATTGAAAGGCCTCCCTTACTCTATTCTCTTTAATGTGCTACCCGACTAGGGTATTACACAAGATAGAATAACGGCCGGGTTTCCCATTGGCAGCTTTGCCCCGGTGCGTTCCTCCCTTTTGCAAGTATGAAACGTCGGGGCACCATACACCTTCATAATGCTCGTTTACGGACTACCTACCAAGGCAGTCCTTAAACTCACTACAAAGATTAACAACACTGTAAGATGTTGTTAGTTGTTAAAGGTAGGAGAATGAGTAAGACAAGAGGAAACTTTCTATTCATGTTTCTTTCTTTTAAGAGTTCTAAATTCCATAGTTAAAAGCTGCTTTAAATGCTCTTTTAGCTGTTTAAAAGGCAGTTTTTAAGAGATTTTTAGCGGCTCCTGTTCCATACCAGGGGTTGTGAAGTAGAGTAGAGGAAGCCCTCGTGAGTTAATACACGGATGGCTTAGTAGCTACCCAGAGGGGGCTAACATTGTCATTTCTGTTTTCATGCATAAAAAGAACTCCTTATTAAGAAAGAAGCTAAGGCAACAATCTTACCGATGATCTCTTTCCTACCGAGGCATGCAAACCTTTTCTCTTGGGTTTCGGCTTCACTAACTCCAAGTGTGACACGTCACTCTTTGTTTACAAGAAGGGTAACACTGTAGCTTACTTCCTTGTTTATATTGATGACTTACTATTGACGGCAATAACTCCATGTTTCTCAAGACATTTCAGTAAGCTCCTTCTCAGCAATTTTCTCTCAAAGATCATGGCTGTCCTAGTTGCTTTCTTATTGTTGAAATTATCCCCACCTCTGCTAGTCTTTTTCTTACACAGCACAAATATGTGCGTGACTTATTGGACAAAGCATCCATGCAAGGTGCACGCCCCATCAACACTCCTATGGCCACTAATTGCTCTCTTGCTCCACTAGCAGATGGCTCCTCTTGTGACACCAAGCTATACCAGTGTCTTGTTGGTTCCTTACAATATCTTGCTCTTACTCTCCCTGACATTAGCTTATTTGTCAACAAACTTGCTCGGCACATGCAAGCTCCTCAAGATCATCATTTTCAAGCACTCAAACGTGTCCTTCGCTATTTAAAATCCATAATTAATCATGGTATGAACTTGAAGAAGGACACCTTATTTCCTTTCATTGCTTATTGTGATGCGGATTGGGCCGGTGATCATGTTGACAGAAAATTCACTAGGGCTTACATTGCTTATGCTCCAACCCTGTGTCTTGGGCTGCACGTAAGCAATCTTCTGTTGCTAGATCTCCGGTAGAGGCTGAATATAGAACTATTGCCTCTACCTCTGCTGAATTACTATGGCTCAAAAACCTTTTACAAGAAATGGACCTTGCATTGCCACGATCTCCCCACATTTTCTCAAATAATATTGGTGCCACCTACCTCTGTGCCAATCCAATTTTTCATTCTCGAATGAAGCATCTTGCCATAGACTACCACTTTGTTCATGATTTAATGGCCAATGGTTCATTATGGGTCTCTCATGTTCCATCCAATCACCAACTTGCAGACTTACTCACCAAACCACTTTCAGGGCCATGACATCTCTTTCTCAAAAACAAGATTGGTGTCGTTGAGTCCTCCACCATCTTACGGGGGCGTATTGGTGTAGTAACCACCTCTTGAAATTCAAATCTTGAATTTCAAATTATATAATCTGTTTATAAGTTGTTACTAATAGATTAGGTTGACTTATTCAAATGTATAGAAACCAAACTTATCTTATCTTTTTGATCTCTTTGTAAACCCTAACCATATTGTGTATATATGTTACACAAAGTCAATGAAAAGCTTAACTCTCCTTTTCCAATTCTCTATACATTTATACACCCAATTTCAATTGGATTTGAATACGGAACCTCCACAACAAAATACCCAATGCTCAACAATTAAGCTGTGACTATAACAGTTTAATTAGCCTATATTATATAAATTTATAAGTTTTCCCAGTTGCAAGCCGTAAAACAAGTTACTGATAATCCCTTAAAAATATATGGGAAATAATCTTTTATACATGAATACACATGTTGGAGTTAGTTTTTGAATTTGTTTCTTTGGTCTAGGTTTCTTGATTGATTTTCTTTTACTTTTATAGTATATGGAAATCTCTTGCAAACTATCTCAAATTCTCACCTCTAACCATACATAGTAGCTTACTTTTTGATTGATTCTCTTTTTTAAATATACACACATGTACAGATTGACCTTGTGGGAGGATACTATGATGCTAGAGACAACTTGAAGCTAGGGTTTCCATTCGCATTTACAATTACTATGCTTTCATGGAGCGTAGTAGACTTTAGAGCCAAACTCAATGCCAAAAATGAGCTTCTAATTGCATTTGAGGCCATAAAGTAGGGAACAGACTATTTGATGAAAGCACACCCACAACCAGATGTGCTCTATGGCGAAGTTGGTGATTCTGATTCAGATCATGCATACTGGTAGAGGCCAGAAGACATGACAATGCCACACACTGCCTATAGAATCGATGATCAATATCCCGGTTCTAACCTTGCGGTTGAGACCACCATCGCTTTCACGACAGCTTCCATGGCTTCCTGTTGAAATAGTTTGTAAATGTGCTTATAAAACCAAGTCCCACATTGGTTAAATTAGAGTATGTAAAAGGCTTTATAAAGGCAAACTAAAGTTATAGAGTAACTTTAGGGTTTGTTTGGGAGTTAAAATTGGAGGGAAATGAGAGGAAAGAAAAGGAGTAAATGTGTCCATCCCCTTGTTTGAGAGTTCAAGATTAAAAAAGAAAAGGAAACCAAGGGGTAATCTCAAACCCTTGCATTCCTTTTTTGCCTCACTTTTTTGTTCCCCCAATTTGGGTGGTTTGGAGAGAAAAAAGAGTAGTTTACTATTATACCTCTATTTATTTCTTCAAATTATTTTTCAAACATTATTTAGATAATATTANATAACATTATTAAATTTTATATTAAATATATTTACTTTATAAATAAATGATAAATTTGTAAAATAGTAAATTTTCATTTCTTTCAGTTCCTTTCCTCTCATTTAGCTCATTTTAATTATCCAAACAAAGGAGAGGAAAACCCCTCCCTTTCCCTTCCATTCCCTTCCTTTCCCTCCCTTTCCTCTCCTCTCCTCTCCTCTCCCCTCCAAAAAAACTCTTAAACAGACCCTTAGATAAATGGGCACAAACCCATTTGACAAGCCCAAATAGTCTAGAAGGTCAAAGCCCATTAATGGTCTTTGATTGACACTTAGGTCAAAGCTCATTAATGGTCTTTGATTGACACTTGAGCACTTGGGGCATCTTGGGCCTTGATTAATTTGACAAATATTTTAACATTTGGTTTTAATATTTGGACCGGACCTAGTGGGGTCAGTTTTGACCCGGTTCGGATGGTGGTTAATTAAGTTAACCGGTTCGGATGAGTAAATCCGAATAGACAATTGTGTCTATTTCAAACAGATTGTTGTGTCTATTCTAAACAGACAATTGTGACTATTCTAAATAGGCAATTGTGACTATTCTGAATAAACAATTAAGACTGTTAATTACTGATAAATTATATTTGTTCATTAGTGCCTTTTTAACTCTATAAAATGGAACTCCTTAATGCATTAAAGATTCACTTTTCCATTGAGAGTTTTTGAGGGCTTTGTTGTATCCTAGGGTAACTTGCTTTTTATAGAGAAGCAATATTACACTCAAGATAGTGTAATTATTCACGCCTCAATGTCATTCTGTTTTAGTCTCCATTAGCATTTTTCCTAACATTTCCAGCCAACCGACCATAGATACGCATCCTAATTGGTATCGCATGCAATCAGTGTATGTAAAGTATAAAAAAATTGTTAATGTTTTCTATTTAGGGTTTAGCCTTTTATATTTTTTATCATTATGTGTGAAACATTACAATTTCTAGAACTAATTCATTTGCAAATGAATTCTTCTATGACATTTGTTTGGAACTTATATAGTTTTAAGAATACAATTCATTTTCAGATTATTTGGATATTATATTTGATGATTATAAATCTTACCATATAGAATTTGCAAATAATTTCTTTTCAAATAAAATTATTTAGTTTATATTTAAAACATCAAGTGATTATATTTTGATACTATTTATTTTTTTATTGAAAGTTAAGTAAATATTGAACTTCAAGTCATGCTAAATTTTAGATTTCCTTTTTTCATTGTAATTGTGAAATTTTTTTTCTTCTTGGTGCAGCTGTTTGAATTTGCACGCAATCACCCAGGCTTATATTCTGACAGTATCACGGTAGCAAAGGAAATATATTCCACTAGCGAATATGAGGTAAATCTTTTTCCAAAAACAAAAGAATATTTCAATTCTAAATTAAAATTTTCAATGAAACAAATTTATTCACCATAAATATACCAACAAAATGAGTTTTTGGCTGCATTACTCTTTTTCTTTTTCTTTTCTGTATTTAAGTGATTTTGGTTACATGGCTTACACGATAAGTTAGGAAGACAATTTTTAAAGAAAATTAATGGAATATTCATTCTCCAATAATATTTCCAATTAGGAAATATAGCCTCTTATATCTAATGATTAAAAAAAAAGAGGAAAAACTCTATTAAAAGAGTAGATGTTGAAATGTGTTAGGAAGCATAGACATAACATTAATTTTTCTGTAGTATTCTCATGTCCGACACAATACAGATGTGAATATGCTTTGGACACTCGTGCGACACGTGTTCAACACATATGTATACACACGTGTCCGATTAAAAAAGTAGATATTGAAATGGTAACTTTGATGAATTATCCTAATTATGTAATCCGAATTTTAATAAAAACAAAATTAAAAGCTAATTAACTTGTTATTTGCTTTGATATAGGATGAAATGTTATGGGCAGCTGCGTGGCTTCAACGTGCCACAAAGGATAAAAAGTACCTAGACTACCTTGGTGGAACAAGTAACACAGGTGGAGTAAGATCAGATTTTTATTGGGATGACAAGTATGTGGGTGCACAAATTCTTGCTGCAAAGGTATTAATCATGAAACCTTTATTGAAGGAAACATTACTCATTTAATGTTGGCTATTTTTATATATACAGCTCTAACATTCATATTCTTTTTTTCAGCTATTTTAATTCTTAAACAACCAATATTATTTTCTTGTAATACAACTCTTTTCTTTACGACCCTTGATTTTTGTTCTTTCACTGTGCCAGGCATCAAATTAACTTTTTTTTGCAGGCAATAGTTAGTTTTTTTNTTTTTTTTTATATATGAATAGTTAGTTGATTGTTTAATTAGTTAATTAGCCACAAATTGTCTACTGGTCAAGTAATTATCCTCAAATTGAGGAGTTTCTCTAGTTCAAAACTATTTGCTTCTCCTATAAAGGAATATATATTAATATGTATTAAACGTAATTAAAGAATGATGTTTACACTTGTTACACCTTGAAAATGGAATAAATGACATTCTATTAATGTTTACCCGTTTACCCCACTACAAACATACCCTAAATGTTAAATGTACCATTTTGTAATATATATGACTTGATATATGCTCTGTCCATGCAGCTATTTGGGAAGGCACAGTGCAGTCTTCAGGGATATGGGCTACATACAAGGAGCAAGCAGAGCAGTTCATATGCTCATGTGCACAGAAAGGAAGCAACAACGTGAAGAAGACACCTGGGGGTCTGTTATTGTTTCTGCCATGGGATAACCTTCAATATGTTGCCAGGGCTTCATTTGCAGCAACCGTTTATTCCCAATTTCTGGATACCAACCATGCATTTCTTCGGTGCAGTGGTGGCAGAGTTAGTGCCTCCGATCTAACAGAACTAGCCCGATCACAGGTAATAAATCAATCAAACTCTAACTTTTTACAATTTTTTTTTTTTTTTTGCCTAAGATAATTGGCCTAATGGCCAAAGCTGCCAATTTGCAGCTAAGGAGGTTTGGACTTGGGATAGGGGATGAGGGACAGTCTTAAGGCTAGAGATGGCTCCACTAAACAAAGGCATTTTCACTAAGTTAGTTGATTTGTAAATGCAGCTCAATAATATATATTTTATTTCTTTTATTTTGCTAAAAACATAAAATTAGAGTGATAATTTTATTTGTAAATTAGTTATGCTCATATTATTGCACACTTGAACTATTTGCACAATTTGAGTTTAACGGGATGCAATTATTTTTTTCTTCTATAAGGGCTCATATTTTTTTAATAGTGTATAACAGAGGAGCTTAATTTGTTTGTAAAAAGTAATGTTATTCAAATTATAATAGTGTAAGATTTGACCATTAAAATATTAAGTGCCACATGAAATTTTTAAGTGGTATTGGAATTTGACTATTCAATATGAGTGAGATATTTGGCTCAATTGCCAGCCAAAGGCCGATTTATCCCAGGTGAGGGTTTGAACCTTCTATGGAACCTTTCCCAAAATATATTAATTACTCTCCTATAATTTTATGTTAGGTAAAAAAGAAAAAAGAAATATATTTGGCTTATTATAGTGATAATTAATTATTTCTTATGTCATCTATATTACTTTGGAAAAGAGAAACTTCATGGTGTTTTTTTTTNTTTTTTTTTTTTTTTTCTTGTTATTAGATAGATAAAGTTAAATTTTTAGCTAATGAAATTGATGAAGTGAGAATTTAAAAATAAGACTCAACTTTATGGGAGATCAATCAAAGTTGTGTCTTTTGTGCCGTGTGGTTCTTAATATAATTATTCTGGTTGGATTCGTATGAAGTGTTTATTTAGGACATTATCCAATTGTAATAGATTATAGAATTCTGTTATAAAATATTGCTAATGAACCAAACAAATGTCTATATTTCAATAAAATTTTGAGGTATCTGTGTCCATAATTTTGAAAAGATACAATTGTGAATGGCAATTTTCCAATTTCTTTATCACAAAATATGATACCCTTTCATTCCCTTGTCTTGATATAAATTAATCAAGTGGATTACATATTGGGTTCAAACCCTAAAGGCATGAGTTACATGGTCGGATTCGGGTCGAACTATCCACAAAAAATCCATCATAGAGGAGCATCCATTGTATCAATCAAGAAGGATCCCTCACCCGTGACATGCAAAGGTGGCTTTGACTCATGGTTCAACAAAGATGAACCAAACCCTAATGTATTGGAGGGAGCTGTGGTGAACCCAGATGAGAATGATAACTATCAAGACTCTAAGGGTGATTATCAACTAAATGAGCCAACAACTGTCACTAATGCTCCTTTAGTGGGGGTTCTTGCTTACCTAGCTTAAGTTCATATCTCGAACACACAAGACTACGATTGCTTAATTATATCTTGATTCTCATATGCCTCTCGAGGAAAAAATATTAGATTTTAATATATGATAGTTAAATATGAGGAATGCAGGTTTTCGATCATTGTTACTTGAGTTCATATGCATGCTAGCTTTACTATGGATTTATGCATAGCAATCTATCATATAATCAAATTTAGAGCTCTATATAACAATATGCTCATTAATATATAGAATACTGACAAAGGAAATGATTTTCGAGAGATTCAAATTTCACAGAGTAGAGGATTAGAGGAAGAGAGATCTCTTTGAGACATATTAGGTATTCTTGGAATCCCACATCAGATTGTATGCTATCCAATAAAATTTAGACACGTTAGCCCAAAGCCGACATCAGTAACCATAAAAGCAGCTCATAGGTTACTAACTTACTAAATGCATGGAAACAATCAAATTTTTTTCTTATTACAAACGGGGTTAAAAATCCCAAGAAAAGGAGAGCAATATTGCAAAAAAATAAAAACAGCATTAATAAAGGATAATACTTGCATAAAATTGTTATTACAGTGGTCATCAAAAACCACAACATTTAATTCAATTATTGGAAGGAGTTGGACGAAACACAAGGACTATACACTACAAGAAAATTCCTGGATTTTAATGGAATTTTTCCGTTGAAATTTCGAATTCCAACGGAATTTGGGTTGTTGGAAAAACAGCCGTTGGAATTACAAATTCCAATGAAAATTCTAACGGAAAAATAATTCTAACGGAAATTCTAACGGAATTTTACCGTTGGAATTCAATTTTTTTTTTAAAAATTCTAACGAAAAATTTCAACAGAAATTCCAACGGAAAATTCCATTGGAATTTTTAATATATTTTAAAAAACAAATTTTAAAAATTTTAAAATTATTTTTTATTTTTTGAAATTCCAACGGAATAAATTTTCCGTTGAAATTTTCTAAGGTTTTTTATTATTATTTTGTTATTTTTTTAAAATTTTGTTTAGAATTTTTTGTTTTGAAAAATTAACGTTAGAATTTCTTATTTATTATTATAATTATTATCTTTTTAATATTTTGTTTAAAATTTCTACTTTAATGCTACTTATTGGCCATTTTTTGGCAAATTCAATGACAAATAACACCCAACATGATATTCTCTTTTACACAATAAATAGAAATGGATAATAGAAGTAAAATTAACAAGGTTGATTGGGCAAAAGCAGCATATTCTGAAGAGTTTTGGATACACATATTATCAATGGAATCCAAGGAACAAATTACATAAAATTTCTAAGAGCTTCCTTCGCTAATAATTAAGAGTTATTATCCAGTATTCCTATTAGTCACTTTTTTCCCTCTTGGTCTTGGGGCTAGCATCATTCAAAAACTGAATGGTATAGCACACAATAACCTTCTTAGGGGAAATAAAATTAATTTTGAGCACTTGAGAGATATCTAGCACCTTGCCAACCATGATCTCATTATGATGATTATCTCCATAGACATCTGTTGTATCAAAGAAGGTGATACCTCGTTGAAAAGCTTCCTTTATAAGTGAACACCTAGCTTCAAAGGATAAAGGAGCATTTAATATTCCAGAAAGACTCCCACAAGCAAGAAAAAAAAGCAACATGAGAAAAGATGACTAGTGCGCTTTTCTCTATAACTGGTAGACAACATGAGTATACATGAGAGAGCATGGGAGATTCAACAGCAATTAGAAGCAAGCAATGCTACCATGCAACAATGGGAAACCACAAAATTCACAAAAGCAGTGAGTTGCAACTTGTCCAAATTATAATCACCAAATTATCTAGACTATAAAACAGATTATCAGGGTCATATAATAAACTATCGCAGATCATAGCTGGTTTAAGTGACAAGTTTTTAGGACTATATGTCTTAGTATTCAGCCAACTAGATTTTATAAAGTTATCTCGTTGTGCAGGTTGGTCAGCAGAAAATTGGGAAATTGAGACATCAGCAGCAGACACAGATTTCAATTTCAGAAGTGGACAATACCTGAACTCTAAACAAGTTGATACTTTTAAAACAATTGGAACCCCAAGAATTAATGAGTAGGGGACAGAGAAAAGATTACCTCGAAAGTGAACAACATAAGCGAAACTGCAAGACTTGTTTCACAAAAACCAAGTTTCCATCAAGATTCTCAGCATTACACAATTAAAATATGTTACAACACCTATTTGACAGGAATATGTTACAATACAGCAGAACAACACCAAGAAATTAAGCCGCCACATCATCTGTTTCACCAGAAAAGGAGGGAAAGATATCGTAGTCAGGACAGACCAAATATACAAAAGTATGCTTATGGTTCTGGGAGATGGAATACCTGAGCAAACCTTGCTAGGCTAAAATCCTTACGAACATAATAATATGAGAAGTTCCCAAATCCAGTCATCCAGACATATGCAGCAATGAACAGACGAATAGCATTATAGATTTCAGTTGCAGCAAAGTAATGGTTCATCAAAAACAAAACTTGGAACAGAGAAACTGTGAGAAGAAAAATATCAGATTTCATATGGTAGCAATGTGGAGGCAATAACATCAAGAATTTAATAATCTTAACATGCACCATAAGAGGTTGAATAATCACATCAGACAAAATAGTTCAAACGAGACTTGAATTGTGATCACGTTTATATTAAATGCATTCATGCTGGATTTTAACTTGCATGATCCAGGAGTTTCAAGTCACAGGTTTTCCATTGTAAAATTATAGAGAATACTTATATACACCATTTGAAGATAAGAGCAACCTGCATCCAGCCTCTCCATTCTTCAATCTGGTGCCTATTCAAAAAAGTATGGATTTCCCAGAGAATGGTGACTTGTCATGATGTATTGTAAAAGAAGTCATTGCTGAAACTATGATGAGAAGGAAATAGAGAAATAAGAAGAGATACCTATTGTAACTCTGCAGAAACAGATAATGTTCACCGAAAAATATCAGTAATGGATAGTAGGTAAATGACAAAACAAACAATACTGAATGCTAGAATATGAGGGAATGGAGATAAGAATCTCGAACCTCAACATTTTTGGGATATCCATGGATTAGTTATGCTATGTGTACTTGTGTAAATAATGTATTTTATATGAAATATTATCAGGACAATATTCCATCCTGCTACATTTGTTATTAGGAAGGTAATAGATAATTAGAGTATCAAGCCAAAAAAATAATTTCATATAAGTAATTTCATTTCACTTACATTCTTGCAGGCTTCACCTATATACAGCCATGGTACTGAGTCTCAAATTCACCTTTTCTTTGCATGTCCAGTAGCTAAACAAGTGTGGCTGCTGTCACCTCTGTGATTAAGGATGGAATCTGTTGTGGTAATTGGTTTCTAGACCGGTGATCTTGCTTTATCTCAAGCATTTAAGATAAACAAGACACTACGGTGATAAAATTGGAAGACTAGAGATGACAAGGTGTTTAACTAATGGGACAATATGGGACTCAAATGCTATTGCAAGTGAGGTTGTGAAGGACCATGAAGAACTCTATTTGGTTTCTGGCTGTACATATATTATTTGTTGCCTACCTGTTGTTACTGTGTTAGCGCAGTTGAGTAGGAAACTACTTTTTTTCTTCCTTTGTGATCTCTTCATCGCAACTGTTTTGTTGGTTCCCAGTGATTGCTTGATAAAATTGCCACTCTACATTTGGAACAAAAGGATTTATTTTAGAGTGTAGAGTTCACTTTTTATAGCCATTAATGCAAGAATCAAGGAAGTGGATATTGAAAAGCCTATAGATTCTTATTCAGGTGTATGCACTTTATCACAATCTTAATTGTTGATCTTTTTATCAATGGTTATTCTCCTACACTTTATTTCCTAAAGTGCATATGTTACTTTAGAAGACCCAAATTCATTTATATATACTAGTCATTTTAGACACATGCTTTGCATGCGTTATATGATATTTATAAAAAGAAAAAAAATATTTATTTTATGCTTAAATATTTAAACATGATTACATACCTTTTCAAGAAATTTCCATTTGTGAAAAAGTAGATATTTAAGTCGTCAATAATACTACCATAATAACACCACAACTATCTACATGGTTTGATCTCGGGTCTTAAAAACCTCCTCAACCTTAAAGACTGGGCATATGACCACTTGAGCTATTGCTCAAAAGTTCCATATGGGAAAGAGCAAATGTTTAAGTCATCAATAATATTACTATGATAACATTACAATTACGAACAGCAGGCACACCATAATTTGATCTTGGATCCTGAGAACCTCCTTAATCTTAAAAGCAAAGTATATGATCACTTAAGCTATTGCTCGAGATCATCCATATTTATATATATGACAATGGCATAACGTGACGCTTTCTCTTTCTTAGTTTGAGATAAGTTCATTCCATTCGAAGCACTTAAAGTCGTTATCCAAAATTAATAAAGTCGATACAGATGTACTTAGAGTTAGATACCATGATAGGGAATGAGATCCACATGGAATGCATGGCATTTTCTTACTTTTTCTGTTTCTAATCTGTTTGGGGAGAGCAAACTTCACTTTACTTGTCCATGTGACTGCCATGCATGGTGAAGTTATTAACACTGTCACTAAATTTATTTGCTACTGCCAATGTGTACACTCATAACTCTAGGCTAGGGATAGATATTGCACTTCCTCAGTCCTCACATTCTTCAATCAGATAGAAAAGGACATAAAATAAAATAAAAAAGTTGAATAATTATATGTGCTATCTTGCGAAAAATAAATTAAGTACTATTATACTCTTAAACCCTCATTAAGTACTATTATTCCAATTCTTATTGTATATGCTTCTTTTTCTTTCCTCTTTTCCTTTTTGAGAAGATTAATTTGAGCTCTTCCAATCTTGTATATATATGTGGAGAATAAGTGCCCAAAGCATTTGGTTTCTTCGAAAGAAATTTGATAAAAATAGAATGATTATATTCACAACTATTTCTGGTATTGTGTAGATTGAATGGATTTGATTATATATATATTTTTGTGTTTGATATTATAAATTTGGTTTTTTTCTTTATAGTATCATAATTAAGAAACATTAGTAAAGTTATTCGGAATCAATTACTGATATGATATTACTACTGGGATTTTAGATTTATAAAGGGTAATTTGCTAAATGATACTATTCCTGAAGGAAATCAATGATGATTTCATAGTTGTTGGAAGAAATCATCTCATTTCCATTCCAAAGTTATTACCAAACATATGTAGCCATTCCCTTTCTCTTTCCCAATTCCTCAATCCTTACCCCTTCTAACCAAACGTGCCCGAGTAACTATCTGTCACTTATATTGTATGTTTACAATTAATTGTCTCCTATTAGGCTTAATTAGTAAATTAGGAAATAGTTTGATTTTTTCAATTCTAACAACTGTCATTATTATTTCAAAAATGTGTTGGCCTTGATTGATATTTGGAAAATGAAGAGATTGCGAGGCTCTGATTTTCCATGTGATCAAAGTTATTGTAGGGACCAAAATGTTCTTCTGAACTTTTTACCATACCTTACTTATCAAAAATGGTATATTAATTCAATCTCCACCCGTGATTGTGATATTTTTACTAAGAAGGAAACCTGATTGATAGCAAATTGCGTTACTTGATTGATGCCATAAGAAATGCACAATGCCGAAATAAATAGGGTCTTACAAACCACAGTACTTGTCCCATTTTCATAGAATTTTGCAGTTTTAGTGCATTTCTTCAGAGATAAGTGATGCAGTTCAGCAGTGTCTTTGTCTTGCCTTTACTTTGTCTCTCTTTGATAACTCACATGGTTGTCTCTGTGGATTATGGAGCAGCACTGACCAAAACTCTGTTGTTCTATGAGGGTCAGCGATCTGGGAAATTGCCTCCCAATCAAAGAGTGCAGTGGCGAGGAGATTCTGGCCTCCAAGATGGTCAAGCTGCTAGTGTAAGTTCTCCTCTCACCTTTTCAAATTCTTTCTTTGTCATTCTCCACCTTTTCAATTAAAATAGTTCATTTGAGTGATCTACCAAAAAGAAAAATAAATATATAGTTCACTTGAATAGCCAACGTTTTGCTTTTTCTTTTCAGTAGAGAGGTTTTGAATTAAGTTCTTTTGCAAATTTCATGGCCTGCTTATGCTTGAGAGAATGGAATGAATCCTTATTAAAATTATGGCTGTCTTGTTCTTATTATTAAAAATATATGGAGTTGTAAGACTTAAATTGTGTTAAAATACATTCCTCTTTTGATATTCCTTCTAGTACTACTCTTGCTATGTACATTGTAGCAATTTTCTTTGTCTTTTATTTTTTTTATGGTTCCACTCAAGGCTACACTCTTTGGGTGTATCCTATCCCCTTCCATAATCTCACTCCACCCGATTTCAATTGGATTTGAATATGAAACCTCTACGATAGAATACTCAATGCTCAACTATTGAACATTGAAAGTAACAGTTTAATTAGTCTATATTACATAAATTTATGAGTTTTCCCTGTTGCGACCCATAAAACATGTTACTGATAATCCCTTAAAAATATATGGGAAATGATCTTTAATACATGAATACACATGTGGGAGTTTGTTTTTCGAATTTGTTTCTTTGGTCTAGGTTTTTTGATTGATTTTCTTTTACTTTATAGTATATGGAAATCTCTTGCAAACTATCTTAAATTCTCACCTCTAACCATACTTCGCAGCTTACTTTTTGATTGATTCTCTCTTTTAAATATACACACATGTACAGATTGATCTTGTGGGAGGATACTATGATGCTGGAGACAACTTGAAGCTAGGGTTTCCATTCGCATTTACAATTACTATGCTTTCATGGAGCGTAGTAGACTTTAGAGCCAAACTCAATGCCAAAAATGAGCTTCTAAATGCATTGGAGGCCATAAAGTGGGGAACAGAATATTTGATGAAAGCACACCCACAACCAGATGTGCTTTATGGCGAAGTTGGTGATGCTGATTCAGATCATGCATGCTGGCAGAGGCCAGAAGACATGACAACGCCGCGCACCGCCTATAGAATCGACGATCAACATCCCGGTTCTGACCTTGCGGCTGAAACCGCCGCCGCTTTCGCGGCAGCTTCCATGGCTTTCCAGCCAACAGACCATAGATACGCATCCCAATTGCTATCGCATGCAATCAGTGTATGTAAAGTAAAAAAATTTATTATTGTTTTCTATTTAAGGTTTAGCATTTTATATTTTTATCATTATGTGTGAAACATTACAATTTCTAGAATTAATTCGTTTGCAAATGAATTCTTCTATGACATTTGTTTGGAACTAATATAGTTTTAAGAATACAATTCATTTTCAGATTATTTGGATATTATATTTGATGATTATAAATTTTACCATAAAGAATTTGCAAATAATTTCTTTCCAAATAAAATTATTTAGTTTATATTAAAACATCAATTGATTATATTTTGATACTATTTATTTTTTTATTGAATGTTAAGGAAATATTGAACTTCAAGTCATGCTAAATTTTAGATTTCCTTTTCTCATTGTAATTGTGAATTTTTTTTTCTTGTTGCAGCTGTTTGAATTTGCACGCAATCACCCAGGCTTGTATTCTGACAGTATCACGGTAGCAAAGCAAATATATTCCAGTAGCGGATATGAGGTAAATATTTTTCCAAAAACAAAAGAATATTTCAATTCTAAATTAAAGTTTTCAATGAAACAAATTTATTCACCATAAATATACCAATAAAATGAGTTTTTGGCTGNTAAAGTTTTCAATGAAACAAATTTATTCACCATAAATATACCAATAAAATGAGTTCTTGGCTGCATTACTCTTTTTCTTTTGTGTATTTAAGTGATTTTGATTACATGGCTTATACGATAAGTTAGGAAGACAATTTTTAAAGAAAATTAATGGAATCTTCATTCTATAATATTTCCAATTAGGAAATATAGCCTCTTATATCTAATGATTAAAAAAATAGGAAAAACTCTATTAAAAGAGTAGATATTGAAATGTGTTAGGAAGCGTAGACACGGCATTAATTTTGCTACAGTATTCTCGACACAATACAGACATGAATATGCTTCAGATACTCATGCGACATGTGTCCAACACGTACGTTTACAGAGGTGTCCGATCAAAAAAGTAGATATTGAAATGGAAACTATGATGAATTATCCTAAGTATGTAATCCAAATTTTAATAAAAACAAAAATAANAAAAAATAAAAGCTAATTAACTTATTATTTGCTTTGATATAGGATGAAATGTTATGGGCAGCTGCGTGGCTTCAACGTGCCACAAAGGATAAAAAGTACCTAGACTACCTTGGCAGAACAAGTAACACAGGTGGAGTGAGATCAGATTTTTCTTGGGATGACAAGTATGTGGGTGCACAAATTCTTGCTGCAAAGGTATTAATCATGAACCCTTTAATGTTGGTTATTTTTATATATACAGCTCTAACATTCATATTCTTTTTTTTGAGCTATTTTAATTCTTAAACAACCAATATTATTTTCTTGTAATACAACTCTTTTCTTTACGACCCTTGATCTCTGTTCTTTCACTGTGCCAAGCATCAAATTAACTTTTTTTTTTTTTGCAGGCAATAGTTAGTTGATTTTTTTTTTATGTGAATAGTTAGTTGATTGTTTAATTAGTTAATTAGCTACAAATTGTCTAACTGGTCAAGTAATTGTCCTCATATTGAGGAGTTTCTCTAGTTCAAAACTATTTGCTTCTCCTATAAAGAAATATATATTAATATATATTAAACATAATTAAAGAGTAATGTTTACACTTGTTACACCTTGAAAAAAAAACATAAATGATATTCCATTAATGTTTACCCGTTTACCCCACTACAAACATACCCTAATTGTTAGATGTACCATTTTGTAATATATATGACTTAATATATGCTCTGTCCATGCAGCTTATTTGGGAAGGCACAGTGCAGTCTTCAGGGATATGGGCTACATACAAGGAGCAAGCAGAGCAGTTCATATGCTCATGTGCACAGAAAGGAAGCAACAACGTGAAGAAGACACCTGGGGGTCTGTTATGGTTTCTGCCATGGGATAACCTTCAATATGTTGCCACGGCTTCATTTGCAGCAACCGTTTATTCCCAATTTCTGGATACCAACCATGCATTTCTTCAGTGCAGTGGTGGCAGAGTTAGTGCCTCTGATCTAACAGCACTAGCCCGATCACAGGTAATAAATCAATCATACCCTAATTTTTTACAATTTTTTTTTGTTTGCCTAAGTTAGTTGGCCAAATGGCCAAAGCTGCTAATTTGCAGCTAAGGAGTCTTAAGGCTAGAGACGGCTCCACTGAACCAAGGCCTTTTCTACTAAGTTAATTGATTTGTGAATGCAGCTCAATAATATATATTTTATTTCTTTTGTTTTGTTAAAAACATAAAATTAGAGCAGTAATTTTATTTGAACATTAGTTATGCTCATATTATTGCACACTTTCACTATTTGCACAATTTGAGTTTAACGGGATCCAGTTATTTTTTTCTTCTATAAGGGCTCATATTTTTTTTAATAGTGTATAACAGAGGAACTTAATTTTTTTGTAAAAAGTAATGTTATTCAAATTATAATAGTATAAGATTTGACCATTAAAATATTAAGAGCCACATTAAATTTTTAAGTGGTATTGGAATTTGACTATTCAATATGAGTGAGATATTTGGCTCAATTGCCAGCCAAAGGCCGATTTATCCCAGGTGAGGCTTTGAACCTTCTATGGAACCTTTCCCAAAATGTATTAACTACTCTCCTATGATTTTATGTTAGGTAAAAAAGAAAAAAAGAGATATATTTGGTTTATTATAGTGATAATTAATTATTTCTTATGTCATCTATATTACTTTGGAAAAGAGATACTTTCATGGTGTTTTTNTTTTTTTTTTTTCTTTTTTCTAGTTATTAGATAGATGAAGTTAAATTTTTAGCTAATGAAATTGATGAAGTGAGAATTTAAAACTAAGACTCAACTTTATGGGAGATCAACCAAAGTTAGTTGTGTCTTTTGTGCCTGTGGTTCTTAATATAATTATTCTGGTTGGATTCGTCTGAAGTGTTTATTTAGGATATTATCCAATTGTAATAGATTATAGAATTCTGTTATAAAATATGGCTAATGAACCAAACAAATGTCTCTATTTCAATAAAATTTTGAGATATATGTGTCCATAATTTTGAAAAGATACAATTGTGAATGGCAATTTTCCAATTTCTTTATCACAAAATATGATACCCTTTCATTCCCTTGTCTTGATATAAATTAATCAGGTGGATTACATATTGGGTTCAAACCCTAAAGGCATGAGTTACATGGTCGGATTCGGGTTGAACTATCCACAAAAAATCCATCATAGAGGAGCATCCATTGTATCAATCAAGAAGGATCCCTTGCCAGTGACATGCAAAGGTGGCTTTGACTCATGGCTCAACAAAGATGCACCAAACCCTAATGTATTGGAGGGAGCTGTGGTGAACCCAGATGAGAATGATAACTATCAAGACTCTAGGGGTGATTATCAACTAACTGAGCCAACAACTGTCACTAATGCTCCTTTAGTGGGGGTTCTTGCTTACCTAGCTTAAGTTCATATCTCGAACACACAAGACTACGATTGCTTAATTATATCTTGATTCTCATGTGCCTCTCGAGGAAAAAATATTAGATTTTAATATATGATAGTTAAATATGAGAAATGCAGGTTTTCGATCATTGTTACTTGAGTTCATATGCATGCTAGCTTTACAATGGATTTATCCATAGCAATCTATCATATAATCAAATTTAGAGCTCTATATAACAATATGCTCATTAATATATAGAATACTGACAAAGGAAATGATTTTCGAGAGATTCAAATTTCACAGAGCAGAGGATTAGAGGAAGAGAGATCTCTTTGTGACATATTAGGTATTCTTGGAATACCACATCAGATTGTACGCTATCCAATAAAATTTAGACATGTTAGCCCTAAGCCGACATCGGCAACCATAAAAGCAGCTCATAGGTTACTAACTTACTAAATGCATGGAAACAATCAATTTTTTTTTTTTTTATTAGGAACGGAGTTAAAAATCCCAAGAAAAGGAGAGTAATATTGCGAAAAAAAAAAAAAGCATTAATAAAGGATAATACTTGCATAAAATTGTTGTTACAGTGGTCTCCAAAACCACAACATTTAATTCAACTATTGGAAGGAGGTGAACGGACGACAAGGACCTATTAGCCCAGATTGAACTCCCATCAACCTTTGTTGGTTATGTTTTATTTTTATTTACATGGGACATGGCTTGTTGAGCCATTGGTATGTAAACTGTATGATTATAACCATGTTTTCGTTCCTTAATTTTACTCTAGTTTTATTACTTTTTTGGTATTTAAAAGTTTAGAGTAAAACACAAGTACATTTTATAATGTTTTTTGGTGAGAACAATCTTGGCTCATCTCCAAGTGAAATCTCAGTGTATGAAAATATGTTCATATGAAGAACATAGTGCTATTATATGGGCAATTTACATCAGTCTATTTATTTATGGTAAGGTATTTGTAATAGAATTTGGGTGCAAAATCTATAACCAAGCTCTACGTTCAATCACCAAAAGGTTTAATCCCTTATTGGGAGCTCTAGTTGTGGTTATGCAGATGTTGCTCTTACACTCAGGATTTGGTTGGTTCATACTGAAATTGTAGGCTATTTCTTTAGTTTGAAATTTGTTTTGGTCACTGTAAGAAATTAAAGAAATGTATCAATGCATTTGCCATAGGCTTTACAATATCATTGAAGAATTAGGAAGTTATTTTTAGAGTGAAAACTAAAGGATATGATATTACTTTCATAGAGAATATGACATTGTTTAGTAACTTCAATTTCACCACAAGAAAATTCTCGTTTTCTCACGGAAAAAATCTGTGAGAAATGGTGGAAATGTCCATGAGAAACAATGTTCTCATGGACTTTCTCATGGACCTATGGGCGCAGGAAAAACAGATGTGACAAAAGCCTCTTCTCACGGACAAATTGCTCCGTGAGAAATTTCTCATGGCTTTTTTCACAGATAAATATTTGTTATGCGTGAGAGTATCTCATGCGAAAGTCGTGGATTTTCTCACGGATCCGTTCCGTGAGAAATTTCTCACGAACTCTTCTCTGTGAGAACATCCGTGAGAAAAATCCTTCTAAATAATTTTTTTTATCTTTTCATTTGTGGATTTTTTTATTTGTGGATTTTTTTTCTCAAATAACTATTTATTTTTCTAAACATTTTTATCAAATTAATAAACAAAATTAAATGAAATATANAAATGAAATATAATTAAATTTTATTAATAAATTTAATTACAATAAAAAATGTTATATAATATAAAAAAAATACAACAAAAGTCCTCAGCTAAGCACTAGTCTTCCTCGTCTGTCCTGAAGTCCTCAGCTATGTCATCCTCAGTGGTGGGTTGTGAGGCAAAACTGGATCCTGGACGCTAGTGTTGCTGCTGTAACTATCCAAGCATAAAGGCGAGCACCTCGGGTGATATGCTATTCGCATCCAGTGCCTCGGCCATTGGGCAGATGCGAGCCATCTCTTGCTACAAGTTGGCCATCTGGGACAATCTCAGACATCTGAGGATACAGCCGATGGGAGAGCTGGGTAGGCTGTGAGTTGGTAGAGTCCAAAACACCGACCTCAAAGCCTATGTCATAAACCCGGCCCTTCTTATTCTTCTTGCTGACGACACCGAGCCATAGCCCGGTATCCTCGACAAAAGAAAAAGAGGACCCAGCCTGGCTTTTAGACCAACGCCTCTCAAACTCAGTCTACATAGATAAAATAATTAGGTTAGTATCAGAATTAATACATGTAACTCACATAAAGACTTCAAGACGAATTTAATACTTACATAGGTAGACTCCGCCCATTGATGTACCCAGCCTTAGTAGAGTTGTGTTGAAGGTGACGGAAAACCTCTGGAGCGTTGGGCTCTCTGCCCAAATCCTTTGTCTACAAAAAACAGAAATTGTTAGTAAAAATAAATTGCCATATCCTAACGAAATAACATTATTAAATAAAAGAACTTATCAGCCTCTGTTTGTGCTCGGAGATAGTGATAGAGCCACCCCTGTGGAATGCCTACCCCTGATCTAAGAAACGGTTCTTCTTGTTCCTTTCAGAGATGACCCTATACTCCTGAGAGGCCCATATTGCTCTGAGGGCCTCAAGTACTGCAGAAGACAACATTCTCCCTTGCTTTTTCCCGATCTGATGTCTTAGAAAGAGACGCGAATGTTGTTTGAGCACTTATAGAGCTAGACCTTATGAATCTAGCTCTCATGCTAGGGTTTCATACACATCTCTTCTACAATAGAAAACAGAATATCAATATTAGTAAACATGTATACCAAATATGTTAGTAAATAAAGTTAAATCAATGAATTCTTACCTTAAACTTTGTCCACCAGAGTTCCTTGACCTCATCAGAAACTGATATAAAGTCCAGCCAAGGTTGCTTATACTTCGACTTGTAGACAGCCGAGAGTACGTTCACGGGCTCCTTGCAAGGGTAAAAGCTGGAAAAAAACATAATTAATTGTTAAGTAATAGAAATAACTAATAGTAAAGTAATAAAAAAAATTCAAAAATTAAGTATTAGAATTAACTTACTCCTTCTTCCCGTGTGGCACAATAATCAACCGACCATCATCAAGTCAAGCGTCGGGTCGTGGTCATGGAGAGTTCAAAATGGATGGACTCGCATGAGATGACCTTGCAACGGCCTATGATGCAGAGCTTGGGGTCACCACTCCTAAGCACCCCTCTCCTGTCGCAGTGGTCAACGGGGTGCATGCCAACCTCGAGGTTGGCATGAACATAGACAAGGCCGACTCAGTCTAAGAAAACCAAGCAATAGCCTTACCTCTATCCCTCCTAGACGACGGCCCAATTGTAGAAGATAACCGTATCGGGTGGTCTAACATCTATCATACAATTTAAATTAAATCAATGAAAATATTAGAACAATAAAAGCAATAATCCTTAAAGTCAAACCTAAACCATAACCTTAAACCCTAAACCCTAAATTGCTAAACCCTAAAACCCTAAGCCCTAAACCCCAATCTCCTAAACCTTAACCCCTTAATCCCAAATCCCTAAACCATACACCTTAAATCTCAAAACCTTAAATATAACCGCTAAATCCTAACCTTTAAACCCAAAATTCCAAACCCTAACCCTAAATCATAAATGTAACCACTAAACCCTAACCCTAAACCATAACTAAAAAGTTTGGCAGAGTCTCCCCTAAAACTTGAACATTCTAAGAATTCAAAATTTCACACAAATATACAAAATCACAGTCATAAAATGAGAATTTATTCCATAACTAAAAATTACATAGTAGTAGAGGTAAACTTTATACAGCAATAAAAAAAATTACAAAATTAATTCTATACCGCCATTCAAATAATTCAAAAAGAAAAAAGATATTCCAGCATCATTCCACATCAAGCATGTAACAAAAACCCCTACCTAATATTAATCCCTAATATCAAGTTCATTATTAATTTCACTACCCAAATTCATCTATCAACCTATATTATTCAGCTACATCCAACACAACTTCTATACTATCTAAAATAACCAATAACATTCTAAACTGCTAAATCATATAATATTCATGAAAATTGACAAACAATTGCTCATAGAAAACACATAAAAATTCAAAAAGAATAAAGGCATAGTGGGACCTACCTCATTGAGCTATAAATTGAAAAATTGAACTGATAGGATGAAAGTGGAGGTGAACCGCCGGAAAACCTGACTCCTGCCACCAAGAATGGTAAAAAAAATGCCTCAGGTCGAAAGGGAAGAGAGAAGAGAGAGAAAAGGTTGAAAATGGGGAGAGGGAGGTGTGGCTACGCGAGGAAGATGAAATATAGGTTTTCTCACAGACTTTCTCACAAATTTTTTTCGTGAGAAGAAACCCTGAAAAATTCAAATTTTAAGTAAAACAGTGCATTGAAATTTCTCACGGAGTTCATTGTCCGCGAGAAAGTCAGTGAGAAAATTCAAGATTTCTCACTGACCCTATTCGTGAGAATATTGAACACATTAATGGCGATAGTTAGGAGACAATTTCTCACGGACTTTCTCATGGATTCTTCTCATGGGGAGTCTTTTCCATGATAAAATCTGTGAAAAAATCTCAACAGTCACCTTTCGTGAGAAAATCTGTGATAAATGTTGAGATTTTCTTACAAAATTTTAGTCTGTGAGAAAGTCCATGACTAAAACATGTTTTTCTTGTAGTGTTTGCTCTTAGATCTCTCACTGAACTATTAAGAAGATTGCCCCGATATTTGCTTACGCTTGAACTTGGTTGGAAGAAATTCTGGATATATATGTTTCATTTTTTGTCTTCCTCTGTTGTGGCATTGAAGCTCTTATTTTCATAATTCTTTAAAGTTCAATAAGATCTAGTAATTTAATTCTATAAAGTTCATGAACAACAGTAAGAAAGGTTTTGCATATTGATGACATGCTCAATTTTTCTTCCGGGCTCCCATTTTTCCTCATATAATCAATTTTTGATCAAGGAATAATGGACATTAGTATTTGAAGTTCGGTTTCTAGTAAACTTAACTCAAATAAAAAGAGAGAGAGAGAGAGAGAGATAACTATAGTACAGTAATTGGATGGGCAAAATTTTGTGGAATGTTCTAACCATTCTCCTATCTCAGAATCAATTGGAGCAATTATTGTCATTTGAGGTGTTGCTGAAGCTTTGAGAATTCAAAGTTAAACAAAGATTACTATAAGTTTACACATCACTCTATTAAGTGTTGTTTGAAAAAATAATAAAAGAATCATATTTCCTCTCTTTCTAATTATACATCAACTTATTAAATGTCATTGTTTTAGAAAAATTTAAAGATTACGGGTATGTTTGATTTCCATTTTTAAAGACTATTTTTTGTTTTTGAAAAAAATAAAACAAAAAAACTTGTTTGATAGGGCTGTTTTTGTTTACATGTTTTGAAAACTTATTCTCAAAACATTGTTCTAAAAACAAGAAAACAAAAACAAGAGAGGGCTATTTTCAAAAACAATTTTTAAAAATAAAAAAACAAAAACAGAATCAAACACACTCTATTACTTTGCCTCTCTATGTTTTCTTAACACCCTTTATCTTCCCCTTTCTTCTCTCTCTCTCTCTCTCTTAAGCGGTATCTTCTTGATGGCAAGTGTTGAGTGTGTTTTATACCCACTCTTTATATCTCTTTTACTTAATTATTTGGTTGTTTATTGAGATTAATCATCATCTAATGGGATGTTTTATGTTAAATTGTAGGTTTCATAGGTTAGAATGAAGAATTGGGAAGTTTCTAGACCAGCATTCAAGCGCTGCGGCCCCCAAAACCCAGATCTGCGGTGCCTGGAGCATGAAATTTAAAAGCGGGACAGCAACTCAGCGCTGCGGCACTCACGCGCGGAGAAAATTGGTGTTTTTTGGCAGAGAGGCAGCGCCGCGGCGCTCAAAATCCAGATCCGCGGCGCCCGTGCGATTTTTAGTTTCTTTAGGACTTTTAGAGAGAGTATAAATAGAAACTTTTAGGGATTGTTTAGGAGATTCTTTTCTGGACTTTTTGGAGGCAAGAAGGAGAGCAAAAACAAGGATTGGAGAAGGGCACAACAAGATTGGGGCTTCTCTTCAAAGTTTTTATTCTTCTTCTCTTTGAACCATGTCTAGATTTAATTTTACCTTGTTCTCCCTTTCTGCTATGAACTAAATTCCCTTCTAGGGCTATGATGTAGCCTGGCTAGGATGATTTGTGATTTTCTATTTCTTTAATTCAAGAAATCCTTTATTAAATTGTCTTCTTCTTCTCAAATCTTTATGCTTTTAATTGTTTGATCACCAATTAGTCGATTAGATAATTACAATGAGACTGGGAGGTAATTTGTAATTCAAGATCATAGAGATTAAGAACATAGGTTGCATGTAGGATAGGAATATACCTCCATGGCCTGTGTAGCTATTTAAAAAGAACCATAGAATTAAGTGAATTTCTAGGTTGTTCGCAATTCACATAGGAATATCGTGGGTTCATAACTTAGAAATACTTTTGTTTGACCTTGGGAAAGGCTAATAAATAATTTAGGGTTCTTGGCTAGCAATTAGGAAGAGTGTTCTTGGTTAATGAATTAGGAATAGCAAATCGGAATAACTATGGTGAAATCAAAAGCCCTAGATATTTTTCTCTCTTGATAATTCTATCATTTTACTGGTTTAGTTTGTTAATTTTCTGGTTTAGTTTGTTTTTATCCTATTTTAGTTGTTTCTTGAAAACCTCTCCATATTGATTGATTAGATAAAATTAAGGTTAACCCAATTTCGGTAGTTGATACATTAGTCCTCGTGGGAACGACAACTCTATCTCATCTTATTACTTGGAAACGATAACGTACATTTGCGTTAAGATTTCTCACAACAAGTTTTTGGCGTCGTTGCCGAGGACTAATTTGTTATCAATATTGATACTCAGTGATCTTGATTTTAATCTAATCGTTTATTTTCACAGATCTATTTAATTGTTTTATTGTTTGAGACTTTCAGGAGTTTTCTTTTGGTATATGAGAAATTCTGGAAGCAGCTCTCTAATCCCACTTGATTCTGAGATAGAGAAGACCTGTCGAAATAATAGAAAGGAAAGAAGAGAGTCTACCAGAGTTTTGACAGACACAATGGCAGAAGAAAACCCTCCTAAGGCACTCTGTGATTCTGCTCTACCTTCCATCACGGATACCAATTCGGGTATAAGGCGACCAGCTATTGAAGCAAATTCTTTTGAGATTAAACCAGCTATAATCCACATGGTTCAGTCATCCTCGTTTAGCGGATTAGCGAGTGAAGACCCTCATGCTCATATTTTCGGGTTCGTGGAGATATGCGATACTTTCAAGCACAACGGGGTTGGTAATGATGCTATTCGCCTCCGCCTATTTCCTTTCTCATTACGGGATAAAGCCAAGGCTTGGCTTTAGTCATTGCCAACAAGGACCATCACCACATGGGATATTTTGGCCCAAAAATTCTTGGCAAAATTTTTTCCTCCAGCTAAGACCGCCAAGCTCCGAAATGACATTGCAACATTTTATCAATTGGAGAATAAGTCACTTCAGGAGGCTTGGGAAAGGTACAAAGAGTTGCTTCGTAGATGCCCTCACCATGGACTCCCTGACTGGTTGCAGTTACAGACATTTTATAATGGGTTGTTGATTGCAACCAAGACATTAGTGGATGCTGTTGTTGGAGGATCCTTGATGAAAAAGACATATGCGGCTGCTAACGATTTGTTAGAGGAGATGTCTGACAACGCTTATCAGTGGCCTACTGAGAGGTCCACTTCACGTAAGGTACTTGGGGTGCATAAGGTTCATGCCTTCACAACTTTATCTACAAAAATTGACTCTCTGACTAAGCAGTTAACCATCTGGAATGTCAACGTCATTCAGTCACCTCCTGAGAATTGTGATCATTATGGTGGTCCTCATGCTAGCTCAAATTGCCAAGTTGGCAATCCATTCTCTCCATCTCAGTCAGAGGAAGCACACTTTGTGGGAAACCCAAGCAGGCAGAACAACCCTTACTCCAATACATACAATCCGGGGTGGAGAAATCACCCCAATTTTTCTTATAGAAACAATCAGAATTCTACCTAGGCACCAGTGCAAGATCAACCACCACCACCACCACATAAGGTCTCTTTGGAAGATGCTCTTGCCCAGTTAACAATAAACACCAGTCATTTTATGGCAAGAACAGACGCCTCCATTCGAAACCTAGAAGTACAAGTGGGTCAATTATCTAGCATACTTAGCACCAGACAACATGGGTCTTTGCCGAGCGATACAGAGGTGAATCCTAAAGAGCATGTCATGGCTATTACTCTTCGTGATGGTAAGACTTTAAGTGAACCATCTAAAGTTGCAAAGAATGTGCCAATTAAGTCAGTTGAGCATGAGACAAAGCAAGACACCCCAGTGGAACCACTTGTGAAATCTGTGGAGAAGACATCTAAGTTATTCCCAAACAATCCTCCACCATATGTTCCACATCTTCCGTTCCCTCAGAGATTCCAGAAGAAGAAGCTGGATAATCAATTCTCTAAATTTCTAGAGGTGTTCAAGAAGCTGCACATCAACATCCTATTTGCAGATACTTTGGAGCAAATGCCTAGCTACGTGAAATTTATGAAGGAGATTCTCACAAATAAAAGAAAGCTAGCGGCTTATGAGACTGTGGCACTTACTGAGGAGTGCAGTGCAATCTTACAAAAGAAATTGCCACCAAAATTAACAGATCCAGGGAGTTTCAATATTCCTTGTTCTATTGGCAATATATCTTTCGGTAAGGCACTTTGTGATCTTGGTGCTAGTATTAACCTTATGCCTCTTTCTGTTTTCAAGAAATTGGGTATAGGAGAAAAAAGCCAACTTCCATCTCCTTGACATTGGCGGATAGATCAATCAAGTATCCAAGGGGAATCCTAGAGGATGTATTGGTGAAAGTGGACAAGTTCATCTTCCCAGCAGACTTCGTTGTGCTTGACATGGAGGAGGACGAAGAAATCTCAATTATTCTTGGTCGTCCATTTTTAGCAACTGGGAAAGCTCTTATTGATGTGCAAAAGGGCCATCTTACTTTGAGAGTGCAAGGTGATCAAGTATCCTTCAAAGTTTTCAAAGAAATAAAGCATCCGGAAGAAGTGAGTGTCTGTTGTAAAATTGACACTATAAATGGAAGCAATAAATTACAAGATCCAGTTTGAGTTCACACCATGGGAACGGAAAACAAGGAGAAGCCTCCTGATTTAGAGGTTAAAGATGACAAAATTCCCAAGAAGTCAATGGCTAGACATGTACCTATAGTTGAGTCTCATAAGAAAAACAAAAAGAAGAAGCCATCATTCCAAAAAATTCTTTTGGAGCATCTTAGAAAATCTGCTTGTTTTGGAGATGAAAATAAAGTTTGGAGCTTAAAAGAGACTCGCCAACAATCCAAAGCTCAAAGAAATAGTGGAGTGAAATTCCAGAAGTCCTCCACTGCTATTTTTGATCCTGGTTAATTTATTTCAGAGACAGTCAGGCTGAGGACTATAAAACAAGCGCTTTTTGGGAGGCAACCCAATCTTTTTAACCATTTCTCTTAATTTTTGTTTAGTTGTTTAATTTTATTTTCATGCTTGTATGTTTAATTTTTTTTTTTTATGTTTCAGGTTTAAAATCCATAACTTTTATCCCCCCAGCAGCTCCACCTGATGATAATGCAAAGTGATCCACCTTCATTTCAGGGAAGCCCTCATATCTTTTTCTTCTTTGCTTTAAACATTGAGGACAATGTTTCCTTTAAGTTTGGGGGTGGGAAATTAACTTATTGGGTATCTTTAAATGTTTTTAGTTTTTATTTTTTAATTTTATTGTAGAATAAAGTGAAGATTTTTATGTTTAACCTTAGGCTAATGATAGAATTGATTTTCATTGTTCATAGCTCTAGAAAAATGATAGATTTTGTGTTTGTGTTTTTGATTAACTCTTGTGCTAATTTTTGTCTAACTAGACTTTCCTGAATTATTGAGCACATAGCCTTGTTTATTTGAAATCTACATGCTTAGAGATGATTATGTGAATTAAGTCATTTCAAAATCTCATAGAATGCTAGAACTTGCTTGATTGTCAGTTGAGGCGAAATCCTAGGCTGCACAATATTAGGGAGATGATTTAGGCGATTTTTGTTGCGTTTGAGCCTTTCTAGCTACCCTTTTTTTTTATGATATTTTATCCCTAACATACCCCATTGAGCTTAATTTAGCCTATTTCTTTGTCACCTACACTGGCCCTAGCCCATTGTGTGATATTTTGACTTGAGCCCTTTACCTAAAATGCATTTTCAGTCTTAAGAGCATCTAGAGCTAGGAAAAGGAAGATTTCAATGAAATGACCACCAAAGAATGAAAATTCAAAGAGCTACATCCCTACTGTAAAGAAAAAAATATATATATATTTTGCAATGAAAAGAAAAGACAATTGTGCAAATATTGAAAAGAAACAAAAAGAAAAAGAATGTCTTAGAAAGCATTGAGTATGGGATGTAGTGGTCCAAAAGTGAGAATTCTATTGGTGGATGGAAAAGTAAAGAAGAAAATAAGTTTGGGGGAGTTAGAAGTGAAAAGAAAGAAGGATGCTCTTAATTTGCTCTAAACTGAATTTGTGTGATTGGTGAGTTAAGGCACATATTTATCTATCATCCTACCCTTAACCCAGGCACACATTACAAGCTTATCAAAAGTCCTTTTGATCCTCAATATTGTGAAATGCCTACATAAGTGGAGATTGACATGAAAAGCAAGCATATGGGGTTCTGAGAGAATAAAAGTAGAGAATATATGCTTATGAGCTTATTTGCATAATTTGATTTAAGTGAAGAGAGTAGGGTAAGCAAGGGCTATACTTACACGCACAGAAAATTTTAGTGAGATTGAGATGAGATTAACTTTGGGTTGAAATTATACACATTCATGCTATCTTGAAAATTTTCTAGGATTTGTGTTTAATAGAGATCTTTGAGGCCTGTATGGTTAGCAAATAAATTTTTCACTTTGTTAGTTAGTTGTTGAGTTTAATTTAATTTTTCTCTTTCTTT
>QAOA01007668.1:0-156285 GCA_003255065.1 Cercis canadensis | reverse complement strand
TTTACCGTTGGAATTACCCTTGGAATTCTTTTCTGCAACAAATTTAATAAAAATTAATTAAATGATTCCAACGGTAATTCCAACGGTATTATTCCGTTGGAATTACCGTTGGAATTATTTTACAGTTTCCAACGGTTTCTTTCCCTTGGAATTACCGTTGGAATTTTTCGCATAATTCCAACGGTAACTTTCCGTTGGAATTACGCAATTCCAACGGGGCATTTTCCAACGACACGTATTCCGTTGGAGTACAAAATTCCAACGGTATTTTGTAAAATTCCAACGGAAAAATTCCGTTGGAATCCAGGAAATTTGTTGTAGTGTATTATGGTACTGTTCAATTTAATATAGACAGAGTTCATAAAGCTAATTATTCTGTTACTAACAGCCTAATACTTGTCAATGAATTCATGAAACCTGATATGAAATTTTGATTATCAAAGGGTGATGTAGAGCAAGAAAGGGAAGCATGAACCAAAAGTAAGACAAAAACCGAAGACACTAAATTTGGGGTTTTTTTTTTTTTTCAAATTATCAAAAGCTCTAAAACAAAGGACATAATATGCTTTATATTGGCAACTCAATAATCCTAATTCTACTAGCACAAGTAACTCTCGTAGGAAAACCCAACTAATCCTATTGAGAATAGGAATATATAAACTCCTAAACCACCCTTATTACAAGATATCCTAAGAACCAAACACATAAATATAAATTTCCCCAATTACATAATTAAAACCCAAATTTTCCTATTATAAATCCTAAATCCGAAATCATAAAGTACATAATTAATACATAAACAATCATAATTTTAATCATCCCATACTTCATCAAAGGGGGTCTAATAGTATTATATTAAGGAACCATTCAATTACTAATGATACGACTTCCCTAATGTTCCTACTTTCGATGATTGACCAAATAAGAAAAGAGGAAGCCCTTAATCTCTTCCAGCTTTTCTGATTTTACTATCAATTAAGTCAGTGATAAAGATGATATTTGGCAAACTTAGTAGCAGCTATACTGGTCTCCATCACTGAATTATTAATACTGTTGCTAGCATTTTGTAAGAGACAAGGTACACCACCACATTATTTGCTCCATTGATGGATTCAATTCCTTGAGAACATCTTTTTCTCTAATCTATGTATATGTATTAAGGGCAATGAGTCTTGATAAATACCTGAACATGCAGCTCAGTCCTATGACTATGGAACGTCTTTTTTATCTTCTGTGGCAGAGAATCAATAGCTTGTTAATGTTAATCCTTGTCTCTTCCCACCTAGCTTCTGTATGCTGCTTGCTGTTTCTGATTTTACACAAATCAACATGCTGATAATTTTATATCATTTCACTATTGCAACTTGACAGAGAATATGATTCTGCAGAAAAGGTGTCGCAAGAAGTGGAGTTTGTTTTTGGTAAGGGCATCAGAAGGATATATTTTTTAGTTATATCTTGTACAATTTCTACTTTGCAGAAATTTCTGAGGAATTTGAAAAAGTCTTTTGTTAAGCTTCTTATTTCTTGCTAGAATCAAAATTGATGTTCCAATAGTGAATTCTTTTTTATACTGTAAATTTGTTGGTTGACTCAAATGAGTTAATGGTATCTGAATCAAGAATTCTTTCCTGAGACAACTTGGATTAAGGAATTAAGCTTTCCTGAATTTCTCTACTACTCTATTATCATGTGGGTTTGGCAGTTTATTTTCTAAATAGAAAATTTGTTTACTTTCAAAAATTATTTTATGTATAATTTAGGAGTTTAGAATTGCAGCCAAGAGTTAGTAAGTGTAGGAAATTTCAGAGTATTGTGGATTTGAAAATGACACTGGGACTGAAGAGTATGTATTCCATGGAGTGAAGGCCAGAGAAAATGGACAAGTCTAACTTTCCATTGTAGAAAGTTTTGAGTTAAATTTTACTAGTTTGGGTTTCAGAATCATGTTTTCTAATATAGAACGATTAGTAGTTTATAATATCATGTCTTAGTAGCTGAATGAGTGATAAGGTGAGTAAAGTTGAGACTGAAAATGAAGGCAGTTGATGGATATGGTTGCACAACTAAGCTGTGAATAGCTCTTTTATTGTTCCAGTGTAAGGCACATCATGTTAAATAATTTAGGTTTTCTTTCCACTTAGAGTTGATATTTTGCTTTGCTATTTTATATGATGGATATACGTAATTGAAATGGCTCTAAAAGTTTATTCATATGGATTTGAGAACTATTGGCGGGATGGTCAAAATTGCTTTGATTTCGTGATCACATGGATAATTGGTAATCAGTTCCAACAATCATATGGTATTTTTCTATTCTTTAAATAACATCAGGTTAAACGTGCTCAGGTCTTTTGGTGTATTTCTCTTGAAATATTTATGATATTAGTCGTCTCGATTCTAGAATTTGTTGTCCTATGATCACAATATAATGCATCCATTTTGCATCCTAAATTTTGATAATATATGCAAAAATTCAGTTTTTGAGTTTATGTTATGTTGCTATTTAGTTTTTAAGTCTATCTTCAAGCCAACTTTTGTGTATCGAGACTAAGTCCCTCCCTGAGCAATCTTAAAGATGCAACCCCTACATTGACTTGGTGCATTTAGGGAAATATTTTCTCTAGGTGCTGAATTAGTGCAAAAAGAGTGAAATTAAGTTGTTTCATGCTTTATAACAAAGTCTTGAGTTAAGATTACTTCTTGTTGCTGAAATTGTGTTTGAATTTGTTGGATTAACTTGAATTTGTTAAAATTATGTTGCCTATTGCTTTAAATCTCAAGTGCTTTGTAAGCCGAATTTCTTCTTGTTTATTAATCTTAATTCGGCATTGAGTTCCTATGTTCTTGTCATTGTTTTCGATTTCCTTGCTATTGTTCTGTTTTTGTGCTTGAATTCATTTGTATTTGTGCCACACTTTCCATTCTAGTGGTGAGTGTTTTCCTGTGAAGTTTGTCATAACAAGTTATGCTCTTGGTTTGTCCATTAGTTCAATAAAGAACTAAAGAAAGAGAATTAAGAGTGGAAAAAGGCAAGAGTGTATGAGTGCATTAGAGGGTAAGAGCCAATTAGTGTGCTTAAAACACGAGTGCGAGTGGCATTGATTGAGCGCAAACACGTAAGAGAGTGCTGTGAGATTTTTCCTTTCTAACCAATTTTCAAGTTTTACAACATGGATAGAGAAAATGAAGCAAGAAACCAATCTTTTACACTCCATGTCATGCCACAACAATTTGAGAAAATAAACATGAGATTCGATGAGCTGCATGATAAGATGGGTAGATATGAAAATAATCTACAAAGGAGACAGTCACCCATAGCTCCCGAAGCAAGAAGGATGAATAGGAGGGATGCTAAAGAGAATGAAGGAGGAAGTGGGCTTAGTGACTCCGAAGTCCAAGTCAATTTTGCTAGGCACCATAGGAGAAAGATAAGAGCAAGACATGCTCGTGTTGACCAAGATATGAGTGACTGAAACACCTCCGAGGACCACAACCAGTATCTTAGACATAACCAAGGACAAAATGAGAGAATGTAGATCATAATTGGGAAGCATAAAAATAAAAATTCATTATTTCCACGGTAAAAATGATATGGATGTTTACTTGGAGTGGGAAAAGAATGTAGAGTTAGTGTTTAAGTGCCACAACTACTCCAAGGAGAAGAAGATTAAAATAGCGGTAGTTGAATTCATTGACTATGCTATCATATGGTGAGATCAACTAGCCCTAAATCGGAGGCAGAATAATGAGAGACCTATTGAGTCTTGGGAGGAAATGAAGGCCATTATGAGAGAAAGAGATTCATTCCTAGTCATTACTATAAGCAATTGTACTAAAAGTTGTAAAGCCTTACACAAGGCTCCAAGAGTATGGAAGACTATCATAAAGAGATGAGGTAGCCATGATTTGGGTGAATGTGGAGGAGGATAGAGAAGCTATTATGGCTAGGTTTCTGCATGATTTGAATAAGGACATTGTAAATGTGGTTGAGTTTCAACATTCTTTATAGTTAGAAGACATGGTCCACATGGCCATGAAGGTGGGAAGCAACTAAAGAGGAAAGGTTCCTCAAGGTACAATTTAGGCTCCACAAGATACAATTTGTGTTCATCTTCTCCATCGAAACTGAATTGGAACAAGGAAGACAATGATACTTCTAAGCTTAGAGCCGAGATATCCAAGGCTCCAAGAGAGGGAGGCAACCAAACCAAAGGTAAACAGGATTTCCAACTCTAAACCTCTAGAAATAAGGATATTAAATGTTTTAAATGCTTGGGCAAGGGACATATTGTTTCTCAATGTCTAAATAAGAGAGTGATGATTTTAAAAGATGATGGAGATATTGAGACCAAGGTTGAGTTCAGTTATGAGTCTATGTCTTCTTTAGAGGATGCTAGTGATGGTAAGGAGTAAGCAATTAATTGTAAGCTACTTGTTGTTAGGAGAGCTCTAAATGCACATGTGAAAGAGCATGATAAGGCTCAAAAAGAGAATATTTTTCACACTAGGTGTCTTGTTAATGGGAAAGTGTGCAACATAATTGTAGATGAAAGGAGTTGTGTGAATATGGCTAGTACTATTCTTGTGGATAAGCTGAGTTTGCCAACCTTGAAATACCCTAAGCCCTATAGGCTATAATGACTTAATAATAGTGGAGAGATCAAGGTAGACAAACAAGTTTTGGTGTCTTTTCCCAAGGAATGTATAAAGATGAGATGATATGTGATGTTGTGCCAATGCAAACGGGCTATGTGTTGCTTGGTCGGCCTTGGCAATATGATCGAAAGGTGGCCCACAATGGCCACACAAACCATTACCCTTTTGTGCTAAACTAGCAGCCAATTACTCTTGTCCATATGACACCAACACAAGTCTTTGAGGACCAAAGTTGAAGAGAGATAGTGGCTAGCAAAAAGAAAGAAAACTTGACAAAGACAAAAATAAAAAGAGTGAAAGAGTGGAAACACGAAAGATGAGTGTTTTTGCAAGTATTAGTGATGTAAAGAGAGCTTTTTTTATCTAACCGGCCTATGTTTTCACTCTTGTACAAAGAGGCGTGTCTTAGCACTAATAAACTTGACCCCTCTTTGCCTAGTATTGTTATGTCTCCTCTACAGGATTTTAAAAATGTCTTTCCCGATCATAGCCCAAGCGGTTTACCTCCACTTAAAGGAATTGAACATCAAATTGATTTCATTCCTAGAGCTACCATCCCAAATAGGCCAGCGTATAAGAGCAACTCGGAGGAAACCAAAAAGCTTTAAAAGCAAGTGAGCGAGCTTATGTCTAAAGGACATGTGAGAGAGAGCCTAAGCCTGTGCGTCGTACTTGTGCTTCTAGTCCCAAAGAATGATGAAACTTTGAGAATGTGTGTTGATTGCTGAGCCATCAACAAAATACTGTAAAGTATCACCATCTTATTCCTAGACTAAATGATATGTTTGATGAATTGCATGGTTCTTGTATCTTTTCAAAAATTGATCTTAAGAATGGATACTATCAAATTAGAATGAAAGATGACGATGAATGAAAAACCACTTTTAAAATAAAATATGGTTTGTATGAATGACTAATATGCCTTTTGGTTTGACTAATGCCCTTAACACTTTTATGAGTTTGATAAACCATGTTTTACGAGCTTTCATTGGTCGGTTTGTTGTAGTCTATTTTGATGATATATAAATTTATAATAAGAGTTTGAATGAACACCTTAACAATTTGTAAAGTGTGCTAAAAGTGTTAGGGGAAGAAAAATTGTATACCAATTTGAAAAGTTGTTCATTTTGCACTAGTCAAGTCATGTTTCTTGGTTATGTTGTTAGTGCTAGAAAAATAGAAGTTTATGAGGAAAAGGTGAAGGCTATTAAGGAATGGCCAATGCCTAAGAGTGTTAGTGATGTTAGGAGCTTACATGGGTTGGCTAACTTCTATCAGAGGTTTGTGAAAGACTTTAGTACTCTAGCTACCTCTTTAAATGAAGTTGGAAAGAAAAATGTAAGGTTTAAATGGGAAGAGGAATAAGAAAATGCTTTCAATCTCATTAAAGAGAGGTTAATTAGTGCCCATTTGCTTATTTTACCTGGTTTTTCTAAAGCTTTCAAAATTGAGTGTGATGCTTCATGTATTGGCATTGGAGTTGTGTTGATGCAAAAAGAGAAACCTATTGTATAGTTTAGTGAGAAGTTTAGTGAGAAGCTTAGTAGAGCTGCCATAAATTACCCTACCTATGACAAAGAGATGTATGCTTTGGTGAGGACATTAGAAACTTGGCAACACTATCTCCTATCAAAGGAATTTGTGATCCATACCGATCATGAATCATTGAAACACCTAAGAGGACAAAGCAATTTGCACAAGAGGCACGCCAAATGGGTGGAGTTCATAGAACTATTTCCTTACATCATCAAGTATAAGCAATGTAAGGAAAATGTGATGGCTGATGCTTTGTCTTGGAGGTATACCCTGCTCTCTACCCTTGATGCAAAATTATTGGGTTTTGAATATATAAAAGATTTATATGTTAATGACCCTGATTTTGTCAATGTCTTTAATGTATATAAGAAGGGAGCTTTTGGAAAATTCTATATGCATGATGGATTTTTGTTTAGGGAGAATGATGAGCTGCCGAGACTCTCCAAATTAGTAAAAGTTTAAAGTCGATTTACCAAAGCTACTTGTAGCATAAGACAACACCAAATCGAACCAAAGGATTACTCTAATTAGTGAATCAGATTTAGGAACATATAAACAGGGGGTTTTGTTTGTATAAGTGATCAACAAAAAGTGATTTAAAAGTGGTAAACCTTAAGAAAAACAACCAATCCAAGTCCAACTAATTTTGATTTTAATCCATCATTAATTTCAAAGAATCCATTCAATTATTAACCTAGTTTTTAACCTTAAAACACATCAAGAAGCATCTCAGGGCTCTATGGATGTCTACTAGTTAAGCAACCAGAATTTGGATCAACTAAGATTAAATGAATTAAGCACTCATTCAAATCAAGTTTTACCTCAGTCCAAAATTCAACCAAGGGTAAACAATCCATCCAAAAGCTTAGAAACATTAATTAACCTTTAATTTTCTCTTTTATCACATGCAATTAAGCAATCAACACATGAAAATCCAAATCCGAATTTAAGTAATTCAAACAGAATATTTCAAAGGAAATAAAGAAGTAAATTAACCACTAAATGAATAACAATTAAAGCATAATCTTAGAATTAATAATCAGAATAGCCAAAACCTGGATTGATTTGAGTATTCAGCCCTCCATGAATAAGAGGAACTAAGTTTACAAAGAACTTAGAGAGAAAACTTAGAGACTAAGAAAACAAGAAAAGCTGTCTGCAAAACATCCTCATGAATTTCGGCTGCCTCCTTTTGAGCATCTAAATCTCTAAAAATACATGCACACCTAAACTGCCCTAAGGGCATATGCATTCCCATGGGCCTTAGCTTTCATTAGGCTTTAGTTTGGGCTCAATTGGACTTGTAATGAAGAAATTAGGGCCATTTAAGTGCCAACAGGTCTCTGAAACCATCAGCCAACTTAGACAGGTAATAAGACCATCTATAATATACAATTTGGTGAACCGGTCTTCATAACAAGTGAAGCTCTGTGTCTTGGCTTTCCAATGAGACCAGTTACAAGTCCATACGACACCTACAGCGCAAGTTATGCTCCAAACACTGCATGCGGATCAAGATCTTGTGATAGCATCTCTCCTCTGGATTCCAGGCTACATATGACCAGCTAGAAATCCAAATTAGACTTAGAGCTCTGAATTAAAGTTGTAGAGCTTTCTCTTATCTTTCCTACAAGGTAAGTTTCAAAATTATTAGATGTCCAGAACTCAAGTTATGCATGAAACACAGAGACAACATAAAATGCCCAGTATTGCTGAAAAATACAATTAGGCACAATTGGATTCAAAGTCATGAAATGTGGCCCAACCCCACTTAATTCAGCCCAAAAGAGGTTTAAAAGACTAAAAATGAGGGTCAACTACTATATAAAAAGTATGTTCATCAGAGAACAAATTATGTGTGCCTACTAGTTTCTTAAGAAAATTGCTTGTGAGAGAATCATATGGATGAGGTTTAATGGGCCATTTTGGCATTAGGAAGACTTTTGATATTCTGCATGAATATTTCTTTTAGCCTCACATGAAGAGAGATGTTGAAAGATAATGTGAAAAGTTCATTACTTGTAAGAAAGCTAAGTCTAAGGTCTTACCTGATGAATTGTATACCCCTTTACCTATTCCTAGTCACCTTTAGATTGACATCTCTATGGACTTTATTTTGGGTTTTCCTATGACAAAGAGAGGAAAGGATTATGTGTTTGTTCTTGTTGATAGTTTTTCCAAGATGACACATTTCATTCCATGCCACAAGACCAATGATGCAACAAACAAAGCTGATCTATTTTTCAAAGAGATTGTGAGATTACATGGCATGCCGAGGAGTAAAGTTTCAGATAGGGATGATAAGTTCTTGAACTAATTTTGGAAGACTTTGTGGGAGAAGTTGGGCACCAAGCTCTTGTTTTCTATTTCTTGTCATCCACAAACAGATGGTAAAACTGAGGTAGTCAATAAAACTCTCTCTATTTTATTGCGTGCTATCATTAAAAGAAATTTAAAAAGTTGGGAAGAGTGTTTGCTGCATATTTAGTTTTCTTATAATCAAACTATTCATTCAATTTCTAAGTTCTTACCATTTGAGGTTGTTTATGATTTTAATCCACTATTCCCTTTGGATTTATTATTTTTATCTGTTAATGAGTAAGCTAGCTTAGATGGTAAGAGGAAAGTTGAATTTGTGAAGCAATTGTATGAGAAGACGCGACAACACATAGAGCAATTGTATAAACAATATGCTACCTACACCAATAAAAGGCTTAAGAAAATGGTTTTTGAACCAGGAGATTGGGTTTGGCTGCATATGAGAAAAGAGCGGTTCCCGGCCCAAAGGCTCTCCAAGTTGCTTCCAAAGAGGAGATAGACCATTTCAAGTGGTAGCTACGCTTAATGACAAGAGTATAGTGTGAGTCCCACCTTTAATGTTGTTGATTTATCTCCTTTTGATGTAAGTATAGATTCGAGGTCGAATCCTTTTCAAGAAGGGGAGAATGATGGGAATCAAGGCAAGACTACTCTAAGCGACCTTTTGCAAATTCGTGGAGGTTCGATCACCCGAGCTCGAGCTAAGAAGATGCATGAGAGCTTGAATGGCCTCATAGTGAAGGTTTGGACCCAGGAGACAAGTCAAGAAGCAAGGAATAAATATTGGAAGGTTGTATGCTTGATTGAGACTTTGGAAGGGTCAACTAGCAAAGTTGGACAGCACTCAGGTGCCCCAGCTCTACCTTTCTAGTGCCCCAGCGCCCTTGTGGATAGAACCCTGGCACCCCAATGCCCCAGCACTCCCTTGTCTAAAGGGGAAGCACCCCAACGCACAGAGATAGGAAACCCAGCATCTGGATCATTTTTGGCTTAGTGCATTTTTTGTTCTTCTTGTAGGAATTGGGCTCTGAGCTTAGGTTCTTTTAGGCCCATTTTAATACTATTAACTTTATATTTATTTTGTCTTTTGGTGTTGACTTTCCTAGGGAATTGGGCTTTTGTTTATTGGGCTTAAACTTTTTACCTAATTAGGTTGATTAGGTTGGTTTTGGCTTTAAAAGGAAACCATGCCCCTTGTGCTGGTCAAATTAGATTTTATTCAAAAATTGAAATTGAGAGGTTTCTCCTTCTTTGTTCTCTCAAGAACTTATCAAGAACCCTAGCCTTATCGCTCTCCTCCTCATCCCTGTCTAAAATGTGGCGCCATTTTCTATACCCTTGGTTCTCATCTCCATAGGTGATGGGTTAAGGTTCTTTAATTTTGTTTTCTAAAATCTTGAACTTGATTGGATGATTCTCGAGCGATTGAAGTTCTACCATTCAGGACAAACCCTAGAGGTTCGCATCACAATTCTTCTTCCTCAATTTCTTCTTAAATTGCAAGAGTGTCCTCTTCTGAGAATCTAAACTACATGGGTTGATAATCATTGATGGGGCTTTCAGCCAGTTGACCAACGATCACACTCCCATTTACCGCCTTCTTGGTCATATACACCATGTCATATTCAGAAAGGACGACCTGCCATTTTGATAACCCTCAAGAGATATTAGGTTTTTCAAAAATGAACTTGGTAGGATCCATACAAGAGATGAGCCATGTAGTATGATATAACATTTATTATCGTAGTCTAGTAGTCACCTAAACTAGAGCACAACAAATCTTTCTTACCAGGGCATATCTTGTCTCATAATTAGTAAATTTCTTACTCAAGTAATAACTTGCCCTTTTCTTCATTCCCTTCATCATGTTGCCTTAGCATACTCCTAATTGACTCATGTTGCATGGTCAAGTATAAATTAAGTGGTCTTCCTAGGGTCGGAGGAACAAGCACTGAGGGATTGAGTACATAATTTTTGACTTTATCAAATGCCTCTTGACACTGTTCATACCATTTTCCCGAGTTATTCTTTCTTTCAAACTTAAAAATTGGCTTATAGGTATGAGTAAGATTAGAGATGAATATAGGTATGTAATTAAGCCTTTCGCGAAAACTTCAAACATCTCTTTCCAATCTTAGAGGTGACATTTCTCAAATTGCTCGAACTTTGTTTGGGTTTACCTCAATCCCTATCTCACTAACAATAAATGCTAACAATTTTTTTGATGTCGCACCAAAGGTGCACTTGGCAGGATTCAATCTTAACTTGCATTTCCTAAACCTTTCAAACAACTTTTGGAGTACATCCATATGACTTTCTCTTTCTTTTGACTTAGCCACATGTCATTCACATACACTTCAATCATATCATGAAATAATGTGACCATAGTCCTTTGATAAATAGCCCCCGCATTCTTTAACCCAAACTACATATCTTATAATAATGTGTGCCCCAATGAGTGATAAACATAGTCTTCTCTTTATCTTCCTTAGCCATTGGAATTTGATTGTATCCTAAATACCTGTCCATGAATATGTATCGATGATTTTTGGTTATATTATCAACAAGAACATCTATATGAGGCAAAGAGAATTCATCTTTAAGACTAGCTCTATTCAAATCCCGGAAGTCCGCGCACATTCTCACCCAACCATCCTTCTTAGGCATTAGAACTATATTAGCAACCCATTTTGGGTTAGTAGGCACTTATAAGAATTTGGCCTCTATCTGTTTGATCATTTCTTCCTTGACCTTGCTAGATATTTCTAGCCTCATTTGCCTCAACTTTTGCTTAACTAGTTTGTAGTCGGGATACAGTGAAATTTTATAAGACACAATATCAAGATCAAGACTGGGCACGTCTTGATAGGAACAAGCAAAAACATTAATGTATTCTTTGAAAAGAGCAATCATTTCTTCTCTTTCTGAGTTATCAATAATTTTTAAATCTTTCTTTTCTTCTTCAATGCCCATGTTTATTATCTAAACTTGTTCATTGTTAGGGATTATCGATTTTCATATGACTCAACCATTTTTGTAAACTAATTAGAAAGTTCATCATAGTTGTAACCATCCACATCTAATAAAATACGAGAATCAATTGTTGGAGACACAAGAGCCTCATCTTGGGATAATAGTTCTGTGCTAACAAGACTCTTGGGCGATAGATTAAAAATATAACAAGGATTAACAAATGAAGAACATAGTAAGAATAAAATAACAAGCATTAAAAGATTAAAACATAACAAAATCAAAGCTCCATTAAAACTACTTCATTAAAACTTTTAAATAAGAGATGGTCCATCTCCCAATTTTTCAATTGTCCTTTACACTGCAAGGCTAGATCCAACAACTTCTCTCATGATGGCCTTCTAGGGTTTTCACTATATGCACAAGCTTAGGAGTAACATAAGGTGTCATCAATGCAGCTGGTGCCGTAAAGGTCTCTTGAAGATGAGGGATCCTTCTTACTTCTCTCTTTTGGCAATCTCTTTGTAATCCCAACAACTCATCCTTTGGAGCTCATATTCTTTTCCATAATTCTGGCCACCACTTGGTTAACATCTCATCTCCCTTATGATCTCTTCTCATTGCACTGGTCTAATTCCAAGAATTGAAAAGAAGACTTCAGTGCTTGCACTATTTTTTTCAACATATGGTAAGAAACTGAGCTTGGTCACAAGCATCTCCTCTTTCCCTTTAACGGTTATCACCCTTCCATTATTAATATATTTCAGCCTTTGGTGTAAAGTAGATGGCATTACTCTGGCAGCATGCATCCATGGTCTACCCAATAGCATTATATAAGCAGGTTCTATATTCATTAATTGAAAAAAGACATCAAACTTGCTAAGCCCAATTTCTAGTTGGAGTGGGATATATCCAAGCACCTCCCGTCTAGTTCCATCAAAGGCTTTCACCACCATGTTGCTAGTTTGGATAAGAGATGTGTTTACCGACAATTTCATCAGGGTTGAATGAGAGAGTAAATTCATGGCATACCCGTTATTGATCAAGACCTTTGCCACCATATATCCTTCACATTTTGGACTTTGAATTCATAATCACAAACAAGGGAAAATATGGGCTGAAGTTTTCTTCATTTGCTCAACCATATCATACTCAGTTTGTCTCATAATTTTCAAAAATTCTTCATCATCATTGCAACCCTCTTGATTATCTCTTCCTTTGGTTAGAATCTAATCTCTTCCTTTAGTCACAACCTTTCTCTTTTCTTTCTTTTGGTGTTCTACCTTTTTTGGAAGATAACACCTCCCACTTCTGGTTTTTTCCCCAATTCCTACTATATAATCACACTTGACTCTCTTTCCTTATTCAAATTCATCTTATCAAAACAATCCCCTAGAGCCTTCTCTTGAGTAGATATCACCTTTACCCAATTTTCTTAAGCTTAATCACCCATTGCTTAATCAAATACAACATGCTATGCTTAAAGCCAGAGCAATCTTCAATTGAGTATCCAACTATGCCTTTATGATATTCACATTTGAAGTTTGGGTTATACCAATGAGGAAAAGTGGTTGAAGGGATTGCATAGGTCAGGGGGGATAGCATGGGCATCACACAATTGCCTGAACAATTTAGCTTTTGTTATATGAATATGGGAAAAAGGTTCATCTCTCAAAGGAAGACAAGGATAGTTCTTGTAACCTTGGTAATTTGGGCTAATTGGTGGATATGTTCTTGGCTAGTTTTGGGGATGATTCTGCGGAGGGGCTTGGTAAGTTAGGACAAATGGTGTTAGAGATGATGGAGATTATGTGTGTATTATGGATAAGGTGAAGGAATTGTATTGACTTGGTACCAAGGCGGGAAAATGGGATTTAGAGAATAATATGGACCTCTAGGTTGAAAATATCAAGGTGCCCCTGCTGTCTATACCTAATTTACTTCTCCGTCCTTCTTCTTCTAAACATTTCCTTTCTTTTGGCCAAAGCCAATACTCTTACCATTAGCCACTTGCAACTTTCCAGATCTTACAAGTCTTTCTATCCTCTCTCTAGTTTGAATTATATCATCAAAATCATGAAATGGGAAACTAGCCATCATTTTGAGATACGGAGATTTTAGACTATCAAGAAAGATAATGCACAATTCAAAATCAAGAAGTAGAGGTTGAACTTCTGAGGCTAAAGTCCTCCATTTTTGTGTGTACTCTTTGAATGGCTCATCCACCTCCCTTTGCATACTCTTCAATTGCTCTCTTGTAAAGGCAATGTCATAGTTGAACTTATATTGCTTCAAGAAAGCATTTGCGAAATTTGCCCAACTCTGTATCTTGGTATGATCTAGAGAATCAATTATAGGCAGTCACTTGAATAATGGAGGACTTGAATAATGTATGACACCAAGTGAAACTTTGGATTACCATTCTCATCATATTTTTAAAACTCATGAAGCTTGAAATCTATGGGGATTGATAAATTAGGAGTAAGTCACAACTGCTTGATCCGTACAGTACCAAAAGAACTAGTATCCTCCATTGCTTGGATCCTTTCTTCAAGAGTTAGCAACTTCTCCTTTTGCTCAATCATTTGCTTCTTCTTCTCATACCCCTCATTCATTTTCTCAAAATGAATGGTTAATGGTGGATTTTGAGTGGTAGAATTAGGGACATAATGAGTGATTGAATATGTAGAGGTATAAATACCACCTTGATTCTCATTTGGATTAAAGGCATCTTCAATTAGATGTGTAGTTGAGATCAAAAAAGGTGGTGGTATTGTGTACCTAGTGTCTAATGGTTGGGTGATAGGTGGAGTTGCTGAGTTCAGATCAAATCCATGCACAAGGGTAGCTATAGGAGTCATCATGTGTGGAGGCATACCCCATACTAGAGTAAACTAAGAGGTTGAAGAAATCGCCTTATTTTAGGGCAATGATAAAGCGGAGCTACTTGAGAAATCGGGGAAATTGTGGTAATACTCTGGCCTTCAAACACTTCTTTTAATTTCAAATTTTCAGTAAGCAGTTTCAATATTTCATTCATTTGGCCCTTCATTTTGTCTAGCTCAACCCCAAAAATTTTGTTCTGATCCTGAGTCCCCTCCATGATCATGATTTTTCTGGACCTTAGTATGATTGACCTTCTAACAAAGCGTCTTTGATTGAGCTTAAGTTTCCTTGAACAATGAATTATCTCCTAAGAATGGAAGAAGAGCTCAAATAAGAAATAATAATAATAAAAAAAAAGATATACCAAGAATTGAGTTCATTGATTGATAAATCGTTAGTACCACTTTTGAACCCATAGTCACGATAAATTTCCATGCCTTTTTGTAAGCATTCAACAAAGAACTGTAATTAACCTATTTCGTAAGAACATATAGCTCCCTACAAAAATAAATTAATATAAATGAATTCCGTAAAAGTATTTAACCCCTTACAAAAAAAAAAAAAAAAACATCATACACAACAAGTAAAATAGTTTTGAAAAACATGATTATTCCTCTTATTGAAGTGAACAAGATACAAAAAAAACCTTAAGGGTCATAAAAGAGCTTTCATTTAAATACATAGCTCTTTACAAAATTCTAGATTACAATAATGGCACTATGACCCAAATACATCATTAAGTATTTCTTTGCACTTCATCAATAGCTTTTCCAGTTCCTTAACAAACAATGAACACAAGTTTGGAGATGTTTCTACAGCCAAAAATTATTGATGCAACATTTTTGCTCTGATATGCAAATCTCTAACAAATGTCTTATGTTGTTGTTGCCAATAAACAACCACTTCTCCGCTAAAAGCAACCTTACTTCTTAACTTAGTTATTTGGTCCTGAAGATCATTAATTTGCCAACCTAAATTATTGATATGTGTTTATTATGTCTTTAAGTTCCATGTTTTATTAATGGATTCTTACTTAGATTCGAGCAAATTCGCATTAAACATGGCACTTAACTCATATATTTATGTTATCAGATGTTTCTCTGGTTGATCAAGCAAAAGGAAGAGTTTTAAGGATATCTGGAGCAAAAGGGCAGAGAAATTAGAGGAATTCAAAGTCCAAACAAGGGACACGGCCATGACATGTCCGTGTCCAGCATCCAGAGAGCCCTCCTCTAGTTTACTGAGGAACATGGCCAGGATCTATGAAGAACACGCCCGTGTTAAGGTCGTGTCCTCAGTCCAGAGACAACCCAAGAGGCTTCAATCCACAACCTTGAAAATCAAATTGGCCAGCTAGTCAAGCTGATTTCTGAAAGAGCGCTAAAAACTCTACCTACGTCCAGTTAAAGGACTGTAAAGAAGCGCTCCTTGGGAGGCAGCCCAAGCTCTTTATCCTTCCTCTTTTACTTTTCCTTTCGTTTTATCTTAGTAACTTGTTTCTTTCTTTTGTTGCATATTGCATTAGCATGATGTTCTTGTCTTTATTTTTCCTGTTAGTTGAATTTTGCTAGTGTGTTTGGATTTTTCTTGTTTTGTTTCATTTAGTTCAATTTTGCTTGGTTGGTGTGATGGTTTTGCTTGCATAAAATTTGTTGATAAAGGTAAAAGTAAGGCTCTCAACCATCCTAGCACTGGGTGCTGGCCTCACAGCAAGTCAGACTACAGAACACGGGTGTGCTCTACCCTGTGTGTGTATTACAGAGACTCCATATGTTGAACACAATCCATGACATGGCCGTGTTATGCCCGTGTCGATTGCCCAGAATGAAACCAACAAGAAACACGGCCATGTCCATCCCAGGTAAGTATTTCGCATCCCGCGCCCACGCAACACGGCCATTAAACACAACCATATGAACTCCGTGTCACTTAAAGGCAATTTTACCCTTTAAACATGGCCCGATACACGGGTGTGTCCCACCCGTGTTGTTCACTCAAATCTAGCACGCCCACTCAACATGGCCATGTTGAGGGCATGTCTCTGTGACACTTCAAATTTCCATTCACTGGTCATAAACCCCACTTTAGAATTCCCAAATTTTTCTCATTCTCTCCCAAATCCTTAACCCTTCTGGCACTCGCACCACCATTTCTGGCCAAATCCCTATCAATTCAACCTTAATTTCTTACTTAATTCGCACTTCCCCCACCACCCTAATCTTAAGCATTCTGTCGAGTTGTTCTTCTTCCGTAGTTTTAGATTATTCTCTCCACCCAGGTAGGTGCTCTTACTATTATCCTAGATTTGTTTTAGTTTTGCGTTTGATGCATTGCCTATTTTATTTAGTATGGAAGTTGGGGGAAAGTTAAATGTTGGATGAACAACTGTAAGAATTGAAATTTCTGCTGCAGAAATTATGGATTTTGGGGTTCATTATCAATTTTGAGAAATTTGTGTGCTAAGGAATTTGTTCAATTTTCTTACAATTCCCATTGATATTGCTGAAGGTGATGCTCGAATTCTATAATGAAGGGAAGGGAATTACTAACTGCTATATTCTGCTATATCATGTGCTTCCTGTTGGAATTTACTAAATTGTATTCTACTGTACTAATTGCCACTACAGATTGATAATTAGAGGAACTTGTGGAGTTCTTCTAATTTTTCTTTTCAGACATTGTAGAAATTGAATTCCTATGTTTTCTTCTGATTTAGTATCAATGTAAGCACTCACTGTAGACATTGTCATTGATATTTATTTTTGCGGGAATGGATGCTGATTGAGATTGTTAGAACTATACAAGGATGTTATTGTGCACTATTGCTGTAAGAATTGGCATTCAGATTGATTGATTGTTAGTGGGAAATTGATACTATTACATTGTGCTGTGGGTAACTTGGCTGATTTAAATTTGACATTGTTAGAGGGGAACAATTACCTGTTTTATTTCATATGTTAGTGTGAGGGAATGTTAATTGCAAGTTGATCAATTATTAGAGAAATTTGGCATTGTTGGGCGCTGATTTTGGGAATTTGGTTGTTGAAGAATGTGTTTATTAAAATTCTCATTACTGTGTTGCTGCCACTGCTATTTGCTATGGGTCTTGCCAATTTCCTGGAATTTGTTGATGCTTTGTGTTGTTAACACTATTGTGGAACTGATCCAGTTGCATTCTTGCTGTGGAATTAATACTATTTTCTATGTCCTTATTCTCATTGGGGGGAATGCTTCTGTTACTGCTAATATCTATCAATTATGCTAATATTGATGGAAGGAATTAGTTTCTTTATTTTACAGTAACATTGTGCTTGACTGTGATTCACTATAAGAATTGTTCTTGCACTATGGACAGTAATTGAATTTTTAAGGGAGGATTTGCTATTGATCACTGTCATTGGGAAATTTGATGGCTTTGAGAATGATTACTATTTTACCATTCATAAATGTTGTTCACTGTTGGTATCAAATAGTTGTAGTATAATCTTCTGCTGTGGGGCATGGTTTCTTATTCTTTTTGCTCTTTGCCTTTGTTAGCTGTTAAGGTAGAATGGCCGGAATAAATCATTGTTGAGGATCTCAATTTTGATTACTGTCCATGTAAGACTTGCTGGTGTAAAGTTGACAAATCGCATGTTGTTAGGCATTAGAAGTGTGAAAATGTAGGGCGCTGAAATTGTTATTATTCATCATTGGTGGGGGGAAATTCAAATATTTTTGCAGAATCATTTCATGAGAGAATTGCCACTGACGGTGTTCTTTTTTATCCTGGTTTCTTATAATTTCCTGTCAAAGCTATGGAAAATGATTTATTGTTCTATTCCAACTTGCTTGCCCACACGGAGGGAATCGATGTACATTGATTTGTTAATTTATTCCCACCTATGGATGCATGTTACTCCCTATAGGGTCAGTGATTAGAATTGAATGATGCTCATCATTGAAGCATCGTATACATGTATTTATAGGTGGTGCAATTTTAGTTTTTAAGGATTTTCCATGCTTGGCAACTCACTTTGACAAAATTTCTTGGTTTTTGCAGGTAACCACCATGACAAAGCGCACCGACGAGTTCTAGCAGCGCCGTGAGAAGCTGCAGCCAAGGAAGAATTGCTCGACCCCTTAAGAGTCACCCTCCCCACCTGCCAAAAAGAGGCGATCCGAGGCCGTAGACCCTTTAGTTCACCCCTTCCTCCGATTCCAGGGCGATGAGCACAAGGAGCGGCTAGCCAAACTTTCATCGAAGCCATTCAAGCCCAGTCACTACCCAAAGTGGATGGTACTACAGGAGTTAGGCCTAGAACAGGCGGTGCACCATCTTCTTAGTTCCAGTCAGTGGAGCAATATCTTCGAGCTTAGAGAGCCAGCCTACCGAGAACTCACCTTGGAGTTCTCTCCACGGTGGAGATTAACAACACTTTTACAAACTCCCACTCCACTTGGGATGAGCTAGACACCATCCACTTTCGCCTCGGCACCTTCATGCAGAGCATGAGCCTCCAGGAGTTTACAGTGGCAGGAGGACTAGCTGAGCATGGGCTTACCTTCGACTCCTACGATCTAGACTGGCATTTGCAGAGCACAGAGCCTGCAGATTACTGGAGGACCATCAGTGCATTCATTAACTGTGAGGCGGGAGAGCACTGGAGTGGTGAGCAAGAGAGACATGTTCTACCTCAGATGCATTCATGATCAGCATCATTGCCACCTGGGATATGCATTCATTCAGCTCGTCAGAGGTTATCTACAACAGGGAAACTTTGAAGCCATCAGTGGTGGTTCTGTCATCACCCGCCTGGCCCGAAACCTTAACGTTCTAAGTGAGGTTTCCACTCTCACGGTTGCCTGCCGACCCTTGGCACTAGGGATGGAGATACTGAAGACCATGGGGATGGTCGAGCGCCGTATCGACACACAGAGCACCTACTTTGTTTTAGTCGGCGCTCCATCATGCACGGTCCCTGAGGCACCACCAGCGAAGGGACCATCCACAGATGCCACTGAGGAGCCCCGACCTGAAGTACCAATTGCCAGCACCCCTCAGGAGCCATCTACAGCAAGCCCTAGCACATCAGCCGCTCCATCATCACATCCCTTTCCAAGAGTCTTCTTCACTTCACTCGAGGAGGAGGATCGAAAACCCACACCTGTCGAGCGGCAGTTGAGCCGCATAGAGGTCAAGGTCGATGGGACATAGGTCTGACTCAACTGCCTCGTAGTGGACCATCGCCAAACCCGCCATGATATGCTTCAGTGGATGTCCTATGCGCAAGCACATCACCAATGGGTAGAGTCCACCTTACAAATGATATGCCAGAGTATGGCATTTCAGCCGCCATCGCCACCTTGCTCGCCTCGTTTCTAGGACGCAGAGTACGATGTGGACCTAGCTTTTTCCATTGAACCGATTTGTCCTCCCCGCACCACATCCCAAGCGCCACCTGAGTCTCTGGCTGCTCAGCCAACCGACTTGCCTTCTGAACCACATTCTGAGCTTTCGGGAGACCCACCTAGGGATTAGTTTACTTTTTTTTATTTCTTTTTGTAATTTATTTCTGACATGACTTTAATAGTTTAGTATTTCAATACATTTTGATAGTCCTAAAATCTTTTCACCCTCTTTCTAGTTATGTATTTCTCTTCGCAGCTTCACCTTACGCATCACTGGGATGTCACCCTCACTTATTTAGAACATCAAGAACCTCTTCACTCAGGGAGTATCAGTCATCTTAATTTAACTTTTCATACATTGAGGACAATGTATTACTTAAGTGTGGGGGGGTATACATCTATGCTTGAACTTGGAGTGCTTCGACATGATTCATGAATTTAACAGGTTTTAATTGTCTGAAGTAATTCAAACTAGAATATTGTGCCCTTGAGGTGATATTCCTGGGAAGTTTGCTTATCTGTGTTGTTTTATTATTGCTTAATATTTTGCCCTTCAACTAGTGATGAACATTATTTTTATATATTAATTAATCCACATTTTTAACCTCCTAATCCTATTTTGGGCTTATTTGATTGGGCTTAGGTCATATTTCATTAATTAGGTTCAAATTGGGCTTAAGTGTGTTTTTCAGCATTATTAGGGTTTTGACACTAATCTGTATTTCAGGTATATATTTAGTTCTGGATGTCTAAAAATTTTGATTCTTGCCTTGTAGGAAAGCTAAGAGGATTATCTACAACTTTCATTCAAACCTCCAAGACCAATTTAGACGTTCAGTAGATCAAATTTAAACTGGAAGTCAAAGTAGAGTTGCTGCCGCTGGATCCTAACCCACATGCTGTGTTTGGACCATAACTTATGTTGTACATGTAGTATGGACTTGAAACTGGTCCCATTGGAAAGCTAAGGTGCAGGGATTCAATTGTTATGGAGGGTGGTTCAACAAATTATGATGTTAAGATGGTCTTATTGCCTGTTGAAAATGGCTGATTAGTCCAGAGACCTATATGGACCTAGATAGACTTAAATGGGCTTAACTTCCTCAATTCAGGCCCAATTAGGCCCAAACCGGAGGCCATTTGAAGCTGAGGTCCAGAGGTTTAAACTAGGTTAGGGGTAAATTGGGTGTGCATGAAAATTAGAGAGTTATAAACAGAAAAAGGAGGCAGACGAGTTATCAATTCTAGATTAGGCAGCTTTTGTTTTCTCTCTTAAAAATTCTGGAGCTCTTTGATTTATGACTGCACTTCTCCATTGGAGCTTGGATTTCATGACCATGGAGGAGTAGAATCCTTGTAACCAAGTTAGACTCCTGATTAAATTCGGTTTTGATTTTGAGATTATGTTCTTAATTAGATTAAACTTAATGCAATTTTTTCTTCTTTTAATCTTTGTATGAATTCATGGAGATCTTTGTGATTTATATAGATATTGAAGTAAGAAATAGAATTTAGATTGATCAATCTTTAATCTGTGGTTAGAATTCAAAGAAGCTATGCTATGTTAATTGATGTTCAGTTTTTAGATTAATCACTAATTGCTTAGTCTTTGTGATTACAAGATTAGTGATTGTATATGGTTAATCGAATTCTAAGTGATAACTTAGTAGGAATAATTAGTCACAATTAGAGATTTCGGTTGTGATTAAACTCAATTAGCATTGCTACATTAAGACTTAATCATTCATGTTAATCTAGGATGAATCAAACCAGTTTTTGATGGATGTCTAGCTAGGTTACGCCTTTAATCAACTACATTAATCTTTGTTTAATTTTGTAATTTACTATTATAATCTTGTTTCAAAAATCTCCTGTTTTTAACTTGAAATTATTGATTACACATTGCATTCCTTGTGAGACAAACCCGAATCATGCTCTCTATTGCATTCTAATTAGGGGATTCGGTTTAATTTAATTGGTTAAGCGACAACACCAATCAAATTTTAGTGCCGTTGCCGGGGAATGTTAATGTTAGTTGATGATTTTAAGTTCATTGTGTGAATTCTAGTCATTTGCTTCCATTTTCCCCTTGTTTTCCTTGCATTTTGGCTTGATTCACTAATTTTCGCGTGTACTGTTCCGGCCAAAATATTTTGCTCCGATTGACCTGAAACTTGGTCAGTTGAAGGAAAATGGGCCAACAATCAATAGTCAAAGCGTAAAGCTATGAGGTCTGCGTTTTTAAGCCAAATTCCACTGTTTTGACCACTTTTCCATTTTTTCAAGATTTTTTATTTGAGTTTTGAATTCTATTTAGTCTCAGATTTCACCCTGTGGTGGTAGAAAAATTTTAAAAAATGTTTAGATGGGTCAACTAGTGTTATTTTGCTCTCTTTTTGCCTTTGTTTAGTGCATTTTGTGTGTTTCTATTTTAGTGCAATTCTGTCACCCTGTGTGTGTTAATTATGTTTTAGTGTATTTTAGTACAATTCAAGTCCCCTGTATGAATTTTGGTGATTTGGTTCCATTTCCCCTTGTTTTTTCTTTATTTTGACTTGAATTAGTTTATTCCTTGAATTGATTGCTTTGTTAAATTCGGATTACTTTCTGTCATTTACTTTATCATATTTACTTTTTGTCATTTACCTTTTGTCATTTACTTTATGTTGTTTAATTTCTGTCATTTACTTTATGTCAATTAATTTCTGTCATTTACTTTATGTCATTTACTTTTTGTCATTTAATTTTTGTCGATTAATTTCTGTCAATTACTTTCTGTCATTTAATTTCTATCATTTAATTTCTGTCGATTACTTTCTGTCATTTACTTTCTGTTAATTACTTTATGTCTTTTACTTTCTGCTGTTTACTTTTTGCTAATTACTTTCTGTCATTTACTTTTTGTTTTAGCCATTTTTTGTCCCTATTTCTGTGTTGTGTTCATGTTTTAGTGTGTTTTGGCATTCTGCCAACATTGTGTGCATGACTAGGTTGTCTCTATTGTCGTTTTTTGCTATTTTTTTATCACTTTTTGTGTGATTCTGTATTTTGTTGTGTATTTTAGTGTGTTTTGTTATTCTGTCACTTTTTGTTCATGGTGCATACTAAGTTCTCCTACTACTAAAAGTGTCAAAGAGGTTGTTGTATCACTTTTTGACAAACAAAGGATAGACCATAGACTTGATGAATTGACATCTTTGGTGAGACAATTGGCAGTGGGATAACAATCACCTAAACCAACTATGCAACCAATCTAATTTTGTGGCATATGTGCTTGCACCTCTCATCCCACCAATGCATGCCCTACACTTCAGGATGATGTTTATAGATTTCAAAATCCCTCTGTGGCTGCAGCTACTATATTTCCTAGCGAACTATCATACCAACCCCAACAGCAGTCTACATATGATCCATCCTTCAACATCTATAACTATGATTGGAGAGATCATATCAATTTGACATATGACAATGCAGCGCCTCCACAGCAATATTGGCAACCATTCGAGCAGCCTATGCAACAATCAAGTTCAACATACACAGAACCTGAACCTTCAATTGAGGACTTGGTGAAGCAATTGGCCACTCATACCATGCAGTTCCAGCAGAGGACAAAGGTCGCCATACAAAATTTAGATATCCAGATTGGACAATTGGCATCCTCAATGAGTCAATTGCAGGCCCTCCTTCACATACAATTCCAGAACCAACTGAAAAATCTATGCCAGAATCAACTGAACCTCAACTTGAAAACAAACCACAGGCAATAGAGAAAGTAGTCCCTGATTCAATGACCCCAGAATCCGATAGAGTCACTCAGTCCAAGAAAACAGATGATGATTTAGTCAAGGAGGTCTACAATGAGTTAAGTACTGATTTTTCTGATTGTGTTGGTTTTGATGATTCTGTGCATTGCCAATTATGTGCTGATTGTAATGGTGAATTGTCATGTGCTATGTGTGCTGAGATCGCTGCATTCTTGAGAGATGGAGATTCTAGTAAATCCGGTTCTACAGATTTTGAAGAAAACTCTCAAGAGACAACCCAAGGCGAACTTGATATGGCTGCTATGGTTAACTCTACACATTTTCCCACTTTGACACATCCTTATTTTAATTGTGCACTTGCTAAAAATTTGTTTAATCATGATCCTACTCTTGTTGTAATGGTATATGCATGTGGAGATGTAGAAACTAATGTTGAAAGATTAGGAGATTTCATGCTTCTTACTTCTTCACATGCTAGAGCACTAGGAATAGATCATGTTAGAACCTTGGTGGCAAGTGAATATTTTGATGTTGGTGAAATGAGTGTGGGAAATAAATGGGCTGTCAAAGCAAACCATATGCCAAGCTATTCTTTGAATGGCAAGAAAGAGATGTCGATTTTTTGCCAATTCTTTGCACGAATTTAAGTGTCATATTGAGTTTTGTATGAACAATATGTTGTGTGACACTAATGTATTTTGTAAGGATGACCTTAAGCATGACTGTTATAGGCTTAGATTTATAGGACATAATTATTTTCCTTCTTTTAGACTTATATATGAGAACTATTGATGGTTGTATATACCTAACAAGATTTTTCATGTTTCTCATGCTTTAGGTAGGATTGTAAATTCTTTGCTGCACATTTCCCTTGGTGACATTTTAAATGCTTACTTTGCTAAATTTTTAAATCAAGGGTTAAATGTATTTGATTCTAGTCTCATAGTATTTGCTTCATTATTTCCTTTTTGTCTTTATGTTTTTTTTTATGTTTTTTGTGTTCTTTACAATAATTTCAGTTTTGTAGTTTCTTTTAAGGGCTTTGTGAGAGTAGTCTTTGATCCAGGTATCTTACTTTGCTTATTGCAAACATCGTGGAGGAGGTCCACTTGCAAGATGCCATCTACCCGACTTAATTGAGCTTCAGGAGAGTTCTTTCGGATTATGTTTCTGTTTTTGTTGTTCTTGCGGATTATGTTTCTGTTTTTGTTGTTCTTTCGGATTATGTTTCAGATTATGTTAATTTTCTATTCTTGTTGTTTAGTTTTGTTCTACTGATGTTTTTAATTTTGTTTGTTAGTTCTGTTTTACGTATCTGTTTTGTGTTTTCTATTATTCTTCCCTTCTCTGTTTGCTGTTTTGGTGTGGTTTAACATGTTCCAGATTCTGTTTATGCTTCTTCTTGAGCTTCTGTGCAGAATTCTAGTTCGATATCCTTTCTTGATTGGCTGTCCTGCCTTTTTCCTAGTTGTTTTCCATTCTGTTTTGCTGTTTTGCTTTACTCTCATTCTACTCATCTTTCCACATTTCCTTTTTGCATTTTCCATAGCACTTTGAGAATTGTAGAATTTATGAGCTTGAAGCAATTATCATTTTAAAGTTTCTAGTATGGTTGAATAGATTCTTGCATCTTTTAGTTAGCTAATTTGGTAATGAAATTTGATGTGATAGATTAAGTTTGATGGAGCATACCTAGTGAGTTTTTGAACCTATTGTCATTCTATATTCCTTTCTTGTGTGCATTGTGCTCATGATGTTTGTTGCTCTAGAACTTGCTTTGCTTCTTTTTGAGACTACATTGTCATTTACATGCATGAATGTGATGAAGGCCATCTTTTCTTCTTTCTAGCTAGATAGTCAAATAGCCTTCCTAACATCATTTCCCTTGATTTCCCCATTGAGCCTATTTTTTTTTCCATTCTTTCATTTAGTTTATTGCAAGTTTTGTAAAACCATATTTCTATCTAACTTAGGGAGTATGAAAGCATTGGTTGATCAATTGATGAGTTCTATTTGTCCGGGACGGACAAAGTTCTAAATGTGGGGGGGAGGATTTGTGAAATTTGAAGGAAAGTGGCTATATGAAATGTAAAGACAAAGAAATGTTAGCCAAAAGAAAAAAGAAAAGAAAATTTTGTTTAAAAAAAAAATCAGAAAAAGAAAATGCAAAGAAAAAGAGAATAAAAGTAGTGGTTTGCCTTCCAAAGAGAAAGAAGTCTGTAAAGAAAATTACATAGAGCATTTGGGTGTATTTTTGTGCTTAGTGTTGGTTTTGACTCATCATTCCCAATGTTCTCATGCTCTCTTTGGTTTTAATTTGCCATATCCATATTTCATTCTTTCTTTTCGGCCTCATTACATCCTTAAATAAAGTCCTTCTGATTTGTGCATGCATGTGTTTAAAGTAGTGGAGATTAGAAAATAAACAAGCTTATGGTAGTGCAAATTGTCATGATGTGATTTGAGTGAAACAATAACCCCTTAAACACTTGAGGGATTGAAAATATATCTTGTGTGAGGTTCTGTCTTTCTTAATTCTTCACTTCATTTGAATTCACCATGCTTGTTGATTGAAAATGCAAGAAATAGATTCATGATTGTTTTGATTCTTTTAAATTATTGATTGTTCTTCTTGCTCACTTAACTTTTGCATTCTTATAAGTTGTTGTTGAGAAATGATCTCTTAGTTGTCTTAGTTGTTTTCCTTTTTTCCTAGTTTTAACTCTAGTTTGCCGGCGACGTGCAAATGATAAGTGTGGGGGGGATTTGATGAACATTATTTTTATATATTAATTAATCCTCATTTTTAACCTCCTAATCCTATTTTGGGCTTATTTGATTGGGCTTGGGACATATTTCATTAATTAGGTTCAAATTGGGCTTAAGTGTGTTTTTCAACATTATTAGGGCTTTGACACTAATCTGTATTTCGGGTATATTTTTAGTTCTGAATGTCTAAAAATTGTGATTCTTGCCTTGTAGGAAATCTAAGAGGATTATCTACAACTTTCATTCAGACCTCCAAGGCCAATTTAGATGTTTAATGGATCAAATTTAACCCAGAAGTCAGAGTAGAGTTGCTGCCGCTGGATCCTGACCCACATGCAGTGTTTGGACTATAACTTGTGTTGTACATGTCTTATGGACTTGAAACTGGTCCCATTGGAAAGTTAAGGTGCAGGGCTTCAATTGTTATGAAGGGAGGTTCAACAAATTATGAAGTTAAAATGGTCTTATTGCCTGTCGAAAATGGCTGATTAGTCCAGAGACCTATATGGACCTAGATGGACTTAAATGGGCTTAACTTCCTTAATTCAGGCCCAAACCGGAGCCCATTTGAAGCTGAGGTCCAGAGGTTTAAACTAGGTTAGGGGTAAATTGGGTGTGCATGAAAATTAGGGAGTTATAAATAGATAAAGGAGGCATAGGAGTTATCAATTCTAGACTAGGTAGCTTTTATTTTCTCTCTTAAAAATTCTGGAGCTCTTTGATTTATGACTGCATTTCTCCATTGGAGCTTGGATTTCATGACCATGGAGGAGTAGAATCCTTGTAACCAAGTTAGACTCCTGATTAAATTCGATTTTGATTTTGAGATTATGTTCTTAATTGGATTAAACTTAATGCAATTTCTTTTTCTTTTAATCTTTGTATAAATTCATGGAGATCTTTGTGATTTATATGGATATTGAAGTAAGAAAGAGAATTTAAATTGATCAATCTTTAATCTGTGGTTAGAATTCAAAGAAGCTATGCTATGTTAATTGATGTTCAGTTTTTAGATTAATCACTAATTGCTTAGTCTTTATTATTACAAGATTAGTGATTGTATGTGGTTAATCGAATTCTAAGTGATAACTTAGTAGGAATAATTAGTCACAATTAGAGATTTCGGTTGTGATTAAACTCAATTAGCATTGCTACATTAAGACTTAATCATTCATGTTAATCTAGGATGAATCAAACCGGTTTTTGATGGATGTCTAGCTAGGTTACGCCTTTAATCAACTACATTAATCTTTGTTTAATTTTGTAATTTACTATTATAATCTTGTTTCAAAAATCCTCTGTTTTTAACTTGAAATTATTGATTACACATTGCATTCCTTGTGAGACAAACCCGGATTATGCCCTCTATTGCATTCTAATTAGGGGATTCGGTTTAATTTAATTAGTTAAGCGACAACACCAATCAACTAGCTGCATTATGAGGTCACCACTTAGATTTAGTGGATCTGAGATTTTGAAATACAACCTTGTAGTAGTTAACCCTGAGTGTCTAATTTGGATAATACCTTTTCATTTCATTTAAAAAAAAAAATTGAGTAGCTGTTTTGAGCATAGTGGGGCTCTGCTCCTCTACCTTTTGTGCCTGAAACTGGAGAAGGATTCGAGCATGTCATTGAAGCATAACTAGTTAAATGTGGGTCGCAGGTAATGTCCGGACACCACATCCTAGGACCCCCAACTATGCAAGAAAAGAAAAAATAGTAGAATAAAGAAATGAGCGCATGGTAGTTCTATTCAGACAAAGAGGGGTAAGCTAGGACAATTATGTGGTTAAATAACTGGGTTCATGAGTTGAGCATAGGAACTGAATACTGCAGCTGTTTAGGGTAAAGTACCTAGCATAAACTTCTTTGAACTAAGCTGTTTTCCTAGGGATAGAGCTTGTAAAGAGACTTGTTCTGATTTGAATTGCTTGAGGACAAGTAATTGCTCAAGTGTGGGGGGATTTGATATGTGCTTATTATGTCTTTAAGTTCCATATTTTATTAATGGATTCTTACTTAGATTCAAGCAAATTCGAATTAAACATGGCACTTAACTCATATATTTGTGTTATCAGATGTTTCTCTGGTTGATCAAGTAAAAGGAAGAGTTTTAAGGATTTATGGAGCAAAAGGGCAGAGGAATTAGAGGAATTCAAAGTCCAGACAGGGGACACGGCCATGACATGTCCGTGTCTATGCCCGTGTCCAGCATCTAAAAAGCTCTCCTCCAATTTATTAAGGAACACGGCCAGGATCTGTGAAGAACATGCTCGTGCTGAGGCCGTGTCCTCAGTCCAGAGACAACCCAAAGATGAACATGCCCCCTGCTAGAGAGACACAGCCATGTTGAGGTGAACACGGTCTGAAGAAGAGGTAACATGGCCGTGTCTGGGACCGCGTAGCAGTCTAGAGAGGGATTTTAAGTGACACGCACAGCCACCATGAGTGAACACGGTCGTGTCTTGGCCGTGTTCGAGCATTTGAAGGTGAAACCCTAGATTTAGATTTGTATATATTGGAACTTAGGAGGGAAAGAATAGGAGCTCCGTCTTTTGGACACTCAGAGACACGATTCAGAGCCAGAGGCGGGAGTCCAACCCTAGAGGCTGGAAGGAGAGCAAGATGGAAGATCAACCCAATGAAAGAACTTCATGAGAATGAGTTTTTATCTAATTCTATCTTGTCTTCTCTGTATAGTTTTGATTTAGATTTTATCATGAGCTAATTTGTAAAGGTTTAGGTAGGATGAACCCTAGAAATTCATCTGTACTCTTCTCCCCTTGATTCAATGAGAATATACATTTTCCTTTCTTGGAATTGTTTATGATTATTATCTCTGTTGAGTTGATGAAGCTAGCCATTGATTAAACACCAAATTTCAATTTATATATTGAGAAATTGTAAATTGAACAAGATCACTTGTAGACAGTGGGATTTGCTTAGAATCACTAGAGATAGGATTCACATAAGTCTTCTTATTTAAGTCAATGTACTAAGGGAATTCACAGAGCACGAACTAATGCATTCTTGGTGGTTTTGATTAGGAAGAGATTTTGGTCAATCAACCTAGGAATAGATGTCTTATTGCTTGAGAAAGATTAAGACATAACTTAGGAATTTCCATCAGTCTAAGTAAAGATTTGGTGACCATTGAGTTAAAGATGAAAGTGCAATGTTTGTTCTAGGGGGATTCTTATCTAGACCTATCCTTCCCAATTTATAAATCTATCAAATTCATTGTTATTATTTTATTGTCTTGTTTATATTAGTTTAAATTAATTAGTTCCTTTATCAAACCACAATTCTGAGATTAGATAATAGAAAAATGATTAGTACTAATAGCTATAGTTACTCGTGGGATCGATATCCGTACTTAATTAAGCTATTCTACAAAGTGATAAGTACACTTGCCTAGAGTGTTTGTAGTATTTTTTCAATTGAATACAAGTTTATAAAGCAAACATCAATTATCACACTATTAGTTTTTTGCCTTTGCTTTTTCTTATACTTGAAGTTTTTACTTTTTTGGACTCTTGAGCCTCCTCTTACACTTATCGGTTCCGTCCTTCTCTTCCATTACCCGTATCTTCTCTAGCAGCAAGGTGTTCTCTTATGATTATTTTCATTACTATGTTGTTTTTGTTGACCATTTAGTCACTTTGTCTGGGTTTATCCTATAACAAATAAAGCTGAAGTTTTCCCTTTCTTTCAATCATGTCATGCAATGGTTCATTATCAATTTCACTCCTCCATTCATACATTCTACTTGGACGATGGCGGACAATTTATAAAACTTAAAAGCTATCTCTCTTCCAATAGAATCCAGCACTTAACTACTCCACCCCACACAACCAAACACAATGGCCTTGGTGAACGAAAGCATCGCCCTCCTCTTCAAACCACACAATCACTCCTCTATCAAGCTTCCTTACCATCAAAATTTTGGACTTATGCTCTTTGCACTGCTGCTTACTTAATAAAGAGAATGACCACTACTACTCTTGATGTGTAGTCACCCTTCACTGCCCTTTACAAATGTGAACCCAACTACCTCAAATTAAAAGTATTTGGATGCCTTTGCTTTCCCTAGCTCAAGCCCTATGTCTCGAGTAAGCTAGAACCACAGTCCAAATCCTATGTTTTCATTGGCTAGTCTGCTACCAATTGTGAGAAAATAAAGCTTAAGTGTATGCTATCGTTTGACAAGTAATACAATGAGAGTGAAATATCATCCAACGAGGATTAAAGTTACTAAGTATCGAAATTGAATTAATTCTAACTTTATCTGAACAACTGAATAATGAGAAATTGCACAATTACATGCAAGTAGATTGAAAGTAAAATCACAATTTAACTATGGAGATGAAGTTTAGGGTTTCCAATTTCACCATAACTAATCCAAGTTGCATACCATATATCCTTAATCCATAATTATCTTCCTAATTGATAGTCAAGATTCCTTAATTTATTCATTAGTCTCTCTCCAGGTCTAATGAAAATATCTTTAATTACTAATTCACTATATTCCTATATGAATTAAAATAACTAAGAACTCTTTAAGTTTTATGGATTCCTTTGTAGCAACTACATAAACCATGTAGGTATATTCCTATCCTACATGAAATTTATGGTATTCTACCCAATGAACTAGACACATAACTCCCCTCTTGGTTCTACTATGATTAACTCATCATCTAATTAATGGCCACTTAATTAGAAGCATTAAGAATAGAGTAGAACACTTCATTAGAAAAGAAAATACATAGATTAATTCAATAAGAAAATACAACTATTCATAGTTTGACTACATCGTAGCCCTAGAAAGGGAAATTAGTTCATAATAACAAAATAAAATATCCTAGCAATAGATGTAAATATAAGTAAAAGAAAGTAGAAGATGAAAAACTAGTTTTGAAGCTAGATCCATTGTCATCTCCCCCTTAATGCCTTGCTCTTCTCTCCTTCAATCCTCAACTTACAAGAACTAATTGAGAACCTTAATCTAGTAATAAAGTTACCTATTTATAGTTCCTAAGAAGTCTAATTACAATATGACACATTTTGGGGTTCAAGACCTACAAGAAGTAGGAAAACAAATTACTTGGACTCACATGACAACATTCAGAGTGCCTATGCACTGGGTTTGCATGCCTAGGTGCCCAAGCTTTTACGAACAACATCAATTTCCTTTGTCAAGGCACCTAGGCCCTGCATTATGGTGCCTAGGCGCCCTAGTCTCCAATAGGACACCAAATTTCACTTTTTTAAGCGCTTAAACATCACTGAATCATCTCCAAAGCCCTATATTTACATTCCTACAAAATAAACATAAAAGCATAAGAATAAAACTGATAAAAACCTCAAAGACTAACTAAATAGCAAGTGAATGATATCTAATTCGTGGATATAAAATCCATTAATCAAGTACCCCCAAACAAAGAAATGTACTAAACTAGCTAATAAGAACTTAAACACACGATGAGTGACAACTTAGTTCTACTAACCAAATAGGCCTCAAAGATAACACATAATCATAGCTCAAAGAAAACTCAACACATCATGTGTGTGTAGAATTTAAATTCAAGTGCAAAATTCACATCACTTTTAATTCCTTGAGTGTGTGTGTTTAGCCCTTTATACTTAACCTCTTGCAACTAAATGAGTTTATACAAACAAGCACATGCAAATAGACATGTAAATGAATAAATTGGAGAATTTGATAAGCTTGATTTTTATGCCATTATCCACTAATGTAGACTAATCACAACAACAGAGATGAATAGGTCTTTCTTCAGCTTAGAATGTATGGCTAGGGTTAAGGTAGGATAAAGGATACCAATAAGGCTCAAATCACCCATAACACAACCATTCTAGCACTAAGAGCAGTAAGTTTTCAAACTATCATCCCCACACTTATTACCAACCTTTAACTCATGAACCACTTTTGTTTCTTTTTCTTTTTCTTTTTTCATGATTAAGTTACTACACCCCCAAACTTATTTTCTTATTCAATGAACAATAGGTGTAGTAGCCCTTTCTTTTCTTCTCTTTTCATTCAATTCTCTTTTCTTTTTTCTTTTCATTTACATTACTAAACAAAGAAGCAACAAACTATTTCTCTTAACTCAACTCATCCTCCAAAAACTCCATAGCTCTAAGCATGTTTCCTAGAATGACCATATGCTTTGAGTTAAGGGAAAAAGTAAGGAAAAATATTCAAAAGCTAGGATAAATTGTGGGTGACAAAGAAAAAGGTTCAATTAAGCTCAATAGGGTATACTAGGAATTTACAATCATGCAGGGTGGCTTGAAAGGCTCAAATAGTCCAAAAATGGCCTAAATAATGTCACTAATGTTGTATAGCTTAGGATTTCACCTTAAGTGGCAACCAAGAAAGTTCTAGAATTCTTTGAGATCATATGAAGTACTAAATATGTATAAACTTTCTATAAATCAAGCAAATAAAATAAAGTACTCGGGGCTATGTGCTCACAGTGTTAAGGAACTACAAGTAAGAACCTACATAAGAATCAAGCACACACACAAGCAGAATATTCATCATTTTTCAACAGCTATGAACAAGTAAAATCAATTCTATCATTGGCCCAAAGTTTTCAAACTTCATTATCACTCAAAACAACATAAACTACATTTAAAATCTAATAACAAAAGAACAATTAAGTCTAAAACATCAAAATTCAAAAAAATTATCCCCAAACTTAAAATCAACATTGTCCTCAATGTTAAATAAAGGAAAAAAAGTCTAGAGGACTCCCATAAGGGGTGGATAAATGCTTGGTGGGATGGGAAAGAATGCTAACTTCTTTTTTATTTTTTTATTTTTTTTGGGCAGGGGTCAGTGCCTAGGCACCCAGGAGCAGCACCTAGGTGCTCTAGACTTTAGTCTACTGCATCTGATGACTAAAAGTTGGGCGCCTAGGCCCTATGTTGGGAGCTTAGGCACTCTGTTTTCTGCTATGGTTCCTTTTTTAACTCAACTCTTTATGTTTTGAAGCCCGAGGACCTCAACTTGTTGAAAGCCCTAAAATAAAAATTCAAAAGAGAAAATACATCAAATTTAAGCCCAAAAGAGATAAAAATTTAAAACACAAGCATAAAAAAAATTTAACACAACTAAACAAAATCTAAGAAAAAGAAAACTTTGATTGTCTTCTAAAAAGTGCTTGTTTTATAGTCCTTAGTCAGACTATCTCTAAATGAGTCAATTGGGATCCACAAGGATAATGGAGGATTTATGGAAATTTATTCCGACATCATTGTATCCCTTGATCTATTTACCATTGACTTTGAATCTCTCAGGTGGCTCTACCCAAGATAAGTGATCAACCACGAACTTCTGGGCACATTTATTATCTTTAGCCTCTAAATTAGGTGGCTTGTCCTTATTAGAAGCCCCTCCAAGATGTGCTTTAAGTGGATCCTCTAGATAATTGGCTTGCACTCCTTCTTTAGTGCACCCATCAATAGTGTCAATTTTAAAGCACCTATTTACTTCTTTCGGTTGCTTCAATGGTTTGAAGACTTTGAAGGAGACTATATCAGCTTGTACTTTTAAAGTAAGTTGCCATTTCTGCACATCAATGAGAGCTCTCCTAGTTGCTAAGAATGGATAACCAAGAATTATAGGGTTTTCTTGGTCCTCCTCTATGTCAAGAACAATGAAATCGACTAGGAATATGAACTTATCCACTTTCACCAACACATCCTCAAGAATTTCTCTTTGATACTTGATCGGAATTATCGCATTCCAACAAAATTAAACCAAATCCCCTATAAAGAATGCAATACAGGGCTGATCCGGGAAGTCTCTCAGGGAATGCAATGACTAATTAACAATTTCAAGGCTACTAATTGAGAATTTTCAAACACAAAATATATTGCCAAATGTAAATTGTAGAATTGAACAAAGATTAATTCAATTAATTAAAAACACAACCTCACTAAATATCCATCAAGAATTGGTTTGATTCATCCCACAATGCTTTGCAATCGCACATAATTTGTAATTAGTTGTTTAACCTAAAACCGAACTTCAATTAGCAAACCTTCTCTGGATTCATGTAGTAGGAGAAAGATTCATCAACCTAAATTCCATTTCATACCTCAAAATCCATATGAATAACAGAAATCTCCATAAATCCATTCAAAAACCAAGGCAAGGCAGAAATCCAAAGAAGAACAAATTGCATTAAACTTGAATCAAATAAATATAGAATCTCAAAATCAATCGAATTCAATTAGGAGTCTAGCTCTGTTACAGAAGTTCTATTCCTCCATGGCCATCAAATTTGAGCTCCAATGGCAGAAGGAAGCAATAGAACAGTGAAAAATGAAAAGGGAAAAGTGTTTCCAGAAAACCAAAGAAGCAAAGAAAGTAAATGTCTTATTTTTTCATATCTATACTATCCTATACCCTAATTGGCATCTATAACCGCCCATGGTCAATGACTAAACTTCCCCTCCGTGTAGGCTTACCTCTTAGCTTCAAAATGAGCTCTCCCTTGCATGGATTGGACTTCAAATTAGGGAAATAGGCTTGAATAAGTGGGCTCAGCCCACAAGTCTGAGTGCTGACTTCTTTGGGTCAGGGCACCACTAAGACACCTCCGGATGAAAATTATGTCTTCACAAGAGTTGTAGCTCTATGTCTTAGCTTTCCTACAAGACCAAAATCACAATTTTTAGAGATCTAAAGCTCACAATATGCCACAAATACCAAGACAGGGACCAAAAGACAATGCTGAATGATAAAAACCCTAAAGCCCAACATGGAACCCAAATCACAAAATATGGCCTAAGTCATGAAATTAAGCATAGGAGAGGATGAAAAATACTAAGCATGAGGGTCAATTAACATATACAAATACTATTTATCAATACTTGATCGATTTATCTGTCAATTGTAAGGAAATGGAGGTTAGTTTAATTCTCCTAAACCTAATTTCTTGAAAACAGAGAGAGGCATTAGATTTATACTTGCACCAAGGTCACAAAGAGCTTTATCAAAGAAAGAATTTCCCATAATGCAAGGAATGGTAAAACTCCCTAGATCCTCTACTTTAGGAAGCAACTTATTTTGCAATATGGCATTGCACTCCTCAGTAAGTGCAACAGTCTCATATTCCTCTAACTTCCTTTTATTGGATAAGATTTCCTTTAGAAACTTCACATAATTAGGCATCTACTCCAAAGCATCTACAAACGGAATGTTAATATGTAATTTCTTAAACACATCTAGAAATTTAGAAAACTGCTGGTCTAATTTTTACTTTTGGAACTGTTGGGGAAATGGAATTGGTGGCACATATGGTGGAGGATTATCTAGAAACAACTTAGATTTTGGCCTCCACCTATTTTGTTGGGGTTGCTTTAGATTGATTCAGGGACCCCTTTTTTCCTTTGACTCAATTGGCTTCTTACTCTCAACTACCTTCTTTTTCAGGTTCCATCAAGACTTTACCACTTCGAAAGGTTATAGCATTCACATGCTCATTTGGATTTGTCTCTGTATTGCTTGGCAAAGCAGCTTGTGGTCTTGAAAAAAGCATGATTGAGATTTGAAGCTCCATTTGGCATGCTATTTTGTTGCTATTTTGGGGAATTTTGAGAGCTATCAGCTACTGTTTATGGAGAATCTTTGCTGTTTGGTGTTGTTCATTTGTCCTCTCTCTCATTAGTTTTCATTTAGCATGAGAGTGAAAGAGGTATAGGGGTTAAGTAATGGCTGTCTAAAAATATGTTGCTTATTTAATTGTGGTGGTGTTTTAAATTGGAATGGTCTTTGTTTTGGCATGGAAAGAGCACTTGCATAACTATTTTCTCTGCTGTCAATTTCTCACTTGCAGCACTCAAAGTTTCATTTATATCTGGAGCTATAGAGCTCAGAATTTGGTGTTGTTTGTCTTGATAGAACCATAAGATGCATGTCTTAAATGTGTGTAATTTCCAAACTTTTTGCATATCTCCCCTGCTCCCAGTTTGCATTTTAAGTTAGCTATTTTTCTGTGCTGCCAAGTTGCCAGAAAGCTTTGGCAGTGTTTAGTGTTTTAATTCTTTCTGGAGCTATAGAGCTCAAAATTTAGCACCATTTGTCTCGATAGAACCATAAAATGCATGCCTTCAATGTGTGCAATTTTTAGAATTTTTTCATTTTTCCACTGCTTCCAGTTCTAATTTAAATGCAGCTGTTTTGGATTGTGCCTTAGTGACATTTTCTTAATTTTCCATTGTTCTATTTTTGGGAGTTTTAAATTGGTTCTTAGCATTGCATAGGAGCTGTTGGCAATTCAATTTGGTAATTTCTGCAGTTGCCTACTTGAGAGCTGATTGGTAGTCCTATTTTTGGTTGGTTTATTTTGCTGTATGACTCTTATGGCATATGTGATAGAAATTTGCATGGTCATGTGTATGGTTTATCGAATTTTATGCTAGCAATGCTGGGTTTGCGTGCATATGAAATACTAATTATAAATTTCAAGTTGATTGATGGTGCATTTTGAGCAAGGCTCAATTACTTTTTGAGACTTTTTAATCTTGGTTTCAGTTATTGCCCTGGGCCTAATTTTTATACCATTTTTGCACTATTTTTGGGAATACTTTTAGCACACATTGGGTATTGTTTTAGGACTGCTCCATAGCTCATTTCTTATAATGATTCTACATTGTCTTAGGATTGCTTCTAGGCTCATTTTCTATGCTATTTCTACACTTATTTTATTAATTGTTTCCACATTGTTTCTGCCTAATTTTCCTTGCTGCTTTGACATATTTTCCTTGGTTGTTTTGGCCAACTTATCAGACTATTTGTGTCTCTTTACCTAGTTGTTTTGATTGCCTTCTAAGATAATTTAAATAATTTTTTTTCTTTATGGTTTGAACTGATATTGAAGTTGTTTTAGGTCATTTTCCTCTGCTGTATTTGTGTGAGGTAGTGGCTGTTTTGTGGTCAAATTTTCCTTTTTTTTTTTGTGTGTAACTTTTGGCGTATTTGGGTAGTTGTCTTAAATTCAATTTGGAATAATTATTGGATTATTGAATTCTCCAAGTTGTGGTCATTGTTTATTGGGTGTCATTCGGAATCCTTCTTGTATGCTTAAGGCATGAGATATACTTGAGATGATGATATTTAGTTGTGAATCTTTTAATTTGATTGGTGTTTCCTTGAGCAACTTTATAGATGATTGAGGGTGATTGTGGGCATGAGTAAGTTGGAGAGATTCACTCGAGAAGGCTTTGCTGCAAGCTAGGAGCAAGAGATTTTTTAAATTTATCTTTCTTTATTTTTTTTAAAATCATGCATTTACACTGCATATAAAAATATATTTGTGTCGCGTAATAATTGCAGGCAAACTCATCAAGGGAGGATAGGGCGAGTCAGTCCTATATGAGATGCCTTTCTTTATCCAACCTAGGTGAAGGTAGCGCCACCCTTAACGGTCGCTTTATGCGATGAAAATGTAGAAAGATTTAAGTCTCGATAGAGAAATTATGCATTGCACATTTAAATTCTTTGTTTTTACTTTTGTCAGATATTCCTGTAATACATTCATTATTTTGGGGTAAATAAAATACACATTTTTTGCCATATTATGTTCACACAATTAATTTAGGGAAACCGTCTTTAGACGGATGCTGTGGGGTGCCTAACACCTTCCCCATGCATAAACAGACTCCCAAACCCTCTCTAGTTTGCAGACCTTTTTTTGTTTAAAATTAAAAAAGGGTTTTTCAATTGTTTCCAATTTTCTTAATACAATTGGTGGTAACTCCAAGTTTTCCTTTGAAAATGAATCTCTTCTTAAAAATTTGTCATTCGCGTAGTAGCGACCCTCGAGTATGTTATTATAGTTTGACGACTCTATTGGAGATAGTTAGAGAGTCAAGCCTAAGAAAATCAGTTGTGTGAACTTAATTTAGCCTTGTGTATTTTCTTTACCTCTAAATTTGTTTTTATTTTGTCGTTTCTTCTTTCCTGATAGATTCTGCTTTTGATTATGTTAATTTTTTATTTTTGCATTTGTAGATAGCTTATTACTGTTGCATGTTTCTTATGTTTTCTTTTAGTTGGGTAGTTTATGGTAGATATAGGATGAGGTTTGTATGCTTCTCCTGCACGCACTGCGCACTAAGACTGTAACCCTGCACACTACTCATCGGTTTTGTACCCAGGCCATATTAAACCTAGGATTAGAAGGGAGCCTAATGTTATTACCAGGAGGTTTATCCTTCGGTGGTTTACATGAAAGCTTCTGCTTGGACTGCGGATCGTCTTGCTAATTTGACTATAAATCTCATCCAATTCAAGATAGATATTGGCCACTAAGCTAGAAATCCTAAACCTAAGGCTGATCCTTTCATAAGACAAAAGGAGAAGCTCTTTTTTCTTCTCAGATGTTACATGTTTTTAGTCCTAATTTTTTTTATTATTATTTTGTTTCGATGATTCATTCCGCTTTACTTAATTGTTAGGGAGTAATTGATATTTGCTTATTATGTCTTTAAGTTCCATGTTTTATCAATGGATTCTTACTTAGATTTGAGAAAATTTGCTTTAAACATGACACTTAACTCATATATTTGTGTTTCTTTGGTTGATCAAGCAAAAGGAAGAATTCTATGGACTTTGAGGAGCAAAAAGGCAGAAGAATCAGAATAATTCAAAGTGCAAACAGGGGACACGACTGTGTCCATGCCCGTGTTTAGCCTCCAGAATCTCTGCTTCATAATTTGTGAAGAACACGACCAGGAAGGAATAGAGACACGCCCGTGTTGAGGACGTGTTTGCAGTCCAGAGAAGATCCTGAGATGAACATGCCCCCCGCTAGAGAGAACAAAGTCTTGTCTGAGGCCTTGTTTGAGCTCCAGAGAAGGAATGTAAATGACACGCCCAACAACCATTAATGAACACGGCCGTGTCTAGGCTGTGTTCAAGCTTCTGAAGGTGCAACCCTAGAATTTGAAGTAGTTTATATATGCACCCAAGAGGGGAAGTAAGGGAGCTCCATCTTTTTGGACATCAAGAGGCAGACATTAGAGCCAGAGGCGGCAGCCCAACCCTAGAGGGTTGAAGAAGAACAAGATAGAAGATTAACCCCTTGAAAGAACTTCATGAGAATGAGTTTTTCTGATTCTATCTTGTCTTCTCTGTATTTTGTTGATTCAGATTTTACCATGAACTAATTTGTAACGGTTTAGATAGGATGAACCCTAGAACTACATCTGAACTCTTCTTCCTTTGATTTAATGAGAATATACCTTTCCTTTCTTGGAATTGTCTATGATTATTATTTGTGTTGAGTTAATGAAGCTAGCCATTGATTTAGCACCAGATTTTAGTTTATAGATTGAGAAATTGTAAATTGAACAAGATCACTTGTAGGTAGTGGGATTTGCTTTGAATCACTAGAGATAGGGTTCACATAAGTTTTCTGATTTAAGTCAATGTACTAAGGGAATTCACAGAATGCGAGCTAATGCATTCTTGAGGGTTTTGATTGGGAAGAGATTTTAGTCAATCAACTTAGGAATAGATGTCTTATTGCTTGAGAAAGATTAAGGCATAATTTAGGAATTTCCATTAGTCTAAGTAAAGAATTGGTGACCATTGAGTTAAAGATGAAAGTGCAATGTTAGATTCTAGGGAGATTCTTATCTAGACCTGTCCTTCCTAATTGATAAATGTATCAAATTCATTGTTATTGTTTTCTTGTCTTGTTTATATTAGTTTAGATTAAGTAGTTCATTCATTAAACCACAATTATGAGATTAGATAATAGAAAAAAGATTACTACTAATAGTTATAGTTCCTCGTGGGAATGATATCCGTACTAGATTCAGTTATTCTACAAAATGATAGGTACACTTGCCTAGAGTGATTATAGTATTGATTTGATTGAATACAATTCTAAATTGAAACATCAAGTTTTTCGCGCCATTGCCGATGAACTATAATATTAGGAACGTTTACTTTCTATTACTCTAATCATTTTATTTTCTTTAGATAAATTTTGGTTAGCCTTGAACCTCTTTCTTATCATTGTTTGTGGTTGATCTTTGCAGCAACTAGTTTTACTAGTGTATGACACAAAGTAGTAAGAAGAAGCTCCTTGAGTTGAATGCCGAAATTGAACGCACATTAGTGAGAAAATCAAGGAACAAGGCTATTCTACTACAAGGTCAAACATCCGAGCTTATTTTTGAACAAGAGCCTACCATGGCTGAGCAAGAAAGACCATGAACCATGGGAGATTATGGAAGGCCATCAACTACTGGAACTGAGTCCAACATAACTAGACCTCCGATGAATGCCAACAACTTTGAGATCAAGCCAAACATCATCCAAATGGTGCAACAGCTTGTGCAATTCGATGGGCTGGCGGATGAAGACCCTCATACTCACATCACAAATTTCTTAGAGATTTGTGATACTTTTAAAATCAATGGAGCTAGTGAGGATGCAATTTGATTGAGGCTTTTCCCCTTTACACTGAGGGGTAAAGCAAAATCGTGGTTGGAGAATTACCTTTGGGTTCTATCAAGACATGGGATGAGCTCACTAAGAGATTTCTATGCCGGTACTTCCCTCCAGCAAGAACAGCAAAGCTTAGCAATGACATCTTCTCCTTCCAGCAACTAGATGGTGAAACACTTTACTAAGTATGGGAGAGATGGAAGGAATTGCTGAGAAAATGCCCACATCATGGACTGATTTGGGAGTTTAGATGCAAATTTTTCACAGTGGTCTTAGTTTTGGGACTAGACAGCTCATTGTTTCTTCCTCAAGAGGAACCACAAGCTTTAAAACTCCTGAAGAACTGCAGATGTTGATCGAGAACATTGCTATGAACAACTACCAGTGGGGGAATCAAAGAATGAAAGTCAGATCAGGAAGAGTGCAAAATGTGGATACTTCCACCTCTTTAGAGGAAAAAATTGAGAATCTAACTAAGAAGATTGATAATCTTGGCAGACCTACTCCACCATCACCTGTTATGAGCTGTGATATTTGTGGGGGAGGACATTTTAACCATGAATGCCAAGCACCCACCTCAGGATCAGTAGTAGAACAAACAAATTATTTGGAAAATCGAATGCCTCAATAATCCTTACTCTAACAGGTATAATCCTGGGTGGAAAAATCACCCGTATTTTGCTTGGAGCAATCAAGGACAGCAAAGACACGGTCCTCCACCTGCATTTCAACAACCTCCTAACCCACCACAGAAGCTAACCATTGAAGATCAACTTTCTAAAGTCATAACAACATCAGAAGGCTGGTTTAAAAGCATTGAAACAACTTTGAGAAATCAAGAGGCTTCCATCCACAACCTTGAAACTCAGATTGGTCAGCTAGCCAAGTTGATTTCAGAAAGAATACCAGGGACTTTACCTAGCTACATCAAGCCAAATCCTAAGGAACCTTCAAGGTCAATGGGCAGAGATTGAAGTTAAACCATAGTGCTAGCATCCAAGAGCTTTCCCGAGATGCTTGTCACCTCCAAGACCCCTCTTGCAGTAGTTCCTCAGTCTTTAAGTCCAGCTAAATGACTATAAAGAAGCGCTTGTTGGGAGGCAACCCGATGTTTAGTGTTTTGCTTTTATCTTTCATTTTAGTTGTGATTTATGTTTGATTATGTTTTCAAAGTTCTTAATTAGTTTTATCTTGATTTTTCTTTGTGATTATTTTTGTTTCTAGTGAAGGTTTTGTTGGAAACAACACTTAATGCAGCATAGAGTCTAGTACTCAGTTCAGAGTGCAGAACAAGGTCAGAAACACAAGTGTGTTCTACCTCGTGTGCACCTTACAGAGACTCCAAATAGTAAACACAGCCAATGACATGGCCGTGTTGGTCCCCATGTCCATTATCCAGAGGCTTATGAATCACCCAAAGCATCCAAGGAGAGAACACGGTCAGTGACATAACTGTGTCATCAAGTGTGTAGATCATACAGAGAGCTCAGGAGTGGAACACGGCCTGTGACATGGCCGTGTCGATTGGCCAAAATCAAATATCCTGAAACACGACCATGTCCACCCCAGGTAAGTATCTAAGCACACCATGTCACTAACACGGCCACATAGCATGGCCATGTTCACCTCGTGTCACTTAAAGCCATTTTCAGTCTTGGAACACGACCTACAACACAGGCGTGTCATCCTCGTGTCGCACCACAACCACACTGCCACACGTGTGTCAAGCCCTGTGTTTCTAGCCTGACCCAACACGCCCCCACAACACGGCTGTGTTGTGGGCGTGTCACAGTTAACCTTTTTAAATCTTGAATCGTGCGTCACTCCCCACTTCAGAATTCCCAAAAAATTTCTCAACCTCTCCTAAATCCCTAACCCTGCTGGCATTTCCACTCCCATTTCCGGCCAATCCCACTCCATTAAACCCTAATTTTTTTTTACTTAAGTTGCATTTCCACACTGCATCCCACCGTGGCATTTTGTTAATTTCCTCTTTGCACACAGTAGCAGAATCTGTTCTCCACCCACAGGTAAGTGTTATTCCTTCACTCTTGTTTATTATTTCTAACTTTTAATGGAGTGATTACTACATATTATCTGTTCTATTTAACATGGAAGTGTGGGGGATGGTTAACTGAAGGATGAATAATTGTAAAAAACTTTGGAATGTTGCTACAAAGTTTGATTGTTATGAGAGAATTTGCTAAGGGTGCAGAATTGGTTTATTTTCTATTGCTATTAGAACTGTTATTGGGTACATTATTGATTTTGAGGGAATTGTTCATATTTGGGAATTGTTTCTATCTCTTGCAATTACTGTCACTATAGCATTACCATTTGATAACTATTGTTAAGGAAATCATTGGAAATTGTGATGTTTGTGGGTAACATTGCTGTTTTTATGGGAATGAATGTTGACTGATTGTTGTTGTATACTTTGTTGTGAGTCTTAGTTGCCAGCACTACTAATTAATTATTGCATTAGTTGTCAGTATTCATTTGGGAATTGACTGATAGTGGAAACTTATCATGTTGCTTTATTGCTGTCAAATTGTTGTTGTTTACATGCTGATAGGCATTAGAAATGAGATAGCAACATAGGTTAGGTGAGCCAATGTGGGACATTGCAATTTCTGTTATAATTATTGTTGCAGAATGGTTCAGATATTGGGACTTTGTCCATTTTCCCTGCCATTGTCCTTATTGTAGAATTGTTCAAAAGTGTTCAGACATGGCCATTACCAGTGTTCTTTTTTATTTTGGTTTCTTCTGATTTCTTGTCAATGTTGTGGCCAATGACTTGTTGCTTTATGCCAAATAGGTTGTCAACACTGTGGGGGTTGATTTATTCTGTTTTAAGGCAATCCTACTACCCTGTGCAAACTTTCAATGGCATTATATCAAACTTAATTTCTGATTCTGATCTGTACAAGGATGTAGTGCTTTTTATTGTTTTAAACTATTTTCATCTTCCTATCCCCCTAGTGTACAAGGACATATCAAATTGCTGCATGTTGCATAAATTTCCTTTATATGTGGTGGTTGTCTTGTTTTCCAAAGTTCCCATAATTTGAGATTCATTTGGTTAAATTTCTTTGGCTTTCACAGGAACCCACCATGACAAAGAGCACTGAGGAATCCTAGCAGCACTGTGAAAAGCTGCAACCCAGTAACAATCACCCCACACCTCAAGGGTCGCCTTCTCCACCTGCCAAGAGGAGAAGATATAGAGCTGTTGATACCTCCATTCACCCCTTTCTCAGATTCCAATGCGCTTAGCACAAGGAGTGGCTAGCCAAACTTACAGTGAAGCCATTCAAACCCAACCGCTACCCAGACTGGCTCGTGCTACAGGAGTTGGGCCTAGAATAGGAGGTGTGCCATTTACTCAGCTCCAGCCAATGGAGCAATCTTTGAGCTCCGAGAGCCAGCATACTGAGAACTCACTCTGGAGTTTTTCGCCACAGTGGAGATCAATGCCACATTCACAAACTCCCACACCATGTGGCATGAGCCAGACACCATTAGATTCTGACTGGGCACATTCATGCAGAGTATGAGCCTCCAAGAGTTCACCGAGGCAGCAGGACTAGCTGAGCAAGGGTTCGTCTATGACTCCTGCGACATGGACTGGCACTCACCTACCACAGAGCCTGCGGACTACTAGAAGACCATCAGCACTGAGGCCACTTATGAGGCCAAGGGGTCTAAGGCCTCCACTCTTCGATCTCCTGCCCTCCGCTTAATACATAAACTTGTAGTTCATTCATTGACTGTGAGGTGGGAGAGCACCAGAGTCGTCAGCAAGAGAGACATGTTTTACCTCCAGTGCATTCACAAGTAGCATCATTGCCACCTGGACTATGCATTCATTCAGTAGTCAGAGGCTACCTGTAGAGGGGGAACTTCGGAGCTATCAGTGGTGGATCCGTCATCACCCGCTTGGCACGAAACTTGAACATCCTAGGTGAGGAGTCCACTCTCACCCTGGCCTGCCGACCCCTACCGCTTGGGATGGACACACTGAAGGCCATGGGGATGGTCGAGTGCCGCACAGACACTCAAGGTACATACCTCACTCTTTGGGTCCCCGAGGCACCCCTAATAGAGGGACCATCCACAGATGCCCCAGCGGAGTCACGAGCTGAAGAACCACTCACCAGCCACCCCGTGGACCCAAATACAGCAAGCCCTAGCACATCGGCCTCACCATCATCACAACCATTTTCAGGAGTCCCTTTCACTTCACCCAACAAGGAGGATAAAAAACCCACCGCTGTCGAGCAGCAGCTGAGCTGCATAAAGGTGGAAGAAGATGGGACGCGGGCCCGACTCAACAACCTTATTGTGGACCATCACTGGATGTGCTATGATATGTTCCAATGGATGTCCTATGCGCGAGTGCATCACCAGTGGGTCTAGTCTACCTTACAGATGATGAGCCAAAGCATAGGACTTCAGCCACCATCACCACCTAACTCACCTCGCTTCCACAACGCAGAGGACAATGCGGACCTAACTTCTTCGATCAAACTGATTCATCCTTCACACACCACCTCCCGAGCACCACCACCTGAGTCACTAGCTGCTCCGCCAACCGACTTGCTTTTTGAACTACCTTTTGAGCATTCTGGAGACCAACCTAGGGAGTAGTTTATTTTTCCTTATTTTTTTTTTGTAATTTATTTTGACATGACTTTAACAATTCAGTATTTTTTAGTAAATTTTAATAGTTCTCGATCTTTTCTCTCTCTTTCTAGTTGTAACATTCTTTTTGCAGCCTCACCTTCCACTTCACTGGGATGTCACCCTCACCTGCCCGAACATCAAGACCCTTTTCACTCAGGGAGTATCTGTCCTCTTATTTTAACTTTCCATACATTGAGGACAATGTATTACTTAAGTGTGGGGGGGGGGGGTATATATCTATGCTTGAACTTTGAATGCTTTGACATGATGCATGAACTGAATAGGTTGTAATTGTCTAAAGTAATTCAAACTAGAATATTGTGCTCTTAAGGTGATATTCTTGGGAATTTTGCTTATATGTGTTGTTTTATTATTTTCGCTTAGTATCTTGCCTTTTAGCTAGTTGCATTATGAGGTAACTACTTAGGTTCAGTGGACCTGGGACTTTGAAACATAACCTTGTAGTAGTTAACCCTGAATGTCTGATATGAATAATACCCTATGCCCTTTCATTTCTTTCTCAAAAAAACATAAAATAAAATATTTGAGTAGCTGTTTTGAGGATAGTGGGGTTTTGCTCCTCTATCTTCTGTGACTGAAACTAGAGAAGGATATGAGCATGCCATTGAAACATAACTAGTTGAATGTGGGTGACAGGCAATGACCGGACACTACATCCTATAACCGCCAACTATGCAAGAAAAGAAAAAAATAATAGAACACTTGAGTTCTTATCATTAAATATTTATATTTCTGTCTATGATTTGAACATAGTAATAAGCACAGGGTCATTCTATTTGGATATAGAGGGGTGAGCTAAGACAATCTTATGGTTCAAATAACTGGGTTCATGAGCTGAGCATAAGAACTGAATAATGCAATTATTTTGGGTAAAGTATATAGCATATACTTCTTTGAACTGAATTGTTTTCCTAGGGATAGTGCTTGTAAAGGGAATTGTTCCGATTTGAATTGCTTAAGGACAAGCAATCGCTTAAGTCTAGGGGGATTTGATATTTGCTTATTATGTCTTTAAGTTCCATGTTTTATCAATGAATTCTTACTTAGATTTGAGCAAATTCGCTTTAAACATGGCATTTAACTCATATATTTGTGTTTTAGGTGTTTCTCTGGTTGATTAAGCAAAATGAAGAATTTTATGGACTTTCTAGAGCAAAAGGGCAGAAGAATCAGAATAATTTGAAGTGCAGACAGGGGACACGACCATGAACATGGCCGTGTCCATGCCCATGTCTGGCCTCCAGAAGCTCTACTTCAGAACTTGTGAACACCACGGCCAGGAATGAGAAGAGACACGCCTGTGTTGAGGACGTGTTCGCAGTCCAGAGAAAATCCTGAGAAGAACACGCCCCCTTCTAAAGAGAACACATCCGTGTCTGAGGCCGTGTTTGAGCTCCAGAGAAGGAATGTAAGTGACATGCCCAGCAACCATTAATGAACACGATGATGAGCTGCCGAGGCTTCTCAAATTAGTTAAAGTTTAAGGTTGGTTATCTAAGCTACTTGTAGCATAAGGCAGCCCTAAGTCGAACTAAAGGATTATTTTGAGTAGTGAATCATATTAAGAAACATATCAACATGGGGGTTTTGTTTGTTTTAGTGATTAACAAAAATTAATTGTAAGTGGTAAACTTTAGGGAAAACAACCAATCCAAGTTTTTACTGATTCTGATTTTAATCCATCCTTGATTTCCAATGATCCATTTAATTATTTACCTTGTTCTTGGCCTTAGAAAACATCAAGAAGCTTCTCAGTCCTTTATGGATGTCCACTGGTTAAGCAACCAGAATTCGGATTTAACTAAGACTAAATGAATTAAGCAAACATTCAAGTCCAGTTTTACCTAAGTCCATGATCCAGCCAAAGTAATTAATCCATCCAAAAACTTAGAAACATTAATTAACCTTTTAAGTTCCTCTTTTATCACATTCAGTTAAGCAATCACACATGAAGATCCAAATTCGAATTTAACAATTCAAACAGAATAGTTCAGAGGAAGCAAGAAGTAGATTAATCATTGAATGAATAACAATTAAGACATAATCTCAGAATCAATAATCAGAACAGCCAAAACCTAGATTGATTTGATGATTTAGCCCTCCATGAACAAGAGAAGCCAAGTTCTTACAAAATATCTAGAGAGAAAGCTTAAAGACTAAGGAAACTTGAAAAGCTGTCTAAAATATCCTAAGTGTCTAATATGAAATTCGGCTGCCCCTCTCTGAACATATAGACCTCTAAAATTACATGCACACCCAAATTTCCCTTAGGGCACACTTATTCCCATGGGCCTTAGCTTTCATTGGGCTTTGGTTTGGACTCATTTGGACTTGTCATGAGAAAGTTAGGCCCATTTAAGTGCCAACAGGTTTCTGGAACCATCAGCCAAATTTGACAGCAAATAAGATCATCTACAATATAAAATCTGGTGAACCAGTCTTCATAACAATTGAAGCTCTGTCTGTTAGATTTCCAATGGGACCAGTTTCAAGTCCATATGACATTTACTGCTTAAGTTATGGCCCAAACACTACATGTAGGTCAAGATCCTGCGACAGCATGTCTTCTCTGGCTTCCAGGCTGCATATGACCTTCTGGACCTCCGAATTGGCTTTGGAGCCCTGAATGAAAGTTGTAGATAATTCTCTCAGCTTTCCTACAAGGTATGACTCAGAATTTTTAGACATTCAAAACTAAAGATATGCATGAAACACAGAGACAGCATAAAATGCTCAGTATTGCTGAAAAATGCAATTAGGCACAATTGGATCCAAAGTAATAAAATGAGGTCCAAGTCTACTCAATTAAGCCCAAAAGAGGTTTAAAAGAATAAATATGAGGGATAACTATTGTATAAAAAGTGTGTTCATCACACGACCGTGTCCAAGCTGTGTTCGAGCTTCTGAAGGTGAAACCCTAGAATTTGAAGTAGTTTATATATGCACCCAAGAGGGGAAGTAAGGGAGCTCTGTCTTTTTGGACATCAAGAGGCAGATATCAAAGCCAGAGGTGGCAGCCCAACCCTAGAGGGTTGAAGAAGAACAAGATAAAGATCAACCCCTTGAAAGAACTTCATGAGAATGAGTTTTTCTAATTCTATCTTGTCTTCTCTGTATTTTGTTGATTTAGATTTTATCATGAACTAATTTGTAACAGTTTAGATAGGATGAACCCTAGAACTACATCTGAACTCTTCTTCCTTTGATTTAATGAGAATATACCTTTCATTTCTTGGAATTGTCTATGATTATTATTTGTGTTGAGTTGATGAAGCTAGCCATTGATTTAGCACCAGATTTCAGTTTATAGATTGAGAAATTGTAAATTGAACAAGATCAATTGTAGGCAGTGAGATTTGCTTGGAATCACTAAAGATAAGGTTCACATAAGTCTTCTGATTTGAGTCAATGTACTAAGGGAATTCACAGAACGCAAGCTAATGCATTCTTGGAGGTTTTGATTAGGAAGAGATTTCAGTCAATCAACTTAGGAATAGATGTCTTATTGCTTGAGAAAGATTAAGGCATAATTTAGGAATTTCCATTAGTCTAAGTAAAGAATTGGTGACCATTGAGTTAAAGATGAAAGTGCAATGTTATATTCTAGGGAGATTCTTATCTAGACCCGTCCTTCCCAATTAATAAATGTATCAAATTCATTGTTATTATTTTCTTGTCTTGTTTATATTAGTTTAGATTAAGTAGTTCATTCATTAAACCATAATTATGAGATTAGATAATAGAAAAAGGATTACTACTAATAGCTATAGTTCCTTGTGGGAATGATATCCGTACTTGATTAAGCTATTCTACAAAATGATAGGTACACTTGCCTAGAGTGATTGTAGTATTGATTTTATTGAATACAATTCTAAATCGAAACATTAGTAATATTAAGAGATAAATTGTTAGCATGGCTACTCAAGATCCAACTTTCCACGACCTTCTAAAGGATTCACGGGAGACGCTCAATGATGAGAATCATGACACCCAATCAAGAAACCCATTATCCATGTTCGTGGGTTTGATCACAAGAACAAGAGCCAAAAGGATGCAAGGAGCTTTGAACAGTTTGATTAAGAAGATTGAGACTTAAGGAGCAAGTGTGGAAGAAGACCAAAGGCTTGGGAGCTACAACACCCTATATGGGCACCACAACATCCTAATTCAAACTCAGTAGCGAAAGGAGGCAGCACGTTGGCGCTCGCACCTTATCTGGGCATTGCAACACCCAGAGGGCAGGGCCATAGGTACCGTAGCACCCTAGTGTGTTTCAGCATAGCGAGTTTTGACCTAAAACTAGCGTTTTGGTTAATGGCTCCGGGCCTGGACTAAATTTTAGCCATTTTGGGGCCCAATTACACTTAGGTTATTAATGTTATCCATTTTGGGACATTTGGCTATAAGTTTAGGCCTATTTAGGTTTTGTTTAAAGCCTACGACCCAATTAGACTTAGAATTAGGTTTGTTTTAATTTATAAGGGAGTTGACCTTCTTATGGCAGCAACAACTTTGAAATATTCAGAATTTGAATGAAGAAAGAGTTTCCTTCATTGTTCTTTGAAAGAACTTTTAGATCTTATCAAGAACCCTAGGTTCTTGTGGAGATTGGAACTTATCAAGAACCCTAGGTTCTTTTAGCCTTCAATCCTAGAACTTGTCGTTCGCCTTCTATCTTTCTCGAAGGCGGCGTTCATATCCTTCTTCTTTCCTTATTTTGCATGTTATGAAATCTTCAAACTCGATTTAGACAGTTCTTCGAGCATTTGGAATCTCTACCTTCGGGTTACCTCATAGGGATTCACATTATCTGGTACCAGAGGTCATGGTTCTAATCAATGTTCAATTTTTTATTTTTATTTTTTCATTCCTAATTTTTTTTTCATTTTTTTATGTTTCTTTGATGTTCTAGTTTGTTGTTCTTCATTGTTCATATTAATTCCTTCTTGATTTTTGCTTTAAAATTGCTTAGAAAAAATTTATGTGCAACTTTTCTTGAAATTCCCATTGAGTCCCTGGTAACTGCACTTAGGGCCTTGTTTTGGCATATTTCCAATTCAATTCTTTTGGATTATCTTGTTGATTCATCTTGCTTTGAGCAATTTTGAGCTGATATCCATCTAGCTAACAATTGAAGCTTGATTGAAGCATGATTGAATCAATAGTATAAAAAAAATTAGGCAAGATTGAAGAACATTCAAGGTGTTCTTGAGCAAATTTCTAGAAAAATTTGTATAAAAAAAATGGTTGGATTTGATCAAAATAGTGAGATTAATTGCTTATCAAAGTTGTTTCTAACTCATTGCATGATCTTGATTGAGATTTCTTCAATTTTTGCTCAGAATTGTGTTGAAATGATTGGAATAAACCCAAAATTCGGAAACAAGGTTGCCACATCACCTAAGGTTGGATGTCGTAGCGCCTGTAAGGCAAGAGCCTTAGTGCTGCAGCACCCTAGTCCAACACCACAGCCCCTGTCCAATTTTCTACTTTTTCAATTTTTGTGCTTTGTTGATTGCTGACTTTTCAAATTTCTTTGCGAACTGAATTGCTTTATTGTTTGTAATCTTACTCGGTGTTGATTGCCATTGATCTTGTTCCTAATTGCTAAATTTGGATTCCTTAATTCTTCATTTTTCTTTTTTTGCTAAACCCATTTCTTGAAATTCCTTTATGCTTGTGTCATGTTTGTTCTTTCCATGTGTGAGTGATTTATTGTAGATGTTTGTCACATTGACCTAAGCTCTTGGTTTGCTCATTAGTTCCACAAAGAACTAAGGAAGGAATGTAAGAGTGGAAAGAGGCAAGAGTATGTGAGTGCTATAGAGGGTAAAAGCCAACTAGTCTTCCTAAACACAAGTGTGAGTGACATTCTTGAGTGCAAACACGTGAGAAATTTGTGAGGTTATACTCTAAGTCATGCAACAGCAATTTGAGAGGATAAGCACGTGGTTTGATGAGACACATGACATAATGAGTAGATGTGAGGAGAATTTACATGGAAGACAACCACCTCTAGTTCCCGAAGCAAGGAGGAGGAATATGAGGGTTGTTGAAGATGAAAAAGAGGGAAATGGACATAGTGATTTTTGAGGTCCAAGAAGACTATGTGGGGCACAATGGAGGAGAAAGGAGGGCAAGACATGCTCATGTGAATCATGACCTAAGTGGCATCAAAATGAAGATCTCATCTTTTCAAGACTTTCACACTATGTGCCAAGTCCATGAGAAGGTATGTAGTATGATCATTGATGGTGGTAGTACTATCAATGTTGTTAGCACTACCTTAGTTGATAAGCTGCATTTACCTACTTTATAGCATCCTAGACCCTATAAATTTTAATGGTTAGATGAATGTGAAGAGATTAGGGTGACTAGACAAGTGTTGGTGTTATTTGCTATTGGGAAATACAAGGATGAAGTCCTAAGTGATGTAATTCTCATGGATGTAGGACATATTCTTTTGGGTAGGTCATGGCAATATGATAGGTGTGTGACCCATGACGAATCCACCAATACATTCTCTTTCACCTTGAACAAATGGCTCATTACTCTTGTACCTATGACTCTTAAGCAAGTGATTGATGATCAAGAGCGATTTCAAAAGATGAGTGAAGCAAGAAAAGTAAGTGAGAACTCAAAAGATAAAATGGATGAGAGCTTGAAGGAAAAGGATGTAAAAGAGGCCAAGTGCCCAAGTGAAGTGAACATGAGTGCAAAGGAGGCCAAGAGCCCAAGTGGGGAGAAAATGAATGCAAAAGGGGCTAAGATCCTAAGTGGAGTGAAAAAGAATAGGAAAGATGAAGAAAAAAAGATCCTTGAGAGAGAAGAGAAATAACAATTAAGTGTATATGAAAAAGAAAATGAGGTCAAGAGAGCATTTGTTTCTAATCAGCCTATGTTTGTACTCTTATACAAGGGGGCATGTCTTAGCACTAACAAAATTGAACCTATTTTGCCTAGTGTTGTTGTCTATGTTTTACAAGATTTTGGAGATACTTTCTAACATCAAGTTGACTTCATTGGAACCGGATTGAAGCAAGAAGGACAACCTCTTGCATGCTTTATCAAGAAGCCAATTAGAACTGCCTTGAATGACCATACATACGACAAAGAGGTGTATGCCTTTGTGAAGGCGTAAGAGACTTGGCAACACTACCTTTTTCCCAAGAAGTTTGTGAGGTTGATCTTTGAACCGGGAGCTTAGGTGTGGGAGGTGGCGAGGATCAATAACAATGCTCATAAGTTAAAACTACCTAGTGAGTATGATTTAAATGCCTATTATAATGTAACTAATCGTTCTTCCAATGATGTAGGTGAAGATTCGAGGATGAATCTTTCTAAAGAATGGGGGATGATGAGAATCATGGCACCCAATCAAGAAACTCATTATCTATGTCTGTGAGTCCAATCACAAGAGCAAGAGCCAAAAGGATGCAAGGAGCTTTGAAAGGTTTGATTAAGAAGATTAAGACTTAAGGAGGAAGTGTGGATGAAGACCAAAGGCTTGTGAGCTTCATTTGGACTAAAAATGAGCTTGCTAAAAATAGGGCAAGACCTTGGGTGCCGCAACACCCTAATTCAAAGTCAACAGCAAGGGGAGACAACACGTTAGGCACTGCAGCACCTTATCTGGGCGCTGTAGCACCCAGATGGCAGGGCCATAGGCACCGCAGCACCCTAGTTTTTTTAGCATAGTGAGTTTTGACCCAAAATGAGCGTTTTGATTAATGGCTCCGGGCCTAGACCAAATTTTAGCCATTTTAGGCCTAATTACACTTAGATTATTAATGTTATCCATTTTAGGATATTTGAATATTAGTTTGAGCTTATTTAGGTTTCGTTTAAGGCAAATGGCCTAATTAGACTTAGAATTAGTTTTGTTTTACTTTATAAGGGAGCTGACCCTCTTGTGGTAGTAATAACCTGAATATTCAGAATTTGAATGAGGAGAGAGTTTCCTTCGTTGTTCTTTGAAAGAACTTTTTAGATCTTATCAAGAACCTTAGGTTCTTATGGCAATCAAAACTTATCAAGAACCCTAGGTTCTTGTAATGTTCAGTCCTAGAACTTATTGCTCACCTTCTATCTTTCTCGAGCGTGGTGTTCATATCATTACCCTGATACCTTTGGTTCCTGCTTTGCTAAGCGATAGGTCGAGGTCCTTGTTTTCATTCTGAAACTCGATTTAGACAATTCATCGGACATTTGGAATCTCTACCTTAGGTTACCCCTAGTGATTCACATCACTCAAGCACAACAAGCAAAAGAAGGGGGCTGTTTGCCTAGCGGATATAGTTTCGAACTGTCAAAAAAACTCAGGGTTACTGTTGAAGTGAATGACATAGCTGACATTGGACTCTTCGTTCACAAGATGTATCTATGTGAGAGAGGACCCTTTTACACAGACTACTCTAAGCTCATGGATCTATTGAAAATAAAAGTACAGGGAGTAACGTTGATTACTCTAGTGAACTACTGGGACCCATCCTATAAGTGTTTCATTTTTAAGGATATAGATTTGACCCCAACCTTAGAAGAGTACAGTCACATGCTGAGAATACCCTTAGCTAAAAGTAGTCAAGTATATACTTATACTGTGCATAAGGTGGCTACAGAGATAATTGCTGACATTTTTGGGGTAAGTAAGTAAGAATCGTTAAGGGAGGAAAAGGGAAAAGATGGGGAGGCTCAAGTATAGCCCATGTATTTTGTAAACAAATGTATGGAGACTTTTCTAAGTCAAAGGAAGTGCGAAAATTTGTGCAAGTTGTTGATTCTAGCCATATATGGATTAATTCCGTTTCCTAACTACAAAAATGCAATTAGCCACGATGTCGTAGATGTTTTCCAGAGAATTATCTACAATGGGGTGAATTCAATTCCAAGCATTTTTGCTGACACATTCTTGTCCCCTAATTGTTGTAGGAAGAATGGTGGAGGAAAACTGAGATGTTGCTTCCAATTGTTATAGTTTTAGCTATTTTGTCACACATTTGGGAGAAGATTTGATTGTAATAAGATAAATGTTAGAATAACTAATCTTTTGGAGAACTTCCATATGTTAAAATTGTCGGAGGATTGGACTAGACAGTGTTGGTTAGAAGAATTCAATAAAATTTGTGAGCAAATTGTCTTCTAGTAGATCCTATGGGTAGGAGGTCTAGGCATCCTAATCAGTTGTGGGGATTTCTCTTGTGTCCCTCTTATAGGGACACGTGGGCGTATTGCTTATACTCCTCTCTTGGTTCTACACCAATTTGGTCAGCAACCGTTCATTCTGCCAACAAAAGAGCTTACAGAGATAAACTTTGAATATAAAAGATAGGGAAATTAAAGCAAGATGGGGAAAATTTGTCAAGCCCGGAAACACCTTGTTATTCGTGAGGTAGATTTCAGTCCACTGATAAAGACACTGATAATGAGTATAAAAAGTGGTTTTAAGTTCAAGGAAAGAATGTGATAGTCCCAGAGATAGGGCATTCCTCTCATTAACCTCCATCAAAAGATAGTCTTTGAGATTTTGAAACAGAGCAATTAGTAAGAGAATTGTTGAAATTTGAAGAAATGGAGAAGAGTTTGGCAAGAGCAGAAAAAGATAAACAAAAACTAAAATATGAGAACACCATGCTGCTAGAGAAAATGAAGACGATGTAAGAAAAAAGATGTAGTCGACAAATTGAAAAGGGAAATAACCTATTATAAGGGAAAGATGGTTTCATACGGAGATAAGGCTATTTCTTTGGAAGATGGAATACATAAAGAATAAGACATACATGGTCAACAAATAGTTCACCTGGAAGAAGAGGCTCAATAGGCTAAAAGGAAAAATCTGGAAGCAGAATAAAAAAAAAAAGTCCAAAGACCGACAATGTGACGATCTAGGTTGGCAAATTAATGACCTCTAATACCAAATAGGTCAACTGAGAAGGGAGGTTGCTTTGAGAGGGGATGTAGCTATCTACTAGGGACAACAATACAACTCACTTGTTAGAAATTTACAAATAAGGGTAGAAATGTTGCACCAACAAGTCTTGGTTGTGAAAATGTCTTCAACTCTATGTTTGTCATTTGTTAAGAAACTCAAAAAGCTGTTAAAGAAGTGTAAAGAAATGTTGAATGATGTATTTGGGACATAGTACAATTACTGTAATTCATAATTTTGTAAAGGGCTATGTATTTAAATGAAAGCTCCATCATGACTCTTGGGAATTTTGTATCCAGTTCACTTCAATGAGAGGAATTTAAGTTATTTTCAAGGCTATTTTGCTGGTTGTGTATAATATTTTTTCTAAGGAGTTGAATACTTTCATGAAATTCATTCGTGTTAATCTATTTTTATAGGGAGTTATATGTTCTTACAAAATATATTAATAGTGCCAATTTGACGAATGCTTGTGCGAAGGCATGAAATTTTTTGTGACCATAATTTCGAAAGCCATCGATGCTAACAATTAATCAATCAATGAACTCGTTTCTTAGTATTTTTCTTTTTATTATTATTTATATCTTATTTTTGTTTTTCTTGCATATTCAAGGGGAAGAGATAATTCATAATTAGTTGTTCAAAGAAACTTAAGTTCAATCAAAAGGTTAATCATAATAAGATCCAAAACCATTACAATCATCGAAGGGACTCAGGATCAGAATAGAGATTTTGGGGTTGAGCTAGATGGAATGAAGGATCGGATAGATGAAATATTGAAATTGCTTACTGAAAGTTTGAAGCTGAAAGGAGTGTCTGAAGGCCCAAGAAACACTACAATTTCTCTGATTTCTCAATTAGCTCCATTTTTATCATTGCCCTCAAATGAACCAATTTCTTAAACCTTCTAATTTATTCCGATATGGGACATGCCTCCACACATGATGGCTCATACATCCAGCCCTATGCATGGACTTGATCCAAATACTATAATTTCACCTATCACCCAATCATCGGACACCCGATACACCATGCTGCCACCACCTTCGATTTCAACGGCGTACCCAATTGGACTTGCCTTTAATGCAAACGAGAACCAAGGTGGTGTTTTCACGTATACACACCCAATTACTCACTGATAAGACATTATTTTATACTTAGTCTTTTGGTGTGTGATTTTGCTGATTTTTATAGCTTATAGACATATTTTGTAGATCTAGACGTGTTGATGCTTATAGGATATTAATTGCATAATTGTTAATTTCTAACACTGTTTACATTTTTTACTATATCTTAAACTATAATTGTTCGATTGATGTGATTCTAGTTTTGTAGGAAAGATGACAGAAAATTCTACATTTCATATGCAGAGATCAGAAGTTGATTCTCGCGTTTAGACAATTGAATTTCGCACGGAAGCAGCCCAGAGTTTCTGCATTCGCCTAGCATTGACTTATTCCATTTATTGGGCTTGCTTATTTCACCAGCACATGTTTATTGGGCCAACACACATGTGATTGAGCTTAATTCATGTTTTTACCATTAGGGTTTAGGAAATTAGGATTTTTTTTGTAATTAGGAAACTATTAGGAAACCTAGATGAGACAACTAGTATTTATTCTTTAGTTGTTGAGAAAAATAGGATCTTTTGCTTCCTGCTGCTGTAATTCATTTTTAGACCTATTTGCTGTGTTTAAGCCTTTCATGGAGGGATAAGTTCTTTTGTAATTGATTCAAAAGGAGCCAGACATATTAATCCAGAGTTCTTATGCTTCATAATCTGGGTTTGATTTAATGCAATTTGATTATCTTCTTCTTATCTATATGTGATTGAATGATATTTTAATTACATGTTTTAGATGAATTTAGTTAGTTGATTGGACTCATCACAGTAATCAAATTGCTAATCATATTTTAAAGGTATTTGATATATGGTTAACTTAGGAAATTCGGTTCTTAAATTAATCTGGACTTAGTGATATAGAGCGGTTGCCTAAAGTCTTAATTCTGAGATTAATTGAATTCTGAATGGTATTCAGTAGAAATTTTAAGTGTTACTGTTAGGGATTCCAAGTAACATTCAACTAAGGGTTAAATCAGATTTAGATTATCTTTAGTAAACAATGATGGATTAATTAGGCTTGGTTGCCTGCTTGAGTTGATTACATTTTCTTACCTTGATCAAATTCTACTTTACTGCATTCTGATTTCTTATTATATTACATTCAACTTCAACCCCCCATTTTGTTTATGTTAAGTCCTAATTAAATTAAATTGTTCCGGTGAATCCTTGGGAGATGACATTGGTTGCATCCTATATTACAAATCTGTTGCAATTAGTATTATAATTTTGTACGGTTCGGCACCCATCAAAATTTTGGCGCCGTTGCTGGGGATTTGATCGAACAAATTAATCTTCCTAGGGCTCCTTGATTTTGTTTTCTTAATGTTCTTATTCTGGTTATTGTTCTTTCTAGTTTTCCTCATGTTCTACCTTTTTTCCTATTTTGTTTTCCTTCTCTGTTTAGGCTTTCTTTTTCCTATTTTACGTTTCCTATTTTTCTATGCATTTTTAAATTCTCACTAACTGGAATGAGCTGCAAGTGTGGTGAACGAAGGAAGGGAAGTATTCTTCACACTGTGTGAATTCTTGTGCCCTGGTTCCAATTTTCCTGGTGTTTCTGCTTGATTTCGGTTGTTCTTGTAGGTATAATTTTGTATGGATTTTTGTGCTTTGATTGACCTGAAAATTGGTCAGTTGAAGGAAAATGGGCTAATGATCAAAACTTATTGCATTGCCATGAGGTTTTCATTTTTAAGTCAAATTTCATCGTTTAGACCACTTTTCTATTTTTTTTTTAAGATCTTTTATTTGATTTTTGAGTTTCATTTTCTTCTAACTTTGATCCTGTGGTGGTCCCATAATTTTTAAAAAAATTTAGATACCTCAACTAGGGTTATTTTGTTGTGTTTTAGCTTTTGCGTGTGTGATTTTATGTGTTTCTGTTTTGGTTAATTTATGTGTTTCTTTTAGTGCATGACTAGGTCTTCTTGCAATGAATTGTGTGAGATTGATTCCAAGGTTGATAGAACTTTTCACACCCTGCAGAGGAGGTCTAGGAGAAAAGTAGTTGATATTTCTGTTCCTAATATGGATGCCAATAACATGAATCCTGTGGTCAATCCTGTTGTTAATATGGCTAATAATAACATGCATGCTAGGGCTAGGACTCTTAAGGAATTGGCTGTCCCTAATGATAATTATCAACCTTTATGTATTCAATACCCTGACTTGAATGCTAATTTTGAGCTTAAATCTGGATTAATACACTTGCTCCACAAGTTTCATGGACTTACAAGTGAAGATCATCACAGGCACTTGAAGGAGTTTCATATAGTATGTTCTACCATGAAACTGCAAGGAATCCTGGAGGAGCATATCAAGCTGAGGGTCTTCCCCTTCTCATTAGACAAAGCAACAAATGATTGGCTATACTACTTGCAGCCAGCCATCATCACATGCTGGAATGACATGAAGAGGTGCTTCCTCAAAAAAAATTTCCTTGCCTTAAGAGCCGCTGCAATTAGGAAAGACATATGTGGCATAAGGCAAAACATTGGAGAGACATTACATGAGTACTGTGAGAGATTTAAGAAACTTTGTGGAAGCTGCCCTCATCACCAAATCAGTGATCAGTTGCTCATCCAGTACTTCTATAAAGAACTTCTTCCTATGGATTGGAGTATGGTGGATGATGCTTCTGGATTTGCCTTGGTGGATAAGACTCTTGTGGCTGCAAGGGAATCAATAACCAACATGGCAGCCAATGCACAACAATTTGGCACAAGGATGGTGACCCCAGCTAGGGGAGTGAACGAGATGTAGATGGTAGACCAACAAATGGTGGAGCATCGTTTGGAGGAACTGACCTCCTTGGTTAGACAATTAGCAATGGGACACACACCAATTCAAGCTCTTGCCAAGCTATGTGGCATTTGTTCCCTAGCTAATCATCCAACGGATTAGTGCCCTACTCTCCAAGATAACAATGAAGTAGTGGCTGGCATCTTCCTTGGTAGACCTTACCAACAGCCTAAATATGACCCACATTCTCCTACATACAACCTTGGCTGGAGAGATCACCTTAACCTGAGGTATGGTGACAATTCTGGCCAAACCTACAAGCAGCAACAAGCCTACCAGCCACAACAACCTAGATATAATGCAGGCACAAACAACCAGCAGTTCCAGCCACCGATGAAGTAGTCTATGCAACAAGCTAACAAGCCAGAACCGAGCCTAGAAGATTTAGTAAAGCAATTGGCAACTAACAACATACAGTTCCAACAAAAGACTGAGACTAGCATTCAGAGCTTGGAGACTCAGATTGGCCAACTTGCAACCACCATCAATGAGTTAAAGTCTTAAGGTTCTGAAAATTTATCCTCTCAAACAGTCACCAATCCGAGAGGTAATGTGAGTGTCATAACCCTGTGTAGTGGCAAGGAAGTGAATGTTACAAAACCTAGCTAGTCCTCCACAGTCACAGATTTTGTCCAAGAAAAAAATCCTGACCCTGTAGCCCAAAAACCTGTCCCAAAACAACGACCTTCCTCCCTTCAGACAGAGAACTCTACCCCCAGCATTCCTCTTCCCTTTCCCAACAAAGTTACACAGTCCAAGAAGATTACTGAGAATGAGTTAGACAGAGAGATCATAGACACTTTCAGGAAGGTGGAAGTCAATATCCCCCTCCTGGAAGCAATTAAGTAGATTCCCAAGTATGCAAAGTTTCTAAAGGATTAGTGCATCCATAAGAGGAGGCTGAAGGGTAATGAGAAAGTGAGCATGGGAAGAAACATGTAAGCTATGATCCAACCTAACCTGTCATCAAAGTGCACCGATCCTAGGGCATTTACCCTTCCCGCACCATTGGAGATAAGTGGTTCACAAATGTCATGATAGATCTGGGTGCTTCAATTAACGTGATGCCCAAGTCCATTTATTCATCCTTGTAGATTGGAGAATTGAAGCCTGCTAGAGTGGTCATTCAGCTTGCCAATAAAAGTACAACATATCCTGTAGGACTTCTTGAGGATGTCTTGGTTAAGGTAAACGATTTAATTTTTCAAGCTGACTTTTATGTGTTAAATATGGAGGATGAGTTTACATCTGGACATGCCCCAGTGATCTTAGGTAGATCCTTCCTCAAGACTGCTAAAACCATAATTAATGTGCATGTCGGTACCCTTTCCATGGAGTTTGGTGATACTGTAATCCATTTTAATTTATTTTATGCCATGAAACATCCTTTGGAAGAGCATTCAATTTTCCAAATAGATGTCATAGACTTGCTAGTTGATAATATGCATGCTAATTTAGTAGTCAAATTTCCTGATGTAGTAGGTCAGCTTGATACTTTAGAATGTTCTGGTGTGCTAATTGCAATGGCGTTTGTGTTGCATGTTCTAAATTTTTGAATATATGAGATATGATGAGACTGTTTTGGAGCATAGTGCAGAGCTTGTAGGTGTTGCTGAGCTTCAAACAACAGCTTTGGTTCCTCCAACCAAATTAGTTTCCTCTGTGCAGTAGCCACCTACCATAGAGCTGAAACTGTTACCTGACCACCTCAAGTATGCCTTTTTAGAAGAAGAAGAAGAGAAGCTGCTAGTAATCATAGACAACAATCTACATCCTGAACAAGAAGAGAAGTTGTTACAGATTTTGAAGCAATGGAAGACAGCCATCGGATCGACACTTGCAGACATTCCTAGAATTAGCCCTTCCACTTGCATGCATCAAATTTTATTGGAGGAAGAAGCTAAACCAGTGAGGCAGCCCCAGGGCCGACTTAACCTTTTGATTCTGGACGTGGTAAAGAAAGAAGTGAGCAAGCTGTTATCAGCTGAAATTATTTACCCCATTTCAGATAGCAAATGGGTAAGTCCAGTGCAAGTGGTTTCCAAGAAGACTAGCATCACTGTAGCAGCCAATGAGAAGAACAAGTTGATCCCTATTAGAGTGTAGAACAGTTGGTGAGTCTACATTGATTATAGAAGACTCAACTAAGCGACAAGGAAGGATCACTTCCCTCTGCCCTTCATTGATCAAGTGCTAGAGAGAATGGCAGGGAAGTCTCGTTACTGCTTCTTAGATGGCTTCTCAGGCTACTTTCAGATTCACATTGCCCTGGAGAATCAGGAGAATACTACCTTTACCTATCCATTTGGCACATTTGCATATAGGAGGACGCCCTTCGGCCTTTGTAATGTCCTTGGTACATTCTAGCGGTGTATAGTGAGCATTTTTTCTTATTTTTTAGAACACTGCATGGAAGTATTCATGGATGACTTTACTGTTTATGGCTCCTATTTTGATGCATATTTAAACAGTCTTGCTAGAGTACTTGATAGATGCATTGAGACTAACCTTGTTCTTAATTTTGAGAAATGTCACTTCATGGTAGAACAAGACATAGTTCTAGGGCATGTAGTTTCTAGCAAGGGAATTGAAGTAGGTAAAGCTAAAATTAATGTTATTGCATCTTTACTCTACCCCACGTGTGTGCAAGAAGTGCGTTCTTTTCTTGGTCATGCAAGGTTTTATAGGCGATTCATCAAGGATTTAAGCAAGATTTTCCTTCCATTGTCTAGACTTCTCCAAAAAGAAGTGGAGTTCGAATTTGATAGGCAGTGCAGAGCGGCCTTTGATCAATTGAAGCAGAGTCTTACCTCCCTTCCCATCTTCCAGCCACCTAACTGGGAGCTTCCCTTTGAGCTGATGTGCTATGCTTCCAACTTTGCAGTAGGCGTTGTCCTTGCACAGCGAGTGGACAAGCTGTCCCACGTGATTTATTATGTATCTCGCACTTTGGATGTTGCCCAAGCGAATTACACCACCACTGAGAAAGAGCTTCTTGCTATTGTTTTTGCTTTAGATAAATTTCGTGCATACTTACTTAATTCTAAAGTAATTGCCTTCTCTGACCACGCAACTTTGAAGTACTTGCTCAAGAAGCCGGATGCAAAGCCTAAGCACATTAGGTGGATGCTACTGTTGCAAGAATTCGACCTTGAGATCATAGATAAGAGTAGAGCTAAGAACTTGGTAGCAGATCACTTAAGCCAGATTCCATTAATCTTGGACAACCTTCCCATCAGAAAGACCTTCTCGGATAAGTAGCTTTATCAGCTACAAGGTAAAGATCCTTTGTATGCTGACTTGGTAAATTAATTAGTTGCTTATGAGTTATCTGCTTATTTTAAGAAGCATTAACTAGATAAGCTTAAAAGTGAAGCTAAACATTATGTATAGGATGACACTTATTTGTGGAGATTGTGTAGTGACCAAGTCATTAGGAAGTGTGTGCCTAGACATGAGTTTGAGTCTGTTTTACAATTCTGTCATACTTCTGCATGTGGTGATCATTTTAGACCTCAACACACTGCTAGGAAATTTTTAGACTTTGGACTATATTGGCCTACCTTATTTCATGTTGCATACAGCTTTTGTAAGCATGTGCATAATGCCAACGGATAGGAAATATTTCTCGTAGGAATGAAATGCCTTAACAGCTTTTACTATTTTGTGAGATATTTGATGTTTGGGATATTGATTTCATGGGTCCTTTTCCTAGTTCTTTTGGTTTTGTGTACATTCTATTAGCTGTGGATTACGTTTATAAATGGGTAGTGGCGAAGGTCACCCGGACTAACGATTCTCATGTTGTCTTAGATTTTGTCAAGACTCACATTTTTTGCAAGTTCGGCATTCCAAGAGCCATCATTAGTGACCAAGGCTCTCACTTCTACAATAGGCATATGGCGGCTTTGTTGAGAAAGTATGGTGTGGTGCATAAGGTGTCGACCCTTTATCATCCACAAACTAATGGGCAAGCAGATATGTCCAATAAGGAGATCAAGCAAATTCTAGAGAAGACTGTCAAACCCAACAGAAAAGACTAGAGCATGAGTCTGGATGATGCATTGTGGGCTTATAGGACTGCCTACAAGACCCCTATAGGCATGTCGCCTTATAGGCTCATCTTTGACAAGGTGTGTCACCTTCCAGTGGAGATAGAACATAAGGCGTATTGAACAGTGAAGCAATGCAATTTTGACTTAGCCCAAGCTGGATCCCAAAGGCAGCTCCAGCAGCAAGAACTTGAAGAAATCCAGTTGGCAGCTTATGAGAACTCCCGAATCTATAAAGAGAAAACCAAGGTTGTTCATGATAAGATGGTGGTGAGGAAAGAGTTTCACATTTGTCAAAAAGTGTTGCCCTACAACTCCTGTCTCAAGCTAATGCTCGGTAAGCTTCGTTCTAGATGGATGGGTCCTTTTGTGGTTACTCATGTTTTTCCTTATAGTGCAGTTGAGATCAAGAATGAGGCAACCAACAAGACCTTTCTAGTGAATGGACAGCGGCTGAAGCCTTTTTATGAGGGTTTTCAAGAGCAATTGGTGGAAGAGGTGCACTTGTATGCTGCCATCTCTGAGACTTAAACACACAGACTGTTTTCTTTCTCCTTCTCTTTTATCTTTTATTGTCCTACATTTAACTGTTTACTATGTGATTTGCATTGAAAACACTACAAAAATTTAAGTGTCGGGAAATGATTAGCTTGTTATTCTGTTTTCTATGTTTTCTGTTATGTTTACTATTTTTACGTTTCTATTTTATTTTCTGTTATGTTAGTTGTTTAATTTTCTGTTTTCTGTGTTTTTAAATTTTCTGTTTGCTGTTTTATGTGTTCTTAATACTGTTTTATGTCATTTAAATTTCTGTTTTCTGCTTTCTTTTATGTTTGCTATTTTTCTGTTTTCTTTTTAAAATTTTATGGTTCTTTCCAATTAAGTAAAAGAGTTGTAAAGAGAATAGTTTGAAGCAATTTGGGTTCTCAAGTTGCTACAATATGAGTGGATAATAAATCTTGCTTCTTGAATTTAAGTGGTATGACAACAAATTTGATTTGGATGAGTTGATTTTTGGTAGTCTTATAGCTGTGAAGATTTGAGTCATATGTCATGATTATTTATTGTCTGTTTTCATCTATCAAGTTGTCACTCTAGAACTTGTTCTAATTCTTAGTTGAGATTACAATTGCACATGCATGCATAAAAGTGATTAAGACATTCCTTTCTTTGAGAAGCTACTTGACCAAATAGCTAACCTTGATGTTATCCTTTAATTAGCCCTTTTGAGCCTAATTATCCTTTCCTTCATGTGTAGCTCGGTACAAACCTAAGTGTAAAATCATGTCTTACCCAACCTTTAGGAATTGAAGAGCATTGCATTGCATTGCATTGAATTAAAGAAAAAAGAGTGAATTCTTACAAAAGTAGCATAAAGTTGTGGCTAATTGGTTAAGTGTTAAGCATTCAAAAAACAAAAACAAAAAATAGCAGTAGCAAAAGAATAAGTTATTTTGGGAAAAGTATAAATGAATTGAAGCCCAAAAGTCAAAGATGCATAAGTTGTTTGAATGTTTCCATAATCAATACTCTTGTGATTCCTTGGGTGCCATAGCCATTTTTTCATATTATTGTCATTCATTTACCTTATCCCATTACAATCCTTTAAAAGTCCTTTTGATTTGTCTTATGCATGTGACATAGGTAGTGAAGATTGAGATGATGAACAAACCTATGGTAGTGTGGTTTTGATAGGATGAATTGGATAGAAACACTTGCCTTAGACACTTGAGAGAATTGAGAGCATACATTTATCTTGCGAGAGGCTATCCACTTTGATTCATTCTTATAAAATAACATTGTCATGCTATTTGTTTTCTAGTTGTCAAGAGAGGTTGTTCTATGAATGTTGTTGTTTCTTTGAGTTTGAATTGTTCTTTTACTTTTGATCTTTTACATTCTTGATTTGATTGGAGCAAGTTGTTTCTTTTCCTAGTTGATTTTTGTGATTTTGCCCAGGAGTGCAAAAAGCTAAGTGTAAGGAAATTTTATAAGATATTATTTTATACTATTTGTTTCCTTTATACTTAGTCTTTTGGTGTGTGATTCTGCTAATTTTTATAGCTTATAGACATATTTTGTAGATCTAGACTTGTTGGTGCTTATAAGATATTAATTGCATAATTGTTAATTTCTAGCACTATTTACGTTTTTCACTATATCTTAAGCTACAGTTGTCTGATTGATATGCTTCTAGTTTTGTAGGAAAACTAACAGAAAATTCTACATTTCATATGAAGAGCTCAGAAGCTAATTCTTGCGTCTGGTCAACTGAATTTTGCACAAAAGATGCCTAGAATTTCTACATTCGCCCAGCCTAGAGGTGGCAGCTAGTATTTATTCTTCAGTTGTTGAGAAAAATAGGATCTTTTGCTTCCTGTTGCTATAATTCATTTTTAGACCTATTTGTTGTGTTTAAGCATTTCATGGAGGGCTAAGTTCTTTTGTAATCGATTCAAGAGGAGTCAGACATATTAATCTAGAGTTCTTATGCTTCATAATCCTGGTTTGATTTAATGCAATTTGATTATCTTCTTTTTATCTGCATGTGATTGAATGATATTTTAATTACATGCTTTAGATGAATTTAGTCGGTTGATTGGACTCATCATAGTAATCAAATTGCTAATCATATTTTAAAGGTCTTTGATATATGGTTAACTTGAGGAATTCGGTTCTTAAATTAATTTGGACTTAGTGATATATAACAGTTGCCTAGAGCCTTAATTTTGAGATTAATTGAATTCTGAATGATATTCAGTAGAAATCCTAAGTATTACTGTTAGGGATTCCAAGTAACATTCAACCAAGAGTTAAATTAGATTTAGATTATCTTTAGTGAATAATGATGGATTAATTAGGTTTGGTTGCCTACTTGAGTTGATTACATTCTCTTACCTTGATCAAATTCTGCTTTATTGCATTCTGATTTCTTATTATATTGCATTCAACTTCAACCCCCCATTTTGTTTATGTTAAGTCCTAATTAAATTAAATTGTTCTGGTGAATCCTTGGGAGACGACACTGGTTGCATCCTATATTACACATTTGTTGCAATTAGTATTGTAATTTTGCAGGATTCGGCACCCGTGACTCACCACGTCTCTAATTCCACCACCCATAATCCACCATTGACCATGTATTTTGAGAAAGGGAATGAAGGACATGAGAAAGAGAAGCAAATGTCCAAGTAAAAGGAGAAGTTGCTAACTTTGGAAGAAAGGATCTGAGCTGTAGAGGGGACTAGTTCTTTTGGTGTTGTGGGAATTAAGCAGTTACGACTTACACCAAATGTGTCAATTTCCAGAGATTTTAAGCTTCCTGAATTTTAAAAGTATGATGGGACTGGTAACCCAAAGTTTCATTTAGTATCATACATTACTGAAATGGTTGTTATAGACAAGAATGAGATGGTGATGATTCATTTATTCCCTAAAAGTCTATCTAGTGCTACTTATAATTGGTTTATGAATTTGGACCGTACCAAGATACGGAGTTGGGTAGATTTGGCATATGCCTTCTTAAAGCAGTACAAGTTTAAGTATGACATTGCTCCTACAAGATAGCAACTAAAGAATATGCAAAAGAAAGGGGAAGAGTCATTCTGAGAGTATGCACAAAAATGGAAGACCTTAGCCTCAGAAGTTCAACCTCCACTTCTCGATTTTGAATTGTGCTCTATCTTTCTTGACACTTTAAAATCTTCATACCTTAAGCTAATGGATGGTTGCCTATTTCATGATTTCGCTGATGTAATTAAAGTTGGAGAAATGATAGAAGGCCTGGTAAGGTTAAGAAAGTTGCAAGTGGCAAATATCAAGAGTAATGGTTATAGCCAAAAGAAAGGGAACTTTCAGAAGAAGAAAGAAGGATAAGTAAATTGGGTGCAGACGCCTAGGGTACCTCAATACTTTCAACCTAGAAGCCCAAATTATTCTCTAAACCCTACTTTTCAACCTTTGTATCAAGTCAATGCAATTTCCCCACCTTATTCGCAATACACACCAAATTCTCTACCATCCTCAACAACATTTGTCCTAACTTACCAAGCTCCTTAACAAAATCATCCTTAAAACTATCCAACAATACGTCCACCCACTAGGTCAAATTACCAAGGTTATAGGAACTAATCTCATCATTCTTTTAGAGATGAACATTTTCCTCAAATTTCCATAACCAAAGTGCAATTGTTCAGGCAATTGTGTGAGGCCCATGTAATAGCCCCTCGACATACAAACCTCATTTCCCTCATTTGTATAACCCAAACCTTAAGTGTGAATATCATAGAGGTACAGTTGGCCACTCAATTGAAGATTTCCTTGGTTTCAAGAATAACGTGTTATATTTGATTAAACAAGGAGTGATTAAGCTTGAGGAAAACAGAGCCAAACCTAATGTAGAATCTAACCCTTTGCTAAATCATGGGGTAGAGGCTGGTGTGAATGCCATTAGTAGAGAATTGGAGAATGTTAGGAAAATCACCGATGTTAAGATTCCTATGAAAAAAGTGTGGGAGACCTTGAAAGCAGCTGGTTATAACCTGAGTATCCATTGTAAATGGATGAATGAAGAAGATAAATATAACAGTGAGTCATTCTACGAGCATCATCAAAGTTTGGGCCATAAGATAGAGAATTATTAGGACTTCAAATGTGAGGCACAAAAATTGATTTTGGTAGGTATTTTGAGAATTGAAAAGAATAATAGTGTTGTTAATGGAGATATCAATGTTATAGGGGATGAGCCATTGGTTTTCAAACATTTCATTCTCAAGGTATTACTGAGTCCACAACTTAATCAGGCACAACTAAATGTCATTATACAAATGCCAACTCCTTTTTCTTATGAGAGTAATCATGTAGTGCCATGGAACTTTGGGGTAAATGTGGTATCTACTAAGGAGAAGGCTCTGAAGGAGAGTTTTTGATGAGTTGAATTTGAAAAAGAAATGAGAGTCGAGCGCAATTACCAACGTAGTAGGGATCAGGGGAATAACCAGAAGTGGGAGGTTTTATCTTCTGGAAGAGTTAGAACTCCAAAGGAAAGAAAAGGGGAAGACTGTGAATGAAGAGAGCATATCCTAATCAAAGGAGGATATAATCAAGAGGGTTACAATGTGGAAGAGAAGTTTTTGAAAATAATGAGACAGAGTGAGTATGACGTGGTCGAGCAAATGAAAAAAACTCGAACTCGTATTTCTCTATTGTCTCTTATTATAAGTTCAGAATCTCACAGAAGAGCCTTACAGAAATTTTTAGATCAAGATTATGTCAATCCAATCATCACTCCAGAGAAGTTTGAAAATATGGTGAACTTTATCCTTAATGTCAGCATGATCTCATTTTTTGATGAGGAACTAATGCCAGGTGCAAGTAACCATACTAAGGCCCTTCATTTTACTTTGAAATGTGAAGGATATATGGTGGCAAAGGTTCTAATTGATAATGGGTCTACCTACCCTAAATGTACTTCCTAATTTGACCTTGATGCAGTTGCTGGTTGATATGTGCTTTTTATGTTGTTAAGTTCCATGTTTATCAATGGTTTCCTACTCAGATTCGAGCACAATTTGCTTTAAACATGGTACTTATCCCTACTATTTGTCTTTCAGGTGTTTCTATGGTTGATCAAGCAAGAGGAAGAGTTTTAGGGAGTTTCTGGAGCAAAAACCACCAGATCATGAAGTCCATTCAGGGGACACGGATTAGACACGCCCATGTCCATGGCCGTGTCTGACCTCCAGAGAGTCCTACTCCAGTTGCTAAGGAACACGGCCAAGCCTTGTAAATGAACACGTCCGTGTCCATGACCGTGTCTTACCTCCAGAGAATCTCCCTAAGTGGAACACACCCCTCCCCTACAGAGACACGGCCATGTTGGTTTGAACACGGGCTAAAGAAGAAGTGAACATGGCCGTGTCTTTGGCCGTGTCTGAGGTCCCTTCGAGGCATTTAAGTGACACACCCAGCTACTGTAAGTGAACACGGCCGTGTCGTGGCCGTGTTCGAGCATCTGAAGGGTGAAACCCTAGAATTAGATGGAGTATATATGTGAACTTGAGGAAAGGGGGGAGACATCTTTTGATAGTTGAACACTTAGAGATTTTGGGCGACATCAGAGGTCAGGTGCAGTAGGAGTACTTTGGAAGATTGGAGAAGAGCAAGATAGAAGATCAACTACTTGAAGGGACTTCATGAGAATGAGTTTTCCTGATTCTATCTTGTCTTCTTTGCATTTTGTTGATTCAGATTTTATCATGAACTGATTTGTAAGAGTTAGTTAGGATAAACCCTAGAAATACAATTGTACTATTCTCCTTTTGAATTAATGAGAGTAAGCCTTCATTTCTTGGAATTGTCTATGGTTGCTATTTGTGTTAAGTTGACAAAGCATGCTGCTGATTTAATACCAGGTTTCAATTTATATATTGAGAAATTATAAATTGATTTAGATCATTTGTAGACAGTGGGATTTGCTTGGAATCACTAGAGATAGGATTCACATGAATCTTCTGATTTAAGTCAATGTACTAAAGGAATTCATAGAACACGAATTAATGCATTCTTGGGGGTTTTGATTGTGAAGAGATTTCAGTCAATCAACCTAGGAATAGATGTCTTATTACTTAAGAAAGATTGAGGCATAATTCTGGAATTCTCATCAGTCCAAGTAGAGGAGTGTCAATCATTGAGTTAAATATGACAATGCAATGTATGTCATAGGAAAATTCCTATTCTGACTCATCCTACTCATTCGATAAATCTATCAAATTCTTTGTTATCATCTTTCCTAATTCATTCATTTAATTTAGATTAATTGATTTCTCTTATTAAACCACAATTCTAGAATTAGATAATAGAAAAAGGATTACTACTAATAGCTATAGTTCCTTGTGGGATCGATATTCATACTCAATCAAGATATTCTACAAAACGATAGGTATACTTTGCCTAGAATGTTTGTAGCATTGTTTCAATTGAATACAAGTTCATAAAAGTAAACATCAAGTTTTTGGCGCCATTGACGGGGAACTATAGTATTAGGAACATTTACTTTCTATTACTCTAGTCACTTTTCTTTTCTTTAAAAAAAAATTTTGTTGGTTAGCCTTGTTTCTCTTTCTTATCATTGCCTGTGTTTGATCTTAGCCGGAGCTAGTTTTTCTGATGTATGACACGAAGTAGCAAGAAGAAGCTCCTTGAGTTGAACCCAGAAATTGAACGCACAGTGGTGAGAAAATCAAGAAACAAGGCTATCATGTTGCAAGGCCAACCATCTGAGCCTATTGTCATAGAAGAACCTACCATGGCTGACCAAGAAAGACCACGAACTATGGGGGATTATGGAAGGCCATCAACTGTTGGAACTGAGTCTAGCATAACAAGACCTCCGGTGTCAGCCAATAATTTTGAGATCAAGCCGAACGCCATTCAGATGGTGCGGCAACTTGTGCAATTTGATGGTTTACTAGATGAAGACCCCCATACTCACATCACAAACTTCTTGGAGATTTGTGATACTTTCAAGATCAACGGAGCTAGTGAGGATGCAATTAGATTGAGGCTTTTCCCCTTTACATTAAGGGGTAAGGAAAAGTCATGGTTGAAGACACTATCTCCGGGGTCTATCAAGACATGGAATGAGCTAACTGAAAAATTTCTAGGCCGGTACTTCCCTCCAGCAAGAACAGCCAAGCTTAGGAATGATATTTTCTCCTTCCAGCAAATGGATGGTGAATCACTCTACGAACTATGGGAGAGATGGAATTACTTGTTGAGAAAATGCCCACATCATGGGTTGGACTTGGGAGTTCAGATGCAAACTTTTCAGAGTGGTCTCAATTTTAGGACTAGGCAACAAATTGATTCATCCTCAGGAGGAACCACAAGTTTCAAAACTCCTGAAGCACTACATACTCTGATTGATGAAATTGCTACCAACAATTACCAGTGAGAAAACCAAAGGATGAAGGCCAAATTAGGAGGAGTGCATAATGTGGCCACCTCCACTTCTTTAGAGGCAAAAATAGAGGCCCTTACTAAGAAGATCGATGATATGGGCAGACCTACTTCTTCCTCATCTGTTATGAGATGTGATAATTGTGGGGAGGACATTTTAATCATGAGTGCCAAGCCTCCGATTCGGGATCACCAGTAGAACAAGCAGATTATTTGGGAAGTAGAATGACAAATAATCCCTATTCTAACACGTACAATCCTGGGTGGAGAAATCACCCGAATTTTGCTTGGAGCGACCAAGGGCAGCAAAGGCAAGTCCTAGGGCAGCAAAGACAAGGTCCTTCCCCTGGATTTCAACAACATTCTAACCCCCCAAAGAGACCAACCATTGAAGACCAACTTTCCATATTTATAACAGCATCGGAAGGATAGTTTAACAGCAATGAAACATCCTTGAGGAATCAAGAGGCTTCCATCCACAATCTTGAGACTCAGACTGGCCAGCTAGCCAAGTTGATGTCAGAAAGATCACCAGGGACTCTACCTAGCTACACCGAGCCAAATCCTAAGGAGCAAGCTAAGGCAATCACCTTGAGGAGTGGCAAAGAACTCAAGGGAGTACAGAAAGAGCAGCCTGGTGATGGAGGTGTGGGTGATGAAGGTGCTGTTGAATCTGAGAAATTGGGAGAACCTGTTTCGAAAATGGTAGAAGAACCGAAGAAGAGAGTGGTAAAAGAATACCAGTCACCTATCCCTTACCCGAGCAGGCTTGCAAGAGATAAAAAGGAGGAGCAATTTGGCAAGTTTCTCAAGCTATTTAAACAGTTGCACATAAATATTCCTTTTATGGAAGCCCTTTCACAAATGCCAAAATATGCTAAATTCTTGAAGGAACTCCTTTCCAACAAGAGCAAGCTCGAGCAGCTGTCTATGGTGACTCTAAATGCAGAATGCTCTGCCATAGTTCAAAACAAGCTACCATGGAAGATTAAAGATCCAGGGAGTTTTACTATTCCCTGCAACATTGGTAGTTTATCTGTTGATAAGGCATTAGTGAATTTAGGAGCTAGCATAAATTTAATGTCTTATTGTATGTTTAAGAGACTGGAACTTGGAGAACCGACTCCCACTAGGATGAGTATTCAGCTAGCAGATAGATCTATCACCTATCCTAAGGGGATAATAGAGGATATCCTAGTGAAAGTTGATAAATTCATTTTTCTAGTTGATTTTGTGATCATGGATATGGATGAAGATGTGGAAGTACCCTTGCTCCTAGGCCGACCGTTCCTTGCTACGGCTAAAGCCATCATTGATGTTCATGGTGGCAAGCTAACTTTGAGAGTGGGCGACGAGCAAGTGATATTTAAAATATCTGAGGCCATGAAACACAAAATGAGTACTGATGATACATGTTTTTATGTTGATACTATTGACTCGTGTGTGCTTCAATGTATGCAGGAAATCTTTACAAGAGATGCACTGGAAACATGTATCATGCAGGGAGAGGAAGAGACAAATCACACTGAGATTAGGGAGCATGTGGCACACATGCAAGCCCAGAAACCATTGACCAGAGACACATCTCTGGAAAGGATTGAGGGGAACAGAATCAGAATCAAGCCATCCATTGAGGAACCGCCAGAGCTGGAGCTAAAACAACTTCCAGAGCACTTGGAATATGCTTTCCTAACGGAAAACTCCAAGTTGCCTGTAATCATTGCAGCAAACTTGACAAAGGAGCAAAAAGGGAAGCTCTTGGATGTGCTTAAAATGCACAAGAAACTATAGCATGGAAAATCTCAGACATGAAAGGAGTCAGCCCTTCATTTTGCACCCACAAGATTGCATTAGAAGAAAATTGCAAACCTTTGGTACAGCCACAGCGAAGGATGAATCCGAACATGAAAGAAGTGGTAAAAAAGGAGGTGATCAAACTTCTGGATGCAGAAGTCATTTACCCCATCGCTGACAGTTCATGGGTTAGTCCGATGCAAGTGGTGCCAAAGAAGGGGGCATGACAGTGGTACCTAATGAGAGAAATGAATTAGTGCCAATGAGGACGGTCACAGGGTGGAGAATCTGTATAGACTATCGGAAGTTAAATGATGCCACCGGCAAGGATCACTTCCCTTTACCGTTCATAGATCAGATTTTGGAGCGTATAGCTGGACATGCATTTTATTGTTTTCTTGATGGCATGTCAGGGTATTTCCAAATACCTATCGCCCCGGAAGACCAGGAGAAGACTACTTTCACATGTCCCTACGGTACATTTGCTTATAGGAGAATGCCATTTGGGTTGTGTAATGCCCCCACCACTTTCCAGAGGTGTATGATGGCAATCTTCGATAGATTGATTGAGGACACTATGGAGGTGTTTATGGATGACTTCTCTGTTTTTGGCAATTCATTCGATTTGTGTTTTGATAACTTGGCCAGAGTACTTGAGAGGTGTGAAGAGACTAACCTAGTCTTGAATTGGGAGAAGTGTCATTTTATGGTCCAAGAAGGTATAGTGCTAGGCCACAAGATCTCTAGTAAGGGTATAGAGGTAGACAGGGCAAAAGTAGAGACCATTGCTAAATTGCCACCTCCTACCTCTGTTACAGTAATCAGGAGCTTTCTAGGTCATGCTGGTTTTTATAGAAGATTTATCAAGGATTTCTCCAAGATAGCTAGACCCCTTACTAGATTGCTCGAAAATGAAGTCCCTTTTGTCTTTGATGAGGATTGCATGCTTGCATTTAACACCTTAAAGGAAAAATTGACTACGGCCCCCATTATGATTACACCTGATTAGTCATCACCATTTGAACTAATGTGTGATGCAAGTAATTTTACAGTGGGAGCAGTTTTGGGGCAGCACAGGGATAAGCACTTCCGACCCATCTACTATGCAAGCAAGACTTTGATTGATGCTCAGAAGAATTACACTACTACTGAGAAGGAATTGCTTGCGATGGTTTTCTCCTTGGACAAATTTTGATCTTATTTGATCTTGTCTAAAGTCATTGTGTATTCTGATCATTCAGCATTGAGGTATCTTTTGACTAAAAATGATGCTAAACCTCATCTAATATGCTGGGTTCTGTTATTGCAGGAATTCGACCTAGAAATCCGAGATTGCAATGGATCCGAGAACCTAGCAGTAGACCATCTGTCTCGTCTGGAAGCCCCAGCTCAAGGGGAGTTAGTGGAAGAGGACTTACATGATACTTTTCCAGATGAACACTTATGTGAGGTTGAATGTCGGGATATCCCCTGGTTTGCTGATTTTGCTAACTATCTTGCAGGTAGGGCTCTTCCAAAGGAGTTAACTTATTCTCAGAAGAAGAAATTCTTCTCTGATTTGAAGTACTACCTTTGGGAGGATCCCTATCTATTTCGCATTTGTGCAGACCAAATAATAAGGCGTTGTATCGCCTATCCTGAAACGGAAAGCATCTTGGAGCACTGCCACAAGGGTCCAACTGGAGGGCATTATCAAGCCAATGGGACAACAAGGAAGGTCCTGGAGTCAGGTTTTTATTGGCCTGCTTTATTTAAGGATGCTCACAAGTATGTGAAGCAATGTGACAATTGCCAGCGCACAGGTAACATTTCTAAGAAGGATGAAATGCCCCAGACCAGCATCTTAGTGTGTGAAGTCTTCGATGTCTGGGGCATTGACTTCATTGGCCCTTTTCCCTCATCCTATGGGAACAAATATATCCTAGTTGCAGTAGATTACGTATCTAAATGGGTAGAAGCTCAGGCTTTGCCTACCAATGATGCTAAGGTAGTTGTCAAGTTCCTTAAGACATTGTTTGCTAGGTTTGGAGCGCCACGAGCCATCATTAGTCATAGAGGCACCCACTTTTGTAACCAACAGTTAGCCACTACCCTGAAGAGATATGATGTTACTCATAAAGTGGCAACCTCCTATCACCCCCAAACTAGTGGCCAAGTAGAGGTGACGAATAGGGAACTCAAAAGAATTCTGGAAAAGACCATAGAGCGATCTAGAAAGAAGTGGTCCTTAAAATTAGATGATGCTCTATGGGCCTATAGGACAGGCTTCAAAACCCCAATTGGTACCACCCCGTACAAACTTGTTTATGGGAAGTCCTGTCATTTGCCAGTAGAGTTGGAGCACAAGGCTTTTTGGGCTATAAAATCTCTCAATTATGATTTGTGTGATGCAGGTGAAAAGAGGTTGCTCCAATTGAACCAACTGGCCGAATGGAGGGATGTTGCCTATGAAAATTCAAGGTTGTACAAGGAAAAGGCTAAGAAGTGGCATGATCAGCGCATTAAATCATCCAAGGAGTTTCAGCCTGGGGACCAAGTGTTGCTCTTTAATTCGCGCTTAAGGTAGATGGTCAGGTCCCTTCATGGTTAAGCAAGTANGAGGGATGTTGCCTATGAAAATTCAAGGTTGTACAAGGAAAAGGCTAAGAAGTGGCATGATCAGCGCATTAAATCATCCAAGGAGTTTCAGCCTGGGGACCAAGTGTTGCTCTTTAATTCGCGCTTAAGGTTGTTCCCAGGCAAACTCAAGTCCAGATGGTCAGGTCCCTTCATGGTTAAGCAAGTATTTCCTCATGGCGCTGTTGAGGTCACTCATCCAGAAAAAGGCACCTTCAAGGTTAATGGGCAGAGATTGAAGTTGTATCATGGTGCTAGCATCCAAGAACTACCAAGGGATGTCTGTCACCTCCAAGACCCCATGCAGTAGCTCCCCAATCCTTAAGTCCAGCTAATTGACTTTAAAGAAGCACTTGTTGGGAGGCAACCCAAAAGAATTTTAGTGCTTTGCTTTGCTTTTGTTTTCATTTCCCTTTATGCTTTGGATTGAATTATTCTCTTAAATTGTCTTAGTTGTTTCCAATTTTTTTTTTTTAGTATGTAGGTGTTGTTTGAGGCATGTCTGTAGGGTGTAATTTCGATTTTAAGATCAGAGTACAGAACACAGGCAAAAGCACGGACGTGTTCTACCCCGTGTGAACCTCACAGAGACTATAAGTGGACAACACGGCCAATGACATGGCCATGTCACCAAGTGTGTGGACCACACAGGGAGTTCAGGAAAGGAACACGGTCAATGACACGGCCGTGTTTGTGGCCGTGTCTATTGTCCAGGATGTATCCAGCTAACTGATGAACACACTTTTTATACAATAGTTATTCCTCATACTTAGTCTTTTAAACCTCTTTTGGGCTGAATTGCATAGACTTAGACCTCATTTCATGACTTAGGATCCATTTATGCTTAATTGCAATTTCCAGCAATACTGGGCATTATATGCTGTCTCTGTGTTTCAGGCATATCTTGAGTTCTGGATGTCCAAAAATTCCGAGTCATACCTTGTTGGAAAGCTGAGAGAATTGTCTACAACTTTCTTTCAGGGCTCCAAAGCTAATTCGGACGTTCAGAAGGTCATATGCAGCCTGGAAGCCAGAGAAGACATGCTGTCGCAGGATCCTGACCTACATGCAGTATTTGGGTCATAACTTGAGTTGTAGATGTCATATTGACCTGAAACTGGTACCATTGGAAAGCTAACAGACAGAGCTTCAATTGATATGAAGACCGGTTCACCATATTTTATGTGGAAGATGGTCTTATTTGCTGTGCAAGTTAGCTGACGGTTCCAGACACCTTCTGCCACTTAAATGGGCCTAACTTCCTCATGACAAGTCCAAATGGGCCCAAACCAAAGCCCAATTGAAGCTAAGGCCCATGGGAACAAGTGTGCCCTAAGGGCAATTTAGGTGTGCATGTAAAATTGGAGGTCTATATCAGAAGAAGGAGGCAGCCGAAATTCAGAATCACCTCATTAGATATTTTAGACAGATTTTTGAGCTTTCCTTAGTTCTTAAGTTTTCTTTTAGATATTTTGTAAGAACTTCAGCTCCTCTTGTTCATGGAGGGCTAATCCAACATATCAATCCAGGTTTTGCTATTCTGATTATTGGTTTTGAGATTATGAGTTGTTGTTCTTCATTTTAGTTGTTAATCAAAGTTCTTGCTTCCTCTGGACTATTCTGTTTGGATTGTTAAAATTCGAATTTGGATCTTCATGTGTGATTGCTTAATTGCATGTGATAAAAGAGGATTGTATGGTTGATTAATGTTTCTGAGCTTTTGGATGGATTAATCACCTTGGCTGGATCATGGACTTAGGTAAAACTAGACTTGAATGTTTGCTTAATTCATTTGGTCTTAGTTAAAACCGAATTCTGGTTGCTTAACCAGTGGAATCCATAGAACATTGAGAGGCTTCTTGATATGTTTTAAAGGCCAAGAACATGGTTAATAATTGAATGGATCATTAGAAATCAAGGATGAACTTAAATCAGAATTAGTAAAGACTTGGATTGGTTGCTTTCTCTTAAACTTCACCACTGATAATTAATTTTCGTTAATCACATAAACCAACAAAACCCCCCTATTTACATGCTTCTTAATATGATTCACTAAATAGAACAATCCTTAGGTTCGACTTAGGGCTGTCCTATGCTGCAAAAAGCTAGGTAACCGACCTTAAAAATTAAGTAATTTGAGGAGCCTCGGCAGCTCATCAAATTTTGGCGCCGTTGCCGGGGATTGTTCTATCTTTGAATCAGTAGTATTAGTAGTAAAACTGACTTCTAACTTTCCCCTAATTCACCCCCCTTGTGTTTGAGTTTTTGTTGTTTTTAGGGTTTTGGCCACTTTTTCCATACTTTTTGGCCAAGTATCCATTCTGTTTGAGGCCAGTGGCCATTGTTTTTCTTGATTTCAAGTGTGCTTAGATGCTTTATATTGTCATTGAGTGAATTCTGGCCATTTGGACCATTTCCCCTTTGTTTTTCCTTCGGTTTGGCTTGATTTAGTGATTTCTGGGTCTACTGTTCACCAAAATTTTTAGCTCCGATTGACCTGAAACTTTCTGGGTTGAAGGAAAAGGACCTAACTCACCAAAGTCACAGCCTATGGCTGTGAGGTCTGTGTTTTTAAGCCAAATTCGACTGTTTTGACCACTTTTCCATTTTTTGAAGATTTTTTATTTGATTTTTGAGTTCCATTTTCATCCACCTTTCGTCCTGTGGTGGTAGAAAAATTTTAAAAAATGTTTAGATACCTTTTCTAGTCCTATTTTGGTGTCTTTTTACCTTTGTTTTGTGTTTTTGGTGTGTTTCGGTTTTAGCTTATTTCTGCCAGTTTTGTGTGTTTTTGTGTGTTTTTGTGCATTGTGGTGTGTTTAGGCATTTAGCCACTTGTTTGCATGGTGTATGACTAGGTCTTCTCCCTTTGTATTGCTTGAAGGAGATCCTGAAATTGAGAGAACCTTGCATACACGTAATAGAGCACATAGGGCTGTTGATAATCTAGATCCTACTATGGCTGAAGCTAGCACTCCTATTGTTATTCCTATTGTTGATCCTGTTGTTAATCAAGGTGATAGGGCTGATAATGCTAATAGAGCTGGAAATAACAATAATAATAACATGCAGCCTAGAGATAGAACTCTTAAGGAATTGGCCACCCCTGATGTTGCTTACCAACCTTTAGGGATCCAATATCCTGAAATTGATACTGCTTTTGAATTAAAGTCTGGATTGATACACTTGCTGCCAAAGTTTCATGGTCTTGCAGGTGAAGATCCTCACAAGCATTTGAAGGAATTTCATGTGGTTTGTTCCACCATGAGGCCACAAGGAATTTCTGAAGAGCAGATCAAGTTAAGAGCATTCCCTTTCTCTCTGGCTGATGCAGCTAAAGACTGGCTCTTTTACTTATCACAAGGTTCGGTCAGGAATTGGAATGACATGAAGAAGCTGTTTCTGGCCAAGTTCTTCCCTGCATCCAGAACTGCTGCCATTCGCAAAGACATATGTGGCATAAGGCAACTGCCAGGGGAGACATTGCATGAGTATTGGGAGAGGTTTACAAAGCTGTGTTCAAGCTGCCTCCATCACCAAATAAGTGATCAGCTGTTGATACAATATTTCTATGAGGGCTTGTCACCTTCGGATAGAAGTAACATTGATTCTGCTAGTGGAGGAGCATTAGTGGATAAAACACCTGCTGCTGCCAGAGATTTAATTTCCAATATGGCAGAGAATTCCCAGCAGTTTGGTGTTCGGATGATTCATTCCACTAGAGGAGTCAATGAAGTTGGTGTGTCATTTGCTGACCAACAAAGAATGGAGCACAGACTTGACGAGCTGACCTCCTTGGTCAGGCAATTGGCAGTGGGGAGACAAGTATCCACCCCTCAACCTGCAAGCGTGTGTGGCATTTGTGCTTGTCCATCACATCCTACAGATGCATGCCCCACACTGCAAGATGGTGATTCTGGATTTCAGGATCCCTCTGTAGCTGCAGTAGGTGTTTTTCCTGGTCGATCCCCATACCAACAGCAGCAGCAGCCTAGATATGATCCGTACTCCAACACTTACAACCCTGGTTGGAGGGATCATCCAAATTTCAGATATGGCAATGCTGCAGCACCACAACAGCAGTCCTCCCAACAACAGCCACAGCAACAGCAGCAGTATAGGCAACCTTGGCAACAACAGAGCCAATTTCAGCCAGCCAGGCCAGGCCAGTTTCAACAGAACAGGCCACCATTCCAGCAGCAGCCTATGCAGCCAGCCAACCCGTCAACATCCAAACCTGAGTCTTCTTTGGAAGATTTAGTCAAGCAGATGGCCACAAGCAACATCCAGTTCCAGCAGAGGGCGGAGTCCACCATGCAGAATCTGGAAATGCAGATTGGACAATTGGCATCATCTGTGAGTCAATTGCAATCCCAAGGTTCTGGCACCCTTCCTTCTCAGACCATTCCTAACCCTAATTCGAAAAATGTGAGTGCAATCACTCTTAGGAGTGGCAAGTCAATTCCAGACCCTGCACCTGCCGTTCAGAGTACACCTAGTGTGCCAGTTCTACCTGTTGCTGACCCTAGCAATTCCAGCCAGCACACTAGTAGTTCCACTCCAGAGAGGCCACAACAGAAGCCTACATATTCTGCACCTCTTCCTTTTCCACAGAGAGCTACTCTTTCTAAGAAAACAGATGAGGCAGAGAAGGATAAAGAGCTTCTGGAGACATTCAGGAAGGTGGAAGTCAACATTCCATTGCTGGATGCTATCAAGCAAATTCCTAGATATGCCAAATTTTTAAAGGAATTGTGCACACAGAGGAGGAGGCTTAAGGGCAATGAGCGAATTAGCATGAGTCAGAACGTTTCGGCCCTTATTCAGCCTATGCCCCAGAAGTGCAAGGATCCAGGCACTTTCACCATTCCATGTGTTATAGGCAAATCCAAGTTCGAGCATGCCTTGCTAGACCTTGGTGCTTCCATTAATGTGATGCCTATGACTGTGTTTAGTTCTCTTGGACTTGGCCCCTTGAGAGCTACTGGTGTTGTGATCCAGCTAGCCAACAGGAGTAGTGCACATCCAGCTGGAGTGATTGAAGATGTGCTGGTCAGAGTTGATGAGCTGATCTTTCCAACAGATTTCTACATTCTGGAGATGGAGGGACAGTCCCAATCCAGCAAGGCTCCACTCATTCTGGGCAGGCCATTCCTCAAGACCGCACGGACCAAGATTGATGTTCATGCAGGAACTCTATCCATGGAGTTTGGAGACTCTGTTGTGCAGTTCAATATTTTTGAGCCTATGCAGCCTTCCATGGATGAGCCTTCTGTCTTTCACATTGGTTTGCTTGATGATCTAGTTGGGGATGGGTCTGATGAGCTCTGTGCTGACTTCCCAGATTTTGTTGGTGTTGAAGACTCTGTTCAGTGCAACTCCTGTCCTGACTGTGATGGTGATATACCTTGTGCAGTGTGTGCTGAAATATCTGCCTTCTTGAGCAGTCCTGATTCTCTGTGCTGCAGTTGTGGTGATTCTGCTTGCACTGCTTGTTCTGAAATTGCAGCCGTTTTAGAACAAGATGATTCTATTCCAGAGGCTGTGGTCATTGATGCTCCCACAGAGTTAGTGGATGTGTATGAGGAGCTATATTCTGAATTCCCTGACTTTGTGGGTATAGAGGGTTATCTCCAGCGCCATTCACATTCTGTTTGTGATGGTGACATGAGCTGTGCCATCTGTGCAGAAATTTCTACATTTTTAAGCGATGGCAATCCTGCTGAATCTGCATCTGAAGCTGATTCTAGTTCTCATTCCAGTTCTGATTCTGCAGCTTCAGAAGATAATTCTACCGGGGCAACTCACGACTTCGTGAGAATGGTCTTTGACCCTGGTATCTAGCTGATTATCTTATTGTACTTGTATTCTATTTTCTATTCTGTTTTACTTTAGTCTGTTTTTGTTTTCTGTTTTTGCTTCTGTTTCTGTTTTCTGTTCATTTTATTTTCAATTTTCTGTTCTTGATGTCTGCTTTATCTTACCCCACATGCGTGCGGGAAGTTTGGTCATTTATTTGACATGTAGGTTTCAACCGCCGCCAGCCATTCTGTGAGGTAGCTAAAGAGGACATAGTGGAGGAGGTCCACTTGCACGATGCCATCTACCTCCCCTGATAAGGATGTTTCTTCTCTCTCTTTTACTTTACTTGTCCTTATGTGACTGCTTGTTATTACTTGTCATCTGTTGATACTTTTTGAAGTTTTTACATTGAGGACAATGTAAAATTTAAGTGTGGGGGAGGGATTTCTGTATATAGTTTAGTTGCTTTATTGTTTTCTGTTTAGTTGATTAGGTGTTTTCTGTTTAGTTGATTAGGTTAGTTGATTAGTTTAGTTGATTACTTTACTATTTCTGTAAATTTGTTGTTTTCTGTTTTAATTTTTTCTGTTTGTTGTTCTTGCTGTTTTTTCTGTTTTTGTTGTCATTTTTCTGTTTTAATTACCCTCCAATGATGTTATAGAATTTGTAAAGTTGTAAGTTTAAAGTAATTACATTTCAAGGTTCATAGCATGATTGAATAACTTGTTTTCCATCCTTAATTTCACATGCTTGGTTTTAGATGTTGGATTGATGATTAAGTTTGATAGATACATGCCTTGTGAGTTTTGAGCCTTTTGATGAATGGATTTGGCATTTGTGCCATTCTTTTCCTTCTTGTGTGATTTCACTCATGGAATTTGTTAACTCTAGAACTTGCTTGATTCTTTTTGAGGCTACATTTTCATTTGCATACATGAACATGATTGAGGCATTCTTTCTTGATTTAGCCACTTTGCCAAATAGCCAACCTTGTATTATTTCCCTTTGATTACCCCTATTGAGCCTATTTGCCTATCTTTGATATTAGCTCATTATATGCCTATGTACAAAATACCATGTTGTTACCTTACCTTAGGGAATGGGAGAGCATTGGTTCATTGTCTTAGAGGAGCTCTTATGCTTGTGGGTAATTAATAGTACAAGTGTGGAGGTTGTGAATCCTAATGTGCAAAGTATTATGTCAAAGAAAGAAAGAAAAAAAAGAGAGCCAATTGGTTCTGAAAAAAAAAAAAAAAAAAAAAAAAAAAAAAAAAATCAGAATTGTGAAAAAGGAAAAGAAAAGGAAAAGGAATATGTGCACAGAAGGAGAATATGCTTTACACACTTGGAATTTAATGCTTGTCATTTGAGTTCCTCTCCAATGTTCTTTTATTCTCTTTGAGTTTTACCTTGTGATATCCATCTTCATTCATTCCTTTACCTTTACCTTACCCTTGGTCTTATTACAACCTTAAATAAAGTCCTCTTGATTTGTGTGTGCATTTGTTTGAGTAGTGGAGAAATAGAAGATAAGCAAGCTTATGGTAGTGCATCTCTTCATGAGTTTGATTGAGTGGAGTACCTAATTTCTAAACACTTGAGGGATTGAGAGTATATCTTGTGAGGATCTATCATTCTTGACTTATGCTTTCCAATTGAAGTTACCTTGTTTGTTGATTTTGAATGAGAAGAAATTTTATTTCATGAATGCTGTGACTTCCTTGAATATTTAATTGCTTATCTTACTTGTGGTATAAACTTCTGCATTTCTTAAATATCATTGGGAGGTGATCCTTTAGTTTTTAAATTTGTTTTTGTTTCCCTGTTCTTGCTTTTCTTGGTTTTGGAATTTTAGTTTGCCCGAGACGTGCAAAAGCTAAGTGTGGGGGAATTTGATTAACACACTTTTTATACAATAGTTATTCCTCATACTTAGTCTTTTAAACCTCTTTTGGGCTGAATTGCATAGACTTAGACATCATTTCATGACTTAGGATCCATTTATGCTTAATTGCAATTTCCAGCAATACTGGGCATTATATGCTGTCTCTGTGTTTCAGGCATATCTTGAGTTCTGGATGTCCAAAAATTCCGAGTCATACCTTGTTGGAAAGCTGAGAGAATTGTCTACAACTTTCTTTCAGGGCTCCAAAGCTAATTCGGACGTTCAGAAGGTCATATGCAGCCTGGAAACCAGAGAAGACATGCTGTCGCAGGATCCTGACCTACATGCAGTATTTGGGTCATAACTTGAGTTGTATATGTCATATTGACCTAAAACTGGTACCATTAGAAAGCTAACAGACAGAGCTTCAATTGATATGCAGACCGGTTCACCATATTTTATGTGGAAGATGGTCTTCTTTTCTGTGCAAGTTAGCTGACGGTTCCAGACACCTTTTGCCACTTAAATGGGCCTAACTTCCTCATGACAAGTCCAAATGGGCCCAAACCAAAGCCCAATTGAAGCTAAGGCCCATGGGAACAAGTGTGCCCTAAGGGCAATTTAGGTGTGCATGTAAAATTGGAGGTCTATATCAGAAGAAGGAGGCAGCCGAAATTCATAATCACCTCATTAGATATTTTAGACAGATTTTTGAGCTTTCCTTAGTTCTTAAGTTTTCTTTTAGATATTTTGTAAGAACTTCAGCTCCTCTTGTTCATGGAGGGCTAATCCAACATATCAATCCAGGTTTTGCTATTCTGATTATTGGTTTTGAGATTATGAGTTGTTGTTCTTCATTTTAGTTGTTAATCAAAGTTCTTTCAATCCTTTGAAATATTCTGTTTGAATTGCTTAATTCGAATTTGGATCTTCATGTGTGATTGCTTAATTGCATGTGATAAAAGAGGATTGTATGGTTGATTAATGTTTCTGAGCTTTTGGATGGATTAATCACCTTGGCTGGATCATGGACTTAGGTAAAACTAGACTTGAATGTTTGCTTAATTCATTTAGTCTTAGTTGAATCCGAATTCTGGTTGCTTAACCAGTGGACATCCATAGAACATTGAGAGGCGTCTTGATATGTTTTAAAGGCCAAGAACATGGTTAATAATTGAATGGATCATTAGAAATCAAGGATGAATCAAAATCAGAACTAGTTAAGGCTTGGATTGGTTGTTTTCCTTTAGGTTACCACTTTCAATTAATTTCTGTCAAGCACTTAAAAACAAATACAACCCCCCTGTTTACATGCTTCTCTATATGATTCACTAAATAGAACAATCCTTAGGTTCGACTTAGGGCTGTCCTATGCTGCAAATAGCTAGGTAACCGACCTTAAAAATTAAGTAATTTGAGGAGCCTCGGCAGCTCATCACTAACACACGGCCATGTCCACCTCAGGTGAGTATTAAAGCATCCCGTGCCACGCAACACGGCCATTGAACACGGCCGTGTTTACCCCGTGTCACTTAAAGAAATTTTTCACTCTTTGAACATGGCCCGATACACGGGCGTGTTGTCCTCGTGTTTCCCTTCTCAGACCCAACACGCCCATGCAACACGGCCGTGTTGTGGGCGTGTCGCAGTGACACTTAAAATTTTCCTTTTCGCAGGTCATTCTTCCATTTCAGAAATCCCTAATTTCCTCTCAATTTTTCCCAAATCCCTAACCCTCTAGCACTCCCACCATCATTTCCGGCCAAACCCCTCTCTCCAAAGCTCCAATTTCTTGCTCAATTCCACTCTCACACTACACCCTATCCTTAGGCATTCTGTCAAGTTTTTCTTCACACACAGTTTTAGATTTTGTTCTTCACTCATAGGTATGGACTCTTCCTTCCCTCTTATTTGTATTTCTGAGTTGTTTTAACTGAATTTTCCTTCATTCTTATGCGTATTTCTTTATTGCTTTAGTTGAGTGTTGAATGCATTTTACCTATTTTCTTAGTGAGGGAATGTGGGGAATGGTTAACTGTAAGATGCCTATTAAACAAAAAATAAAAATTTGGCACTGCTGGTTGCTGGTTTTGGGAATCTGGTTGTTGATGAAGCTGTTTATTTTATTGAAATTCTCAGTAATGTGGACACTGCCAGTGATAATTCTTGCTTGGGGAATGCCTGCTGATTTATTGCTCATGGCCTATTATTGTGTTAATTTACCAATGGGAATTGCTGTTGTGCTTGGGGGAGTGTTAACTGCCAGATGAACAATTGTAAGATATTGGGGATTGCTGCTGCAGAATCTGCATTTACTGAGGGAATTTGTGATTTTGGCAAATTGCTATTCATCTCTCTCACACTCTTAACTGTACTTTGGGCATTGATATTTTGCATTGTTGCTGTGGGAATGACTGCTTATCTGTTGATCCATTGCCTGTGCATAAATTCATGTTTTGGAACTTGTTACATTCAATAGAAAATGTGTTGTTTGTGCTTTTGTCAGTAATATCAAGAAGGGCCATTGTTGACATCCTACTAATGAATTATTGCTGTGGAATTGCTGCTACTTAATTGTTAAAATTTAAAAAATTTGGGGGCAATTGCTGATGTAGTACAGTTGACATATAGCTGCAGAATTGTCTAATTTTTGAATTTTGTCCATACTGGGGAAACTGAATGGCCAATTTGGGATTTGCTGAATCTCACTATTGCTATACTCTAAGGAACATTGCTAGGCTTAGTATGGATATGTTGGTTGACAATACGGCCAGAAATCATCAGTATTCATTCATGGACAGATACTCAAGATACAATCAATTCCTATGACTAAGGAAGATAAAGAGAAGACTACATTTATCACTCACTGGGTCACATATTGTTATAGAGTAATGTCGTTTGGGTTGAAGAACACTGGGGCAACCTATCAAAGGGCTATGGTCACATTATTTCATGGCATGATGCATAAGGAGATTGAAATTTATGTGGATGATTTTGATAGGTACCGAACCGTACAAAATTAAACTACTAATTGCAACTAAATTGTAGTATAGGATGCAACCAATGTCGTCTTCCAAGGATTCACCAGAACAATTAATCTATTAGAACTTAAGCAAGAATATAATAAGGGGGTTTGTTGTTTAATGCAGAATAATCAGAAAGTAGTCAACATGATTTAATCAAATAAGAGAAAACGTAATCAACTCAAGCAGGCAACCAAACCCTAATCCGTCCTTGTTCACTAAAGATAACCTATGTCTGATTTAATTCTTAGTTAAATGTTACCTGGAACCCCTAACAGCAATACTTAGAATTCCTACTGATTACCAATTAGGATTCAATTAATCTTGGAACTAAGAATCTAGGCAACCGCTCTATATCACTAAGTCTAGATTAATTTAATAACCGAATTGTCCAAGTTAACCATATATTAAAAACCTTTAACATATGATCAGCAATTTGATTATTGTGATGAATCTAATCAACCGATTTAAATTCATATAAAGCATGCATGCAATTAAAATATCATTCAATCACATGAAGATGAGAAGAAGAAGATAATCAAACTATATTAAATCAAACCTGGTTGAAGCACAGGAACTCTGGATTATTAAGTTTTGCTCCTCTTGAATTGATTACAAAAGAACTTAGCCTTTCATGGAAGACTTGAACACAAAACAAAGGTGAAAAACGAACTCAGCAACAGGAGGCAGCAGTAGCAACTTCTGATGACAAGGTGGTAATGTGGTATCCTATTTTCCTCAACAACTTAAGAATAAATACTAGCTGGCTGTCTCCTCTAGGTTTCCTAATGGTTTTCTAATTACAAAATAAACTTAGTTTCCTAAAATTTTAAAGGTAAAAACGTGATTAAACCCTAGTGTCATGTGTGCTGGCCCAATAAGCAGATATTGGCCTAAATAAAAATGTTTTGGTCCAATAAGCAGGCCTAAGGAAAGGAATCAGTCAATGCTGGGCGGATGCAGAAAATCTGGACTGCTTGCACGTGAATTTTAGTTGTCCAGATGCAAGAATCAGCTTCTAGGCTTTCATATGAAATGTAAAATTTTCTGTCAGCTTTCTAACGAAACTAGAATAACATCAATCAGACATCTGTAGCCCAAGATATGGTGAAAAATATAAGTAGTGCTAGAATTCAACAGTTATGCAATTAAAATCTATAAGCACCAACAAGTCCAAATCTACAAAACATGTCTAAGGGCCATAAAAAATCACTAGAAACACACACTAAAAGACTAAGTATAAGGGAAACAAATAGTGTAAAATAACGTCTCATCAAATTTCCCCACACTTAATTTTTTGCACTCTTGGGCAAAATCACAAGAAACAAACTAACTAGAAAACAACTCTCCAAACAAATCAAGAATGCAAAGATCAAGGTAAGAAAACAATTCAAACTTAAAGAAATAGCAACACTCATGGAACAACATCTCTTGACAACTAGAGATCACACAACATGACAATTTCATTTAATAGGAATGAGTCAAAGTAAATAGTCTCTTATAAGATAAATAAATGCTCTCAATTCTCTCAAGTGTCTAAGGTAAGTAGTTCTCTCCAATCATCCTATCAAAATCACACTACCATAAGCTTGTTCATATTCTCAATCTCCACTACCTATGTCACATGTATAACACAAATCAAAAGGATTTTTAAAGGTTGTAATGGGGAAACGAATGATAAGAATATGAAAAAAAAAAATGGTTAAAGCACCTAAGGAATCACAAAGAGCATCTAATTATGGAGAAATTCAAGTATTTTATGCATCTTAACTTTGGGCTTCAACTCATTTTTATTTTCCCAAAACAACTTTATTATCTTGCTGTTGCTATATTATTTTTTTGAAGCATAACACTTAACAATTTCAGCCTCAACCAATCAAACACAACTTGATGTTTTGTTTTTGTAAGAATTCACTCCTTTTTTAATTCAATGCAATGCTCTTCAATTCCTAAGGGTTGGGTAGGTAGGACATGATTTTACACTTAGGCTTGTAATGAGCTACACATGAAAAGAAAGGATCATTAGGCTCAAAAGGGGTAATCAAAAGATAACATAATGGTTAGCTATTTGGTCAAGTAGCTTCTCAAAGAAAAGAATGTCTTAATCACTTTTATGCATGCATGTGCAAATGTAACCTCAACTAAGAAACAAAATAAGTTCTAGAGTGTCAAAGTGATAGATGAAAACACATAAGAAAGAATCATGACATATGACTCAAATCCTCACAGCTTATAAGACTACCAAGAATCAACTCATCCAAATCAAATTTTGTTGTCATACCACTTAAATCCGAGAAGCAAGATAATTGTCCACTTATGTTGTAGCACTTTAGAATCAAAATTGCTTCAAACTACTCTCTTCACAACTCCTAAATTAATTGGAAAGAACCAGAAAATTCTAAAAACAAAACAGAAAAACAACAAACCTAAAGGAAGACAAAAAAAATAGAATTTTAAATTCTAAAAACAACAAAGCAAAATAACAGAAAACAGCAAAAACAACATGCTAAAATCACAGAAAAAAGTAAATAGAAAATTTAAAAACACATAAAACAAAAAACTAAGCCTAAAACAAAAAACATAACACTAAAAATCTAAAACTGAAAAATAGAAAACAGTAAAAACAACAAGTAAAACAAAAACAGAAAGCATACCAACACACACAGCAGGCTAATTCCTCCCTCACACTTAAATTTTTGTAGTGTCCTCAATGCAAAGCACAAAGCAAACAGTAAAAGTAAGATAATAAAATTAAAAGAGAAAGGGAAAGAAAACAGCCTGTGGGTTTAAGTCTCATAGAGGGCAGCAGACAAATGCACCTCCTCCATCACTTGGTCTTGAAAACCCTCATAAAAAGGTTTCAGTTGATGTCCGTTCACTGGGAAAGTCTTATTAGTTGCCTCATTCTTGATCTCAATTGCACCATAAGGGAAGACATGAGTCACCACAAAAGGACCCATCCACCTATAACGAAGCTTGCCGGGCATTAGCTTGAGATGGGAATTGTAGAGAAGCACTTTCTGACTAATGTAGAACTCTTTTCTCACCAACAACTTGTCATGGACAGCTTTGGTCTTTTCTTTATAAATTCTGGAATTCTCATAAGCTTCCAACCTGATTTCTTCCAATTCATGTAGTTGCAGCTTCCTTTGAGAACCAGCTTGAGCTAAGTCAAGATTACATTACTTCACTGCCCAATATGCCTTACGCTCTATCTCCACTGGAAGGTGGCATGTCTTGCCAAAGACTAGGCGACATGCCTATAGGGGTCTTGTAGGCAGTCCGATAAGCCCACAAAGCATCATCCAAACGCATGCTGCAATCTTTTCTGTTCGGTTGGACAGTCTTTTCTAAAATCTGCTTAATCTCCCTATTTGACACTTCTACTTGCCTATTGGTTTATAGATGGTAAGGGGTTGACACCTTGTGCACCACACCATGCTTTTTCAACAAAACAGCTGATGAACACACTTTTTATACAGTAGTTAACCCTTATATTTAGTCTTTTAAACTTCTTTTGGGCTAAATTGAGTGGGCTTGGGCCACATTTCATGACTTTGGATCCAATTGTGTCTAATTGCATTTTTCAGCAATACTGAGCATTTTATGCTGTCTCTGTGTTTCATGCATATCTTTAGTTCTGGATGTCTAAAAATTTTGAGTCATACCTTGTAGGAAATCTGAGAGAATTATCTACAACTTTCATTCAGGGCTCCAAAGCCAATTCGGAAGTCTAGAAGGTTATATGTAGCCTGGAAGCCAGAGAAGACATGTCATCGCAGGATCCTGACCCACATGCAGTGTTTAGACCATAACTTGAGCTGTAAATGTCATATGGCCTTGAAACTGGTCCCATTGGAAATTTAAGACGCAGAGCTTCAATTGTTATGAAGACCAGTTAACCAAATTCTATATTTTAGATGGTCATTGCTTGTCAAAGTTGGCCGATGGTTTCAGAGACCTGTTGGCACTTAAATGGGCCTAACTTCTTCATCACAAGTCCAATTGAGCCCAAACCAAAGCCCAATGAAAGCTAAGGCCCATGGGAATAAGTGTGACCTAAGAGAAATTTTAGTGTGCATGTATTTTTAGAGGCTTATATGCTCAGAAGGAGACAATCGAAATTCATAAGGCATTAGGATATTTTAGATAGCTTTTCTAGTTTTTCTTAGTCTTTAAGTTTTCTCTCTAGATATTTTATAAACTTTGTTCCTCTTGTTGATGGAGGGCTGAATACTCACAGCAATCCTGGTTTTAACTATTCTGATTATTAATTCTGAGATTATGTTTTGATTGTTATTCATTTAGTTGTTAATTAAGTTCTTTCAATGCTCTGAAATATTCTGTTTGAATTGCTTAATTTTGGATTTGAATATTCATGTGTTAATTGCTTAATTGCATGTGATTGAAGAGGATTGTATAGATTAAATGATGTTTATAAGCTTTTGGACGGATTGTTTACCCTTGGCTGGATTCTGGACTTAGGTTAAACTACATTTGAATGAGTGCTTAATTCATTTAGTCTTAGTTGATCCGAATTCTGGTTGCTTAACTAGTGGATATCCATAGAGCACTGAGAGGCTTCTTGATGTGTTTTAAAGGCCAAGAACTAGGTTAGTAATTGAATGGATTGTCTGAAATCAAGGATGGATTAAAATCAGAATCAGTTAGACTTGGATTGGTTGTTTTCCTTAAGGTTTACCACTTATAATTAATTTATGTTAATCACTTGAACAAAATAAACCCCCATTTTTATATGTTTCTTAATATGATTCACTACTTAGAATAATCCTTTGGTTCAACTTGGTGTTGTCTTATGCTACAAGTAGCATTGGTAAACCGACTATAAATTTTACTAATTTGAAGAGCCTCGGCAGCTCATCAAATTTTGGCGCCATTGCCGGGGATTATTCTAATTTTGATCAATGTTATTGGGAGTGTACTTGACTGCTAACCCTTCATAAACTTCCCTTTGTTGTTATGTCTTGGTAGTTTTTGGTGAGAACGGGTATTTTAGGCAAAATTTTCAAAAAATTTAGTACGGATTTTTTAGTCCAGAATGACCTAAAAATTTAGTGATTGAAGGAAAATGTCCTGACAACCATAACTCACTATTTATAGTGAGCCCCACCCTATTTTGGCCAAATTCCATCGTTTAGACCACTTTTTTCAATTTTTGAAAATTTTTTATTTGATTTTTGACTTTCATTTTCATCTAGCTTTCAAGTGATGGTGGTCTCATAATTTTTAAAAATGTGTAGATACCTTAATTAGGATTATTTTTTTGTATTTTTACCTTTGTTTTGTGCATTTTGTGTGTTTATCTTTTAGTTCAATTCTGTCACTTTTTGTGTGATTTTGTTTTTTGTTCTGTTTTGGTGTGTTTTGTTGTTCTGTCACTTTTTGTTCATGGTGCATACTAGGTTCCCCTACTACTAAAGGAGTCAAAGATTGCATCACTTTCTGACCAACAGAGGATGGACCATAAACTTGATGAATTGACATCTTTGGTGAGACAATTGGCAGTGGGACAACAAGCACCTGAACCAGTCATGCAACCAATCTAATTTTATGGCATATGTGCTTGCACCTTTCATCCCACCAATGCATGCCCTATACTTCAGGATGATGTTTATGGATTTTAAGATCCCTTTGTAGCTGCAGCCGATGTCTTTTCTAGAAAATTATCATACCAACTCCAACAGCAGCCTACATATGATCCATCCTTCAACATCTATAACTATGATTGGGGAGATCATTCCAATCTGACATATGGCAATGCAGCGCCTCCACAACAATATTGGCAACCATTCGAGCAGCCTATGCAACAACCAAGTTCAACATACACAGAACTTGAACCTTCAATTGAGGACTTGGTGAAGCAATTAGCCACTCATACCATGCAGTTCCACCAGAGGACAGAGGCCGCCATACAAAATTTAGATATCTAGATTGGACAATTGACATCCTCAACAAGTCAATTGCAGGTCCAAGGTTCTAAAAAAATTCCTTCACATACAATTCCAGAACCAACTGAAGAATCTATGCCAGAACCAACTGAACCTCAACTTGAAAATAAACCACAGGCAGCAGAGAAAGTAGTCCCTGATTCATTGACCCCAGAATCCGATAGAGCCACTCAGTCCAAGAAGACAGAGGATGATTTAGTCAATGAGGTCTACAATGAGTTAGGTACTGATTTTTCTGATTATGTTAGTTTTGATGATTCTGTGCAGGGTCAATTATGTGTTGATTGTGATGGTGAATTTTCATATACTGTGTGTGCTGAGATCGCTGCATTCTTGAGAGATGGAGATTCTAGTAAATCTGGTTCTATAGATTTTGAAAAAAACTCTCAATAGACAACCCAAGGCGAACTTGATACGGCTGCTATGGTTAACTTTACACATTTTTCCACTTTGACACATCCTTATTTTAATTGTGCACTTGTTGAAAATTTGTTTAATCATAATCCTACTCTTGTTGTAATGGTGTATGCATATGGAGATGTAGAAACTAATGTTGATAGATTAGGAGATTTCATGCTTCTTACTTCTTCACATGCTAGAGCACTAGGAATAGATCATGTTAGAACCTTGGTGGCAAGTGAATATTTTGATGTTGGTGGAGTGAGTGTGGAAAATAAATGGGCTGTCCAAACAAACCATATGTCAAGCTATTCTTTGAATGGCAAGCAAGAGATGTCGGTGTTTGCCAATTCTTTGCACGAATTTAAGTGTCATATTGAGCCTTGCATGAACAATATGTTATGTGGCACTAATCTATTTTGTAAGGATGACTTTAAGCATGACTGTTATAGGCTTAGATTTGTAGGACATAATTATTTTCCTTCTTTTAGACTTATATATGGGAACTATGGATGGTTATATATACCTAACAAGATTTTTTATGTTTCTCATGCTTTAGGTAAGATTGTAAATTCCTTGCTACACATTTCCCTTGGTGACATTTTAAATGCTTACTTTGCTGAATTTTTAAATCAATGGTTAAATGTATTTGATTTTAGTCCTATAGTATTTGCTTCATTATTTCCTTTATGTTTTTAAGCTTTTTTATGTTTTTGTGTTTTTTAAAATAATTTCAGTTTTGTAGTTTCTTTTAAGGGTTTTGTGAGAGTGGTCTTTGACTCAGGTATCTTACTTTACTTGTTGTAAACATCGTGGAGGAGGTTCACTTCCAAGATGTCATCTATCTCCCTTGATAAGGATGTTTCTTCTCTCTCTTTTATTTTGCTATTAATTGAAAACTGTTGCTACTGTTTTAAAGCTTTTACATTGAGGGCAATGTAAAATTTTAAGTGTGGGGGAGGTTTACATTCTATTTTTCTGTTTTTGTGTCTATTTTTAATTTTCTATTTTCTGTCATTTTTTTTGTTTTTGTTTTGATTTTCTGTTTCCTTTATTATTTTCTGCTTTTAGTTATGTTTGTTGTTTCTGTTTAGTATATTGTTTTGTTGTTTTTAGTTTCTTTGTTGTCTTCTGTTTAATTATCAAATTTTTTCTGTTTTAATTGCCTTCCAATGATGTTTTAGAATTTATAAAGTTGTAAGTTTGAAGTAATTACATTTTAAGGTTCATAGCATGATTGAATAACTTGTTTTCCATTCTTAATTTTACATGCTTGATTTTGGATGTTGAATTAGTGATTAAAGTTTGATAGATGCATGTATTGTGAGACTTTGAGCCTTTTAATGGATGGATTTAACATTTGTGTCATTCTTTTATTTCTAGTGTGATTTTCACTCATGAATTTTGATCACTCTAAAACTTGCTTTGATTCTTTTTAAAGCTGCATTTTCACTTGCATACATGAACATGATTGAGGCATTGTTTCTTGATTTAGCTACTTTGCCAAATAGCAAACCTTGTATTATTTTCCTTTGATTACCCCCTTGAGCCTATTTACCTATCTTTGGTCTTAGCTCATTATTATGTGCCTATGTGAAAAATCATGTTGTTACCTTACCTTAGGGAATGGGAGAGCATTGATTCATTGTCTTGGAGGAGCTCTTATGCTTGTGGGTAATTAATAATACAAATGTGGAATTAGTGAAAATTATTGTGCAATGTACAAAGTGAGATGTGAAAGAAAGAAAGAAAAAGAGCCAATTGGTTCAATAAAAAAAAAATCATCAGAATTGTGAAAAAAGAAAGGAAAAAGAAGGAATATGTGAAAAGAAAAAAGAGTATGCTTTACATGTTTGAAAATTGGAAAAAGTTTCATACTTGTTAATTGAATTCCTCCACAATGCTCTTTTATTCTCTTAGGGTACTTAGCTTGTCATATTCATATTATTCCTACCCTTCACCTTGGCCCTATTACAACCTTGAATAAAGTCCTCTTGATTTGTATATGCATTTATTTGAGTAGTGAAAAAGTAGAAGATAAGCAAGCCTATAGTAGTGCATTTCTTCATGAGTTTCATTGAGTTTAAGAATATATCTTGTGAGAATATAACATTTTTGACTCATGTTTTTCAATTGAAGTTACCTTAAATGTTGATTTTGGATGTGAAGAAATTTTATTTCATGAATGTTGTGATTTCCTTGAATTTTTAAGTGCTCTTCTTGTTTTTGAACTTATGCAATTCTTGAATATCATTGCGAATTCTTGAATTTGTTTGTTTGTTTTTCCTCATTTCTTAGTTTTGGAATACTAGTTTGCCCGAGACGTGCAAAGGATAAGTGTGGGAGAATTTGATAAACACACTTTTTATACAGTAGTTAACCCTCATATTTACTCTTTTAAACATCTTTTGGGCTGAATTAAGTGGGTTTGGGCCATATTTCATGACTTTGGATCCAATTGTGCCTAATTGCATTTTTCAACAATACTGAGCATTTTATGCTGTCTCTGTGTTTCATGCATATCTTTAGTTCTGGCTGTCTAAAAATTTCGAGTCATACCTTGTAGGAAAGCTGAGAGAATTATATACAACTTTCATTCAGGGCTCCAAAGCCAATTCGGAAGTCCAAANCTGAATTAAGTGGGTTTGGGCCATATTTCATGACTTTGGATCCAATTGTGCCTAATTGCATTTTTCAACAATACTGAGCATTTTATGCTGTCTCTGTGTTTCATGCATATCTTTAGTTCTGGATGTCTAAAAATTTCGAGTCATACCTTGTAGGAAAGCTGAGAGAATTATATACAACTTTCATTCAGGGCTCCAAAGCCAATTCAGAAGTCCAAAAGGTCATATGCAGCCTGGAAGCCAGAGAAGACATGCTGTCGCAGGATCCTGACCCACATGCAGTGGTTGGACCATAACTTGAGCTGTAAATGTCATATGACCTTAAAGTTGGTCCAATTACAAAGTTAAGATGTAGAGCTTCAATTGTTATGCAGACCAGCTAACCAAATTGTATATTTTAGATAGTCTTATTGCCTGTCGAAGTTGGCCGATGGTTCCAGAGACTTGTTGGCACTTAAATGGGCCTAACTTCTTCATCACAAGTCCAATTGAGCCCAAACCAAAGCCCAATGAAAGCTAAGGCCCATGTGAATAAGTGTGACCTAAGGGAAATTTGGGTATGCATGTATTTTTAGAGGTTTATATGCTCAGAAGGAGGCAGCCGAAATTCATGAGGCATTAGAATATTTTAGACAGCTTTTCTAGTTTTTCTTAGTCTTTAAGTTTTCTCTCTAGATATTTTGTAAACTTTATTCCTCTTATTGATGGAGGGCTGAATACTCACATCAATCCAAGTTTTAACTATTCTGATTATTAATTATGAGATTATGCTTTGATTGTTATTCATTTAGTTGTTAATCAAGTTCTTTCAATCCTCTGAAATATTCTGTTTGAATTGTTTAATTTTGGATTTGAATATTCATGTGTTAATTGCTTAATTGCATGTGATTGAAGAGGATTGTATGGATTAATTGATGTTTCTAAGCTTTTGGATGGATTGTTTACCCTTGGCTAGATTCTAGACTTAGGTTAAACTAGATTTGAATGAGTGCTTAATTCATTTAGTCTTAGTTGATCCAAATTCTGGTTGCTTAACCAGTGGATATCCATAGAGTACTAAGAGGCTTCTTGATGTGTTTTAAAGGCCAAGAACTAGGTTAATAATTAAATGCATTCTCTGAAATCAAGGATGGATTAAAATCAGAATCAGTTAGACTTGGATTGCTTATTTTCCTTAAGGTTTACCACTTATAATTAATTTCTGTTAATCACTTGAACAAAACAAACTCCCATGTTTATATGTTTCTTAATATGATTCACTACTTAGAGTAATCATTTAGTTCGACTTAGTGTTGCCTTATGCTACAAGTAGCTTTGATAAACCGACTATAAATTTTACTAATTTGAGGAGCCTTGGCAACTCATCAGCAGCCATGTGCCTATTGCAGAAGTGCGAACCTTGGTCACTGATTATTGCTCTTGGAATGCCGAACCTACAAAAAATGTGAGTCCTGAAAAAATCTAAAACAACACGAGAATCATCAGTCCGGGTGGCCTTAGTCTCTACCCAATTAGAAACATAATCCACAGCTAATAGGATATATACAAAACTAAAAGAAGTAGGAAAGGGACCCATGAAATCAATACCCCACACATCAAATTTCTCACAAAATAGTAAAGATTGTTGAGGCATCTCATTCCTACGGGAAATATTTCCTGTCCGTTGGCATTGGGCACAATTCTTACAAAGGCTATATGAATCATGAAACAAGGTAGGCCAGTAGAGTCCAGAATCTAAAATTTTCCTAGCAGTGCATTGTGGTCCAAAATGACCACCACATGCAGAAGTATGACAAAATTGTAAAACAGATTCAATCTCATGTCCAGGCACATACCTCCTAATGACTTGATCACTATACAATCTCCACAAATAGGGGTTATCCCATACATAAAATTTGACTTCACTTTTAAGCTTATCTACTTGATGTTTCTTAAAATAAGCAGGTAACTCAGAAGCAACTAAGTATTACCAAGTCAGCATACCAAGGATCTTTACCATCTTTACCTTGCAGTTGATAAAGTTGCTCATTCGGGAAGGTCTTTCTGATGGGAAGCTGTCCAAAGTCAGTGGGATCCGGCTCAAGTGATCTGCTACCAAGTTCTCAGCTCCACTCTTGTCTCTGATCTCAAGGTCGAATTCTTGCAAGAGCAGCATCCATCTAATGAGCATAGGCTTTGCATCCGGCTTCTTAAGCAAGTACTTCAAAATTGCATGGTCAGAGAAAGCAATTACTTTAGAATTTAGTAAGTATGAATGGAATTTATCTAAACCAAACACAACAGGAAGAAGCTCTTTCTCATTGGTGGTATAATTTGCTTGGGCAGCATCTGGAGTGCGACATGCATAATAAATGACGTGGGACAGCTTGTCCAATTGCTGTGCAAGGACAGCACCTACTGTAAAGTTCGATGCATCACACATCAGCTCGAAGGGAAACTCCCAGTTAGGTGGCTACATGATGGGAGGAGAAGTAAGGCTCTGCTTCAGCTGATCGAAGGCGGCTCTGCACTGCCTATCAAATTCGAAATCCACTTCTTTTTGGAGAAGCCTAGACAGTTGAAGGGCAATTTTGCTGAAGTCCGTGATGAATTGCCTGTAAAATCCTGCATGACCAAGAGAGGAACGCATTTCCCGCACACATGTGGGGTAGGGTAAAGAGGCAATAACATCTCTTAGCCTTATCTACTTCAATTCCTTTGCTGGAAATTACATGTCCTAAAACTATGCCTTGTTCTACCATGAAATGACATTTCTCAAAATTAAGGACAAGGTTAGTCTCAATGCATTTATCCAGTACTGTAACAAGGCTATCTGAACATGCATCAAAGGAGAATCCATATACAATAAAGTCATCCATAAATACTTCCATGCATTGTTCTAAAAATTCAGAAAATATGGTCACCATACACCGCCGGAATGTACCAGGGGCATTACAAAGGTCGAAGGGCATCCTCCTATATGCAAATGTGCCAAGTGGACAGGTAAAAGTCTTCTTCTCTTGATCCTCCGGGGCTATGTGAATCTGAAAATAGCTTGAGAAGCCATCAAAGAAGCAGTAATGGGACTTCACTACCAACCTCTCCAGCATCTGATCAACGAAAGGCAGAGGGAAGTGATCCTTCCTTGTTGCCTGATTGAGTCTTCTATAGTCAATGCAGACGCGCCAGCTGTTCTGCACTCTAGTAGAAATTAACTCGTTCTTCTTATTGGCCACTACAGTGATGCCACTTTTCTTGGGAACCACTTGCACTGGACTCACCCATTTACTATCTGAGATGGGGTAAATTATGTCGGCTGATAACAGCTTGCTCACTTCTTTCTTGACCACATCCAGAATCAACGGGTTAAGTCGCCTTTGCGGCTGCCTCACTGGTTTAGCTTATTCCTCCAGTAAAATCCGATGCATGCAGGTGGATGGGCTAATGTCAGGAATGTCTACAAGTGTCCATCCGATTGCTGTCTTCCGCTGCTTCAAGATCTGCAACAACCTCTCTTCTTGTTCAGGTTGCAGATTGTTGGCTATGATGACAAGCAACTTCTCTTCTTCTGCTAGGAAGGCATATTTGAGATGATCGGGTAACTATTTTAGCTCCAGTATAGGTGGCTGCTATACAAAGGGGACTAATTTGGTTGGAGACGCCAAATTTGCTGCCTAAAGCTCAGCAACACCTACAAGTTCTGCACTATGCTCCAAAGCAGTCTCATCATATCCCAAATAGTTAAAAATTTCAAAACAGGCAGCACAACTCCCATAACAATTAGTACATGCAGGGCACTCTAAAGTATCTAGCAAGCCTACTATATCAGGGAATTCAACTACCCATTCAGCATGCACATCATCAACTAGCAGGTCTATGACATCTATTTGGAACACTAAATGCTCTTCTAGAGGTTGTTTCATGGTATCACTTAAATTAAAACGAATTATAGTGTCACCAAATTCCATGGAAAGGGTACCAGCGTGCACATCAATTATGGTCTTAGCAGTTTTAAGGAAGGGTCTACCTAAGATCAAAGGGGCACGTCTAAATGTAGACTCATCCTCCATATTTAACACATGAAAGTCAGCTGGAAATATTAAATCATTTACCCAAACCAAAACATCCTCAAGAAGGCCTGCAAGATATGTTGTGCTTCTATTAGCAAGCTGAATGACTACTCTAGTGGGCTTCAGTTCTCCAATCTGTAGTGATGAATAGATGGACTTGGGCATCACGTTAATTGAAGCTTCCAGATCTAGCATGGCATTTGTAAACTGCTTGTCTCCAATAGTGCAGTGAATGGTGAAAGTCTCAGGATCAATGCACTTGGATGGAAAGTTAGGTTGAATCATGGCTAACACGTTTCTTCCCATGCTCACTTTCTCATTACCCTTCAGCTTCCTCTTGTGGGTACACAAATCCTTAAGAAACCTTGCATACTTGGGAATCTGTTTGATGGCTTCCAGGAGAGGTATATTGACTTCTACCTTCCTGAAAGTATCCATGATCTCTTTATCTAGCTCATGCTCAGTAATTTTCTTAGACTGTGTAACTCTGTTTGGAAAGGGGAGAGGAATGCTGGGGGTAGAGCTCTCTGCCTGGTCCTAAAAGTGGAATGGCTGCTATTTTGGGATAGCTTTAGGGGCTGCAGGGTCTGAATCCTTTTCTTGGACAGAATTAGGGATTGTGGAAGGTAGATTAGGTTCTAGAACACTCACTTCCTTGTCACTACACAGGGTCATGACACTCACATTGCCTCTCGGATTGGTGACTGTTTGAGAAGTTAAACTGTCGGAACGTTGAGACTTCAACTCACTAATGGTGGTTACAAGTTGGCTTATCTGAGTCTCCAAGCTCTGAATACTAGTCTCAGTCCTCTGTTGGAATTGGATGTTGCTGCTAGCCGGCTGCTTCACTAAATTTTCCAGGCTCGGTTCTGGCTTGTTAGCTTGCTGCATAGGTTGTTTTATTGGTGCTTAAAACAACTGGTTGCTTGAACTTGCATTGTATCTAGACTGCTGTGGCTGGTACATTTGTTGCAGCTAGTAGGTTTCACCATAATTGCCTCCATACCTCAAGTTTGGGTGATCTCTCTAGCCAAGGTTATATGTTGAAGAGTGGGGGTCATATCTGGGCTGTTGGTAAGGTGTGCCAGGAAAGACACCAGCCACTACTTCAGTATTATCATGGAGGGTAGGGCACTGATTCATCGGAGGACTGGCTAGGGCACAAATTCCACATAGCTTGGCAGGAGCTTGAACTGGTGTGTGGCCCATTGCTAACTGTCTAACCAAAGAGATCAGTTCCTCCAAACGGTTCTCCACCCTCTGTTGATCCACCATCTGCACCTCATTCATTCCCCTAGCAGGAGTAACCATTCTTGTGCCAAATTGTTGTGTATTGGTTGCCATATTTTTTATTAAGTTTCTTGCAGCCGCAGGGGTCTTGTCCACCAAGGCACCTCCAGAAGCAGCATTCACATAACTCCTATCCATAGGAAGAAAACCTTCGTAGAAGTACTGGATGAGTAACTGGTCACTGATTTGGTGATGAGGACATCTCCCACACAGTTTCTCAAATCTCTCCCAGTATTCATGTAATGTCTCTCCACCATGTTGCCTTATGCCACATATTCTTGACGGCAGCAGTTCTTGAGGCAGGGAAGAATCTTTCAAGAAAGCACCTCTTCAAGTGATTCTAGCATGTGATGATTAATGGCTGCAAGTATAGCCAATCATTTGCTGCTCCATCTAATGAAAAGGGAAAAGCCCTAAGCTTGATTTGCTCCTTATCAATTGACTGAGGCTTCATGGTAGAACACACTATGTGAAATTCCTTCAAATGCTTGTGAGGATCTTCACTTGCAAGTCCATGAAACTTTGGGAGCAAATGTATTAATCCAGATTTTAATTCAAAGTTGGCATGAGGATACTTAATACACAAGGGCCTCATCAGGGGCAGCTAATTCCTTAAGAGTCCTAGCCCTAACATGCATGTCATTATTTCCAGCCCCATTATTTGTAGTAAGATCAACCTCAGGTTTAATGTCATTTGCAGTCATATTATGCTCTATATGATTAGGAGTTCTACGTGCTCTAGCAAGTGTGTGCAAAGTTCTCTCTATTTCAAAATCACCTTCAAGTAGTTCACAAGGAGAGGATTGAGTCATACACCATGCAAATAAGATGACAGAAACACTCTAAAATACACTAAAACATACAGAAATAGAAAAATAGGGAAACAATGAAAGAAAGGGGCAAAAACCAAAACACACCAAATGCACTAGACAAAGACAAAAACACACCAAAATAACACTAGTTGACCCATCTAAACATTTTTAAAAAAAATTCTACCACCACAACATGAAAGCTTGATGAAAATGAAACTCAAAAATTAAATAAAAAATCTTAAAAAAATTAGAAAAATGGTCAAAACGACAGAATTCGGCTTAAAAACAAAGACCTCATGGCATAAGCGATGACTATTAATTGTTAGGTCATTTTCCTTCAACTGACCAAGTTTCAGGTCAATCGAACCACAAAAATTTAGCCAGAACAGTACACGCAAAAACCACTAAATCAAACCGAAACAAATGGAAAACTGGCACCAAGGCACCAGAATTCACACAATGGAAACCTAAAACATCAAAGGAAACAAAACAACAAGAAAAACTATCACCATAATGCTCAGAAAGTATAGAAAATTTTGCCAAAAAGTGAACAAAGATGGTGATAACACATTATCTTATACTATTTGTTTCCCTTATACTTAGTCTTTTAGTGTGTGTTTCTAGTGATTTTTATGGCTTTTATACATGTTTTGTAGATTTGGACTTGTTGGTGCTTGTAGATTTTAATTGCTTAACTGATAAATTCTGGCACTGCTTACGTTTTTTACCATATCTTTTGCTACAGATGTCCGATTGATGTGATTCTAGTTTCGTTGGAAAGCTGACAGAAAATTCCACATTACATATGCAGAGCCCAGAAGCTAATTCTCGCGTCTGGACAACTGAAATTCACGTGCAAATAGTCCAGATTTTCTGCTCCGCCCAGCACTCCGCCCAACATTGACTGATTCCTTTCATTAGGGCTGCCTACTGGACCAGAGCATGTTTATTTGGGCCAACATCTGCTTTTTGGGCCAGCACACATGACACTAGGGCTTGATCATGTTTTTACCATTAATAATTTAGGAAACTAGGTTTATTTTGTAATTAGGAAACCATTAGGAAACCTAGAGGAGGCAGCCAGCTAGTATATATTCTCAAGTTGTTGAGGCAAATTAGACAATCAGAAGAGATACGAAATTCCTTGAGCTGCTGCTGCCTTCTTTGCTGAGTTCGTTTTTCCCTTTTGCTTTGTGTTCAAGTCTTCCATGGAAGGCTAAGTTTGTTTGTAATCAATTCAAGAGGAGCCAAACTTGACAATCCAGAGTTCCTGTGCTTCAACCGGGTTTGATTTAATTTAATTTGAATTACTGCTTCTCCCCTTCTTCATGTGATTGAATGGTACTTTGATTCCATGAGTTGTATGAATTTAAATCGGTTGATTAGATTCATAACAGTAATCAGATTGATAATCATACTTTAAAGGTCTTTAATATATGGTTAAATTGGATAATTCGGTTATTAAATTAATCTAGATTTAATGATATAGAGCGGTTGCCTAGAGTCTTAATTCCATGATTAATTGAATCCTGATTGGTAAATCAGTAGGAATTCTAAGTGTTATTGTTAGGGGTTCCAGGTAACACTTAACTAAGAATTAAATCAGATCTAGGTTATCTTTAGTGAACAATGATGGATTAGAGTTTGGTTGCCTGCTTGAGTTGATTGTGTTTTCTCTTATTTGGTAAATTCAGTTTACTGCTTTCTAAATTCTTAGTATATTGCATTCAACACAAACCCCCCTTATTCTGTTCTTGTTTAAGTTCTTAAAAGATTAGTTGTTCTGGTGAATCCTTGGGAGACGACACTGGTTGCATCCTATACTACAAATTAGTTGCAATTAGTAGTTTAATTTTGTACGGTTCGGCACCCGTCAAAATTTTGGCGCCGTTGCCGGGGATTTCACCTAACAAATTAATCTTCTTAGAACTCTTTTATTACTATTTTGCTTGCTTACTGTTATTGTTTCTAGCAATTGTTCTTCCTTCGTTTTCCCCTTGTTCTACTTGCTTTCCTATTTTGTTTTCCTGATTTGTTTAGGTTGTCTTTCTCTGTTTAGTGTTTCTGTTTCTGTCTTGTTTTTGATTCTGACCAACTGGGATTGAGTTGCAAATTAGTGGACAGAGAAATTGCTTTGTGAGAAGCACTGTGAGCTGAACTTTGTGCTATTATTGCCCTTGTTTTGTCTCCTTTGCTGCTATTATGTCCCCTTTGCTATCTTAGTTCACTTTTTGGTAAAATTTCTATATTGTGTAAGGTCTGTGATTATTTTTTTTTGCTGTCTTGTTTGCCTTACTGTTTTAGGTTCCCATTGTGTGAATTCTTGTGCCTATTCCCAAATTTTTCCCTGTTTCCCTAGCGTTTTGGCTTGAAATTACGATTTTACGGGTCAAAATTTTGTATGGATTTTTGTGCTCTGATTAAGCTGAAAATTGGTCAGTTGAAGGAAAATGGTGTGAGAAATATAGCTCAATGCCAAAGCATTGAGCACCACCTTATCTCGGCCAAATTCCATCGTTTGAACCCCTTTTTCAATTTTTTAAGATTTTTTATTTAATTTTTGAGTTTCCTTTTCATCAATATTTCATGCTGTGGTGGTAAAAAAATTTTAAAAATGTTTTGTTAGGTCAATTAGTATTATTTTGGTGTCTTTTTGCATTTGTCTAGTGCATTTAGTGTGTTGTGATTTTTGCACTTTTCTTTCATTGATTCACTGTTTTACTGTTTTTGTGTGTTCTAGTGTGTTTTAGAGTGTTGTTATCTTTTGATTTGCATAGTGTATGACTCGGTCCTCTCAATTTGAACTACTTGAAGGTGATTCTGAAATAGAGAGAACCTTGCACACACTTGCTAGGGCACGTAGAACTCCTAATCACATAGAGCATAATATGGCTGCTAATAATGGGGCTGGAAATAATGACATGCATGCTAAGGCTAGGACACTTAAGGAGTTGGCTGCCCCTGATGATAATTACCAACCTTTATGTATTCAATATCCTGATGCTAATTTCGAATTAAAGTCTGGATTAATACACTTGCTCCCAAAGTTTCATGGACTTGCAGGTGAAGATCCTCACAAGCATTTGAAGGAATTTCACATAGTGTGTTATACCATGAAGCCTCAATCAATTGAAGAGGAGCACATCAAGCTTGGGGCTTTTCCCTTTTCATTAGATGGAGCAGCGAAGGATTGGCTATACTTGCAGCCATCCATCATCACATGCTGGAATGACTTGAAGAGGTGCTTTCTTGAAAGATTCTTCCCTGCCTCAAGAGCTGCTGCCATCCGAAAAGAAATATGTGGCATAAGGCAAAACAGTGGAGAGACACTGCATGAGTATTGGGAGAGATTCAAGAAACTCTGTGGAAGCTGCCCCCATCATCAAATCAGTGACCGGTTGTTCATCCAATATTTCTACGAAGGACTTCTTCCTATGGATCGAGGCTATGTGGATGCTGCTTCTGGAAGTGCCTTAGTGGACAAGACCCCTGCAACTGCAAGAGATTTAATATCCAAAATGTCAGACAATGCACAGCAATTTGGCACAAGGATGCTCACCCCAGCTAGAGGAGTGAATGAGGTGCAGATGGCAGTTCAACAAAGGGTGGAGACTCGTTTGGAGGAATTGACCTCCTTGGTTAGACAGCTAGCAATGGGGCACACACCGGTTCAAGCTCATGCCAAGCTATGTGGAATTTGTTCCCTGTCTAGTCATCCAACAGATCAGTGCCCTACTCTCCAAGACAACACTGAAGTAGTGGCTGGAGTCTTTCTTGGCAGACCTTACCAGCAGCCCCGATATGACCCCCACTCCTCCACCTACAATCCTGGTTGGAGAGATCACCCTAATATAAGGTATGGAGGAAATTCTGGCCAACCTTACCAGCAACAGCAACAACGGCCACAACAGCCTAGGTACAATGCAAGTTCAAGCAACCAGCAGTACCAAGCACCAATGAAGCAGCCTATGCAGCAAGCTAACAAGCCAGAACCGAGCCTGGAAGACTTAGTGAAGCAATTGGCAAGTAGCAACATCCAATTCCAACAGAGGACTGAGACTAGCATTCAGAGCTTGGAGACTCAGATAGGCCAACTTGCAAGCACCATTAGTGAGATGAAGTCTCAAGGTTCTGGCAGTTTATCTTCTCAGACAGTCACCAATGCAAGAGGCAATGTGAGTGCCATAACCCTGCGCAGTGGTAAAGAAGTGAATGCTCCAAAACCTAGCCTGCCTTCTACAGTTCAAAATTTTGTTCAAGAAAAAAATTCAGACCCTGCAGCCCCTAAAGCTATTCCAAAACAGCAGCCAATCCACCTTCAGGATCAGGCAGAGAGCTCTACCCCCAGTATTCCTCTCCCCTTTCCAAACAGAATTACACAGTCCAAGAAAATTGCTGAGCATGAGCTAGATAAAGAGATCATGGATACTTTCAGGAAGGTAGAAGTCAATATACCTCTTCTGGAAGCAATTAAACAGATTCCCAAGTATGCAAGGTTTCTGAAGGATTTGTGTACCCACAAGAGAAGACTGAAAGGCAATGAGAAAGTGAGCATGAGCAGAAACGTGTCAGCAATGATCCAGCCTAACTTACCATCAAAGTGCACTGATCCTGGAACTTTCACCATTCCCTGCACTATTGGAGACAAGCAGTTTACAAATGCCATGCTAGATCTGGGTGCTTCCATCAACGTGATGCCCAAGTCCATCTATTCATCATTGCAGATTGGAGAACTGAAGCCCACTGGAGAAGCACAACCTATCCTGCAGGCCTTCTTGAGGATGTTTTGGTTAGGGTAAATGATTTAATATTTCTAGAAGATTTTTATGTGTTAAATATGGAGGATGAGTCTACATCTAGACATGCCCCTTTGATCTTAGGTAGACCCTTCCTTAAAACTGCTAAGACCATAATTGATGTGCATGCTAGTACCCTGTCCATGGAATTTGGTGACATTGTAATTCGTTTTAATTTAAGTGATGCCATGAAACACCCTCTAGAAGAGCATTCAGTGCTCCAAATAGATGTTATAGACCTGCTAGTTGATGATGTGCATGCTGAATTGGTAGCTGAATTTCCTGATATAGTAGGCTTGCTAGATACTTTAGATTGCCCTGCATGTACTAATTGTGATGAGAGTTGTGCTGCCTGTTCTGAAATTTCTGCATATATGGGATATGATGAGACTGTTTTGGAGCATAGTGCAGAGCTTGCAGGTGTTTCTGAGCTTCACACAGCAACTTGGTTTCTCCAACCAAGCTAGTTCCCTCTGTGCAGCAACCACCTATTCTTGAGCTGAAACCGTTACCTGACCATCTCAAGTATGCTTTCCTAGAAGCAGAAGAAAAGTTGCCTGTCATCATAGCCAACAATCTGCAACCTGAACAAGAAGAGCGGTTGTTGTGGATTCTGAAGCAGCGGAAGACAGCCATTGGATGGAAACTTGCAGACATTCCTGGCATTAGCCCCTCTACCTGCATGCATAGGATTTTATTAGAGGAAGAAGCTAAACCAGTGAGGCAGCCCCAAAGGCGACTTAACCCGTTGATTCTGGATGTGGTCAAGAAAGAAGTGAGCAAACTGTTGTCAGCCGGCATTATCTACCCCATCTCAGATAGCAAATGGGTGAGTCCAGTTCAAGTGGTTCCAAAGAAGAGTGGCATAACTGTGGTAGCCAATGAGAAGAACGAGTTGATCCCCACCAGAGTGCAGAACAGCTGGCGCGTCTGCATCGATTATAGAAGACTCAACCAGGCGACAAGGAAGGATCACTTCCCTTTACCCTTCATTGATCAGATGTTAGAGAGACTGGCAGGGAAGTCCCATTACTGCTTCCTGGATGGCTTCTCAGGCTACTTCCAGATTCATATAGCCCCAGAGGATCAGGAGAAGACGATTTTCACCTGTCCATTCGACACATTTGCATATAGGAGGATGCCCTTCGGCCTGTGTAATGCCCCTGGTACATTCCAGCGGTGTATGGTGAGCATATTTTCTGATTTTTTAGAACACTGCATGGAGGTATTCATGGATGACTTTACTGTATATGGCTCCTCTTTTGATGCATGTTTAGATAGCCTTGCTAGGGTACTTGATAGATGCATTGAGACTAACCTTGTTCTTAATTTTGAGAAATGTCACTTCATGGTCGAACAAGGCATAGTTTTAGGGCATGTAATTTCCAGCAAAGGCATTGAAGTAGATAAGGCTAAGATAGATGTTATTGCCTCCTTACCCTACCCCACTTGTGTGCGGGAAGTGCATTCCTTTCTTGGTCATGCAGGGTTTTACAGGCGATTCATCTAGGACTTCAGCAAGATTGCCTTGCCATTGTCTAAGCTTCTCCAGAAATAAGTGGATTTCGACTTTGATAAGCAGTGCAGAGTAGCCTTTGATCAGCTGAAGCAGAGCCTTACCTCCCCTCCCATCATGCAGCCACCTAACTGGGAGTTTCCCTTTGAGCTTATGTGCGATGCATCAAACTTTGCAGTAGGCGCTGTCCTTGCACAGCGAGTGGACAAGCTGTCCCACGTGATTTATTATGCCTCTCGCACTTTGGATGCTGCCCAAGCAAATTACACCACTACTGAGAAAGAGCTCCTTGCAATTGTGTTTGCTTTAGATAAATTCCGTTCATATTTGCTTAATTCTAAAGTCATTGCTTTCTCTGATCATGCAGCTTTAAAGTACTTGCTCAAGAAGCCGGATGCGAAGCCTAGGCTCATTAGGTGGATGCTGCTCTTGCAAGAATTCGACCTTGAGATCAGAGACAAGAGTGGAGCCGAGAACTTGGTAGCAGATCACATGAGTCGGATACCACTGACTTTGGAAAACCTTCCCATCAGAGAAACCTTCCTGGATGAGTAGCTTTATCAGCTGCAAGGTACAGATCCTTGGTATGCTAACTTGGTAAACTACTTAGTTGCTTCTGAGTTACCTGCTTATTTTAAGAAGCATCAAGTAGATAAGCTTAAAAGTGAATCCAAACATTATGTGTGGGATGACCCCTACTTGTGGAGACTCTGTAGTGACCAAGTAATTAGGAGGTGTGTGCCGGACATGAGTCTGAGTCTGTGTTACAGTTCTGTCATACTTCTGCATGTGGTGGTCATTTTGGACCTCAGCGCACTGCTCGTAAAGTTTTAAATTCTGGACTCTATTGGCCTAACCTATTTCATGATGCGTACAGCTTTTGTAAGAATTGTGCCCAATGCCAACGGACAGGTAATATTTCTTGTAGGAATGAGATGCCTCAACAGCCTTTGCTGTTTTGTGAGATATTTGATGTTTGGGGCATCGATTTCATGGGTCCTTTCCCTATTTCTTTTGGTTTTGTGTATATTCTTTTAGCTGTGGACTATGTTTCTAAATGGGTAGAGGCCAAGGCCACCCGGACTGATGATTCTCGTGTTGTCTTAGATTTTGTCAGGACTCATATTTTCTGCAGGTTCAGCGTTCCCAGAGCCATCATCAATGACCAGTGACCAAGGTTCTCACTTCTGCAATAGGCACATGGCTGCTTTGTTGAGAAAGTATGGTGTGGTGCACAAGGTGTCAACCCCTTACCATCCACAGACCAATGGGCAAGCAGAGGTGTCAAATAGGGAGATCAAGCAAATTTTAGAGAAGACTGTCCAACCTAACAGAAAGGACTGGAGCCTGCGTTTGGATGATGCATTGTGGGCCTATCGGACTGCCTAGAAGACCCCTATAGGCATGTCCCCTTACAGGCTAGTTTTTGGCAAGGCATGTCACCTTCCAGTAGAGATCGAGCATAAGGCGTACTGGGCTGTGAAGCAATGTAATCTTGATTTAGCCCAAGCCGAATCACAGAGGAAACTCCATCTGCAGGAACTTGATGAAATTCGGTTTGCGGCTTATGAGAATTCCAGAATCTACAAAGAAAAGACCAAGGCTGTCCATGACAAGATGTTGGTGAGAAAAGAGTTCTACATTGGTCAGAAAGTGCTACTCTACAACTCTCGTCTCAAGCTAATGCCCGGCAAGCTTCGTTCTCGATAAATGGGTCCTTTTGTGGTGACTCATGTCTTTCCTTATGGTGCAATTAAGATCAAGAATGAGGCAACCAACCAGACCTTCCCAGTGAACGGACATCGACTGAAACCTTTCTATGAGGGTTTTCAAGAGCAAGTGGTGGAGGAGGTGCACTTGTCTGCTGCCCTTTATGAGACTTAAACCCACAGGATGTTTTCTTTCCCTTTCTCTTTTATATTTAGTGTCTTGCTTGCTTTTACTGTTTGCTTTGTGCTTTGCATTGAGGACACTGCAAAAAATTTAAGTGTGGGGGAGGGATTAGCTTGTTGTGTGTGTTTTTATGCTTTCTGTTTTCCTATTTTACTTTACTTGCTGTTTTTACTATTTTCTGTTTAGATTTTTAGTGTTATGTTTTCTGTTTTAGGCTTAATTTTCTGTTTTATGTGTTTTTAAATTTTTTTAGTTCTTTCCAATCAATTTAAGAGTTATGAAGAGAGTGGTTTGAAGCAATTTTGATTCTTAAGTGCTATAACATGAGTGGACAATTATCTTGCTTCTTGGATTTAAGTGATATGGCAACAAAATTTGATTTGGATAAGTTAATTCTTAGTAGTCTTATAAGCTGTGAGGATTTGAGCCATATGTCATGATTCTTTCTTGTGTGTTTTCATCTATCATTTTGACGCTCTAGAACTTGTTCTGTTTCTTAGTTGAGGTTACATTTGCACATGCATGCATAGAAGTGATTAAGGCATTCCTTTCTTTGAGAAGCTACTTGACCAAATAGCTAACCTTGATGTTATCCTTTGATTTCCCCTTTTTGAGCCTATTGATCTTTTCTTTCATGTGTAGCTCATTGCAAGCCTAAGTGTAAAACCATGTCCTACCCAACCCTTAGGAATTGCAGAGCATTGCATTGAATAAAAAAGGAGTAAACTCTTACAAAAACAAAGCATCAAGTTGTGGCTGATTGGTTGTGGTTGAAATTGTTAAGTGTTATGTTTCAAAAAAAAAAAGAAAAAAAAAAAACAGCAGCAACAAAAGAATAAAGTTGTTTTGGGAAAAGAAAAAAAAAATGAGTTGAAGCCCAAAGTCAAGATGCATAAAGTACTTGAAATTCTCCATAATTAGATGCTCTTTGTGATTCCTTGGGTGCTTTAGCCATTTTTCCATATTATTGACATCCTTTTACCTTTCCCCATTACAACCCTTTAAAAGTCCTTTTGATTTGTGTTATGCATGTGACATAGGTAGTGGAGATTGAGAAAGTGAACAAGCTTATGGTAGTGTGATTTTGATAGGATGATGGGAGAGAAATACTTACCTTAGACACTTGAGAGAATTGAGAGCATTTATTTATCTTGTGAGAGGCTATCTACTTTGACTCATTCCTATTAAATAAAATTGCCATGTTTTTTTGTTCTTTAGTTGTCAAGAGATATTGTTCCATGAGTGTTGCTATTCTTTAAGTTCGAATTGTTTTCTTACCTTAATCTTTGCATTCTTGATTTGATTGGAGAGCTGTTTTTCTTATTCTAGTTAGTTTGTTTCTTGTGATTTTGCCCAGGAGTGCAAAAAGCTAAGTGTGGGGGAATTTGATAACACATTATTTTATACTATTTGTTTCTCTTATACTTAGTCTTTTAGTGTGTGTTTCTAGTGATTTTTATGGCTTTTAGACATGTTTTGTAGATTTGGACTTGTTGGTGCTTGTAGATTTTAATTGCTTAACTGTTAAATTCTGGCATTGCTTACGTTTTTCACCATATCTTTTGGTACAGATTTCTGATTATGTGATTCTAGTTTCGTTGGAAAGCTGACAGTAAATTCCACATTTCATATGAAGAGCCCAGAAGCTGATTCTCGCGTCTGGACAACTGAAATTCACGTGCAAGCAGTCCAGATTTTCTGCTCCGCCCAGCATTGACTGATTCCTTTCCTTAGGGCTGCCTATTGGACCAGAGCGTGTTTATTTGGGCCAACATCTGCTTTTTGGGCCAGCACACATGACACTAGGGTTTGATCATGTTTTTACCATTAATAATTNGGGTTTGATCATGTTTTTACCATTAATAATTTAGGAAACTAGGTTTATTTTGTAATTAGGAAACCTAGAGGAGGCAGCCAACTAGTATTTATTCTCAAGATTGTTGAGGAAAATAGACAACTTGAGAGATACGAAATTCCTTGAGCTGCTGCTGCCTCCTATTTTCTGAGTTTGTTTTTCTACTTTTTCCTTATGTTTAAGCCTTTAATGGAGGGCTAAGTTCATTTGTAATCAATTCAAGAGGAGCCAAACTTGACAATCCAGAGTTCCTGTGCTTCAACCGGGTTTGATTTAATTTAATTTGAATTACTGTTTCTTCCCCTCTTCATGTAATTGAATGGTACTTTGATTGCATGTTTTGTATGAATTTTAATCGATTGATTAGATTCATAACAATAATCTGATTGATAATCATACTTTAAAGGTCTTTAATATATGGTTAACTTGGCTAATTCGGTTATTAAATTAATCTGGACTTAGTGATATAGAGCGGTTGCCTAGGGTCTTAATTCCATGATTAATTGAATCCTGATTGGTAAATCAGTAGGAATTCTAAGTGTTGCTGTTAGGGGTTCCAGGTAACACTTAACCAAGAATTAAATCAGATCTAGGTTATCTTTAGTGAACAAGGATGGATTAGAGTTTGGTTGCCTGCTTGAGTTGATTGCGTTTTCTCTTATTTGATAAATTCAATTTACTGCTTTCTTAATTCTTAGTATATTGCATTCAACACAAAACCCCCCTTATTCTGTTCTTGCTTAAGTTCTTAAAAGATTAGTTGTTCTGGTGAATCCTTGGGAGACGACACTGGTTGCATCCTATACTACAATTTAGTTGCAATTAGTAGTTTAATTTTGTACGGTTCGGCACCCGTCAAAATTTTGGCGCCGTTGCCGGGGATTTCACCTAACAAATTAATCTTCTTAGAACTCTTTTATTACTATTTTGCTTGCTTACTGTTATTGTTTCTAGCAATTGTCCTTCCTTCGTTTTCCCCTTGTTCTACTTGTTTTCCTATTTTGTTTTCCTGTTTTGTTTAGGTTGTCTTTCTCTGGTTAGTGTTTCTGTTTCTGTCTTGTTTTTGATTCTGACCAACTGGGATTGAGCTGAAAATTAGTGGACAGAGAAATTGCTTTGTGAGAAGCACTGTGAGCTGAACTTTGTGCTATTATTGCCCTTGTTTTGTCTCCTTTGCTGCTATTCTGTCCCCTTTGCTATCTTAGTTCACTTTTTGGTAAAATTTCTATATTGTGTAAGGTCTGTGATTATTTTTTTTTTTTTCTGTCTTGTTTGCCTTACTGTTTTAGGTTCCCATTGTGTGAATTCTTGTGCCTATTCCCAAATTTTTCCCTGTTTCCCTAGCGTTTTGGCTTGAAATTACGATTTTACGGGTCAAAATTCTGTACGGATTTTTGTGCTCTGATTGAGCTGAAAATTGGTCAGTTGAAGGAAAACGGTGTGAGAAATATAGCTCAATGCTAAAGCATTGAGCACCACCCTATCTCGGCCAAATTCCATCGTTTGGACCCCTTTTTCAATTTTTTAAGATTTTTTATTTGATTTTTGAGTTTCCTTTTCATCAATATTTCATGCTGTGGTGGTAGAAAAATTTTTAAAAATGTTTTGTTGGGTCAATTAGTATTATTTTGGTGTCTTTTTGCATTTGTCTAGTGCATTTAGTGTGTTGTGGTTTTTGCACTTTTCTTTCATTGATTCACTGTTTTACTGTTTTTGTGTGTTCTAGTGTGTTTTAGAGTGTTGTTATCTTTTGATTTGCATAGTGCATGACTCGGTCCTCTCAATTTGAACTACTTGAAGGTGATTCTGAAATAGAGAAAACTTTGCACACACTTGCTAGGGCACGTAGAACTCCTAATCATATAGAGCATAATATGGCTGCCAATGACATTAATCCTGAGGTTGATCTTGCTGCTAATAATGGGGCTGGAAATAATGACATGCATGCTAGGGCTAGGACACTTAAGGAGTTGGCTGCCCCTGATGATAACTACCAGCCTTTGTGTATTCACTATCCTGATTTAGATGTCAATTTTGAGTTGAAGTTTGGATTAATATACTTGCTCCCAAAGTTTCATGGACTAGCAGGTGAAGACCCCCACAAGCACTTAAAGGAGTTTCACATAGTATGTTCCACCATGAGACCTCAAGGAATCATAGAAGAACAAATCAAGTTGAGGGCCTTCCCTTTTTCATTAGATGGAGCAGCAAAGGATTGGTTGTATTACCTGCAGCCGTCCACTATCACAAGCTGGAATGACATGAAGAGTTATTTCCTTGAAAAGTTTTTCCCTGCCTCTAGATCTGCTGCCATCAGGAAAGATATATGTGGCATAAGGCAGAACAGTGGAGAGACACTACATGAGTACTAGGAGAGATTCAATAAACTCTGTGGAAGCTGCCCCCATCATCAAATCAATGACTAGTTGTTCATCCAGTATTTCTATGAAAGACTTCTTCCTATGGATCGAGGCTATGTGGATGCTGCTTCTGGAGGTGAATGAGGTGTCTAACCATAGCAATTTGGCACAAGGATGATCAACCCAGCTAGAGGAGTGAATGAGGTACAGATGGTAGATCAATAGAGGGTGGAGACTCGTTTGGAGGAACTAACCTCCTTGGTTAGACAGCTAGCAATAGGGCACACACCGGTTCAAGCTCATGCCAAGCTATGTGGAATTTGTTCCCTGTCTAGTCATCCAACAGATCAGTGCCCTACTCTCCAAGATAACACTGAAGTAGTGGCTGGAGTCTTTCCTAGCAGACCTTACCAGCAGCCCATATATGACCCCCATTCTTCTACCTACAACCCTGGCTGGAGAGATCACCCTAATTTAAGGTATGGAGGCAATTCTGGCCAACCTTACCAGTAACAGCAACAACAAACGTACCAGCCACAACAACCTAGGTACAATGCAAGTTCAAGCAACCAGCAGTACCAAGCACCAATGAAGCAACCTATGCAGCAAGCTAACAAGCCAGAACCGAGCCTGGAAGACTTAGTGAAGCAATTGGCAAGTAGCAACATCTAATTCCAACAGAGGACTGAGACTAGCATTCAAAGCTTGGAGACTCAAATAGGTCAACTTGCAAGCACCATTAATGAGTTGAAGTCTTAAGGTTCTGGCAGTTTACCTTCTCAGACAGTCACCAATCCAAGAGGCAATGTGAGTGCCATAACCCTGCGCAGTGGTAAAGAAGTGAGTGCTCCAGAACCTAGCCTGCCTTTTATGGTTCAAAATTTTGTTCAAGAAAAAAATTCAGACCCTGCAGCCCCTAAAGCTATCCCAAAACAGCAGTCAATCCACTTTCAGGATCAGGCAGAGAGCTCTACCCCAGTATTCCTCTCCCCTTTTCAAACAGAGTTACACAGTCCAAGAAAATTGCTGAGCATGAGCTAGATAAAGAGATCATGGATACTTTCAGGAAGGTAGAAGTCAATATACCTCTCCTAGAAGCAATTAAATAGATTCCCAAATATGCAAGGTTTCTGAAGGATTTGTATACCCACAAGAGAAGATTGAAGGGCAATGAGACAGTAAGCATGAGCAGAAACGTGTCAGTAATGATCCAGCCTAACCTGTCATCAAAGTGCACTGATCCTGGAACTTTCACTATTCCCTGCACTATTGGAGACAAGCAGTTTACAAATGCTATGCTAGATCTGGGTGCTTCAATCAACGTGATGCCCAAGTCCATCTATTCATCACTGCAGATTGGAGAACTGAAGCCCACTGGAGTAGTCATTTAGCTTGCTAATAGAAGCACAGCCTATCTTGCAAGCCTTCTTGAGGATGTTTTGGTTAGGGTAAATGATTTAATATTTCCAGTTGCTTTTTATGTGTTAAATATGGAGGATGAGTTTACATCTAGACATGCCCCTTTGATCTTAGGTAGACCATTCCTTAAAACTGCTAAGACCATAATTGATGTGCATGCTGGTACCCTTTCCATGGAATTTGGTGACACTGTAATTTGTTTTAATTTAAGTGATGCCATGAAACACCCTCTAGAAGAGCATTCAGTGTTCCAAATAGATGTCATAGACCTGTTAGTTGATTATGTGCATGCTGAATTGGTAGCTGAATTTCCTGATATAGTAGGCTTGCTAGATACTTTAGAGTGCCCTGCATGTATTAATTGTGATGGGAATTGTGCTGCCTGTTCTGAAATTTCTGCATATATGGGATATGATGAGATTGTTTTGGAGCATAGTGCAGAGTTTGCAGGTGTTTCTGAGCTTCACACAGCAGACTTGGTTTCTCCAACCAAGCTAGTTCCCTCTGTGCAGTAGCCACCTATACTGGAGCTGAAACCATTACCTGATAATCTCAAGTATGCCTTCCTAGCAGAAGAAGAGAAGCTGCTTGTCATCATAGCCAACAATCTGCAACCTGAACAAGAAGAGAGGTTGTTGCAGATTCTGAAGCAGTGGAAGACAACCATTAAATGAACACTTGCAGACATTCCTGGCATTAGCCCCTCCACCTGCATGCATAGGATTTTATTGGAGGAAGAAGCTAAACCAGTAAGGCAGCCCCAAAGGCGACTTAACCCGTTGATTCTAGATGTGGTCAAGAAAGAAGTGAGCAAGCTGTTGTCAGCCGGCATTATCTACCCTATCTCAGACTGCAAATGGGTGAGTCCAGTTCAAGTGGTTCTAAAGAAGAGTGGCATAACTGTGGTAGCCAATGAGAAAAACGAGTTGATCCTCACCAGAGTGCAGAACAGCTGACGCGTCTGCATCTATTATAGAAGACTCAACCAGGCGACAAGGATGGATCACTTCCTTCTGCCCTTTATTGATCAGATGTTAGAGAGACTGGCAGGGAAGTCCCATTACTGCTTCCTGGATGGCTTCTCAGGCTACTTCCAGATTCACATAGCCCTAGAGGATTAGGAGAAGACGATTTTCACCTGTCCATTCGGCACATTTGCATATAGGAGGATGCCCTTCTGCTTCACACAGCAGACTTGGTTTCTCCAACCAAGCTAGTTCCCTCTATGCAGCAACCACCTATTCTTGAGCTAAAACCTTTACCTGACCATCTCAAGTATGCTTTCCTAGAAGCAGAAGAAAAGCTGCCTGTCATCATAGCCAACAATCTGCAACCTGAACAAGAAGAGAGGTTGTTGCGGATTCTGAAGCAGCGGAAGACAGCCATTGGATGGACACTTGCAGACATTCCTGGCATTAGCCCCTCCACCTGCATGCATAGGATTTTATTAGAGGAAGAAGCTAAACCAGTGAGGCAGCCCCAACGGCGACTTAACCCGTTGATTCTGGATGTGGTCAAGAAAGAAGTGAGCAAGCTGTTGTCATCCGGCATTATCTACCCCATCTCAGATAGCAAATGGGTGAGTCCAGTTCAAGTGGTTCTAAAGAAGAATGGCATAACTGTGGTAGCCAATGAGAAGAACGAGTTGATCCCCACCAGAAGAGTGGCATAATTGTGGTAGCCAATGAGAAGAACGAGTTGATCCCCACCAGAGTGCAGAACAGCTGGCGCGTCTGCATCGATTATAGAAAACTCAACCAGGTGACAAGGAAGGATCACTTCCCTCTACCCTTTATTGATCAGATGTTAGAGAGACTGGCAGGGAAGTCCCATTACTGCTTCCTGGATGGCTTCTCAGGCTACTTCCAGATTCACATAGCCCTAAAGGATCAGGAGAAGACGACTTTCACCTGTCCATTCGGTACATCTGCATATAGGAGGATGCCTTTTGGCCTGTGTAATGCCCCTGGTACATTCCAGCGGTGTATGGTGAGCATATTTTCTGATTTTTTAGAACACTGCATGGAGGTATTCATGGATGACTTTACTGTATATGGCTCCTCTTTTGATGCATGTTTAGATAGCCTTGCTAGGGTACTTGATAGATGCATTGAGACTAACCTTGTTCTTAATTTTGAGAAATGTCACTTCATGGTCGAACAAGGCATAGTTTTAGGGCATGTAATTTCTAGCAAAGGCATTGAAGTAGATAAGGCTAAGATAGATGTTATTGCCTCCTTACCCTACCCCACTTGTGTGCGGGAAGTGCGTTCCTTTCTTGGTCATGCAGGGTTTTACAGGTGATTCATCCGGGACTTCAGCAAGATTGCCTTGCCATTGTCTAAGCTTTTCCAGAAAGAAATGGATTTCGACTTTGATAAGCAGTGCAGAGTAGCCTTTGATCAGCTAAAGCAAAGCCTTACCTCCCCTCCCATCATGCAGCCACCTAACTGGGAGTTTCCCTTTGAGCTTATGTGCGATGCATCAAACTTTGCAGTAGGAGCTGTCCTTGCACAGCGAGTGGACAAGCTGTCCCACGTGATTTATTATGCCTCTCGCACTTTGGATGCTGCCCAAGCAAATTACACCACTACTGAGAAAGAGCTCCTTGCAATTGTGTTTGCTTTAGATAAATTTCGTTCATATTTGCTTAATTCTAAAGTCATTGCTTTCTCTGATCATGCAGCTTTAAAGTACTTGCTCAAGAAGTCGGATGCGAAGCCTAGGCTCATTAGGTGGATGCTGCTTTTGCAAGAATTCGACCTTGAGATCAGAGACAAGAGTGGAGCCGAGAACTTGGTAGCAGATCACCTGAGTCGGATACCACTGACTTTGGACAACCTTCCCATCAGAGAAACCTTCCCGGATGAGCAGCTTTATCAGCTGCAAGGTACAGATCCTTGGTATGCTGACCTGGTAAACTACTTAGTTGCTTCTGAGTTACCTGCTTATTTTAAGAAGCATCAAGTAGATAAGCTTAAAAGTGAATCCAAACATTATGTGTGGGATGACCCCTACTTGTGGAGACTCTGTAGTGACCAAGTAATTAGGAGGTGTGTGCCTGGACATGAGTCTGAGTCTGTGTTACAGTTCTGTCATACTTCTGCATGTGGTGGTCATTTTGGACCTCAGCGCACTGCTCGTAAAGTTTTAGATTCTGGACTCTATTGGCCTACCCTATTTCATGATGCGTATAGCTTTTGTAAGAATTGTGCCCAATGCCAACGGACAGGTAATATTTCTCGTAGGAATGAGATGCCTCAACAGCCTTTGCTGTTTTGTGAGATATTTGATGTTTGGGGCATCGATTTCATGGGTCCTTTCCCTACTTCTTTTGGTTTTGTGTATATTCTTTTAGCTGTGGACTATGTTTCTAAATGGGTAGAGGCCAAGGCCACCCGGACTGATGATTCTCGTGTTGTCTTAGATTTTGTCAGGACTCACATTTTCTGCAGGTTCGGCGTTCCAAGAGCCATCATCAGTGACCAAGGTTCACACTTCTGCAATAGGCACATGGCTGCTTTGTTGAGAAAGTATGGTGTGGTGCACAAGGTGTCAACCCCTTACCATCCACAGACCAATGGGCAAGCAGAGGTGTCAAATAGGGAGATTAAGCAAATTTTAGAGAAGACTGTCCAGCCCAACAGAAAGGACTGGAGCCTGCGTTTGGATGATGCATTGTGGGCCTATCGGACTGCCTACAAGACCCCTATAGGCATGTCCCCTTACAGGCTAGTCTTTGGCAAGGCATGTCACCTTCCAGTAGAGATCGAGCATAAGGCGTACTGGGCTGTGAAGCAATGTAATCTTGATTTAGCCCAAGCCGGATCACAGAGGAAACTCCACCTGCAGGAACTTGATGAAATCCGGTTGGCAGCTTATGAGAATTCCAGAATCTACAAAGAAAAGACCAAGGCTGTCCATGACAAGATGTTGGTGAGAAAAGAGTTCTACATTGGTCAGAAAGTGCTACTCTACAACTCTCGTCTCAAGCTAATGCCCGGCAAGCTTCGTTCTCGATGGATGGGTCCTTTTGTGGTGACTCATGTCTTTCCTTATGGTGCAATTAAGATCAAGAATGAGGCAACCAACCAGACCTTCCCAGTGAACGGACATCGACTGAAACCTTTCTATGAGGGTTTTCAAGAGCAAGTGGTGGAGGAGGTGCACTTGTCTGCTGCCCTTTATGAGACTTAAACCCACAGGCTGTTTTCTTTCCCTTTCTCTTTTATTTTTAGTGCCTTGCTTGCTTTTACTGTTTGCTTTGTGCTTTGCATTGAGGACACTGCAAAAATTTAAGTGTGGGGGAGGGATTAGCTTGTTGTGTGTGTTTTTATGCTTTCTGTTTTCCTATTTTACTTTACTTGCTGTTTTTACTATTTTCTGTTTAGATTTTTAGTGTTATGTTTTCTGTTTTAGGCTTAATTTTCTGTTTTATGTGTTTTTAAATTTTTCTAGTTCTTTCCAATCAATTTAAGAGTTATGAAGAGAGTGGTTTGAAGCAATTTTGATTCTTAAGTGCTATAACATGAGTGGACAATTATCTTGCTTCTTGGATTTAAGTGATATGGCAACAAAATTTGATTTGGATAAGTTAATTCTTAGTAGTCTTATAAGCTGTGAGGATTTGAGCCATATGTCATGATTCTTTCTTGTGTGTTTTCATCTATCATTTTGACGCTCTAGAACTTGTTCTGTTTCTTAGTTGAGGTTACATTTGCACATGCATGCATAGAAGTGATTAAGGCATTCCTTTCTTTGAGAAGCTACTTGACCAAATAGCTAACCTTGATGTTATCCTTTGATTTCCCCTTTTTGAGCCTATTGATCTTTTCTTTCATGTGTAGCTCATTGCAAGCCTAAGTGTAAAACCATGTCCTACCCAACCCTTAGGAATTGCAGAGCATTGCATTGAATAAAAAAGGAGTAAACTCTTACAAAAACAAAGCATCAAGTTGTGGCTGATTGGTTGTGGTTGAAATTGTTAAGTGTTATGTTTCAAAAAAAAAAAAAAAAAAAAAAATACAGCAGCAACAAAAGAATAAAGTTGTTTTGGGAAAAAAAAAAAAAAATGAGTTGAAGCCCAAAGTCAAGATGCATAAAGTACTTGAAATTCTCCATAATTAGATGCTCTTTGTGATTCCTTGGGTGCTTTAGCCATTTTTCCATATTATTGACATCCTTTTACCTTTCCCCATTACAACCCTTTAAAAGTCCTTTTGATTTGTGTTATGCATGTGACATAGGTAGTGGAGATTGAGAAAGTGAACAAGCTTATGGTAGTGTGATTTTGATAGGATGATGGGAGAGAAATACTTACCTTAGACACTTGAGAGAATTGAGAGCATTTATTTATCTTGTGAGAGGCTATCTACTTTGACTCATTCCTATTAAATAAAATTGCCATGTTTTTTTGTTCTTTAGTTGTCAAGAGATATTGTTCCATGAGTGTTGCTATTCTTTAAGTTCGAATTGTTTTCTTACCTTAATCTTTGCATTCTTGATTTGATTGGAGAGCTGTTTTTCTTATTCTAGTTAGTTTGTTTCTTGTGATTTTGCCCAGGAGTGCAAAAAGCTAAGTGTGGGGGAATTTGATAACACATTATTTTATACTATTTGTTTCTCTTATACTTAGTCTTTTAGTGTGTGTTTCTAGTGATTTTTATGGCTTTTAGACATGTTTTGTAGATTTGGACTTGTTGGTGCTTGTAGATTTTAATTGCTTAACTGTTAAATTCTGGCACTGCTTACGTTTTTCACCATATCTTTTGCTATAGATGTCCGATTGATGTGATTCCAGTTTCGTTGGAAAGCTGACAGAAAATTCCACATTTCATATGAAGAGCCCAGAAGCTGATTCTCGCGTCTGGACAACTGAAATTCGCGTGCAAGCAGTCCAGATTTTCTGCTCCGCCCAGCACTCCGCCCAGCATTGACTGATTCCTTTCCTTAGGGCTGCCTATTGGACCAGAGCATGTTTATTTGGGCCAACATCTGTTTTTGGGCCAGCACACATGACACTAGGGCTTGATCATGTTTTTACCATTAATAATTTAGGAAACTAGGTTTATTTTGTAATTAGGAAACCATTAGGAAACCTAGAGGAGGCAGCCAGCTAGTATATATTCTCAAGTTGTTGAGGCAAATATACACAATCAGAAGAGATACGAAATTCCTTGAGCTGCTGCTGCCTCCTTTGCTTAGTTCGTTTTTCCCCTTTGCTTTGTGTTCAAGTCTTCCATGGAAGGCTAAGTTCGTTTGTAATCAATTCAAGAGGAGCCAAACTTGACAATCCAGAGTTCCTGTGCTTCAACCGGGTTTGATTTAATTTAATTTGAATTACTGCTTCTCCCCTTCTTCATGTGATTGAATGGTACTTTGATTCCATGAGTTGTATGAATTTAAATCGGTTGATTAGATTCATAACAGTAATCAGATTGATAATCATACTTTAAAGGTCTTTAATATATGGTTAACTTGGATAATTCGGTTATTAAATTAATCTGGATTTAGTGATATAGAGCGGTTGCCTAGAGTCTTAATTCCATGATTAATTGAATCCTGATTGGTAAATCAGTAGGAATTCTAAGTGTTATTGTTAGGGGTTCCAGGTAACACTTAACCAAGAATTAAATCAGATCTAGGTTATCTTTAGTGAACAAGGATGGATTAGAGTTTGGTTGCCTGCTTGAGTTGATTGCGTTTTCTCTTATTTGGTAAATTCAGTTTACTGCTTTCTAAATTCTTAGTATATTGCATTCAACACAAACCCCCCCTTATTCTGTTCTTGTTTAAGTTCTTAAAAGATTAGTTGTTCTGGTGAATCCTTGGGAGACGACACTGGTTGCATCCTATACTACAAATTAGTTGCAATTAGTAGTTTAATTTTGTACAGTTCAGCACCCGTCAGATGGCAAAGCAAACATAATAGCGGCAATCCGAGTTGGTCTGAATCATAAACAACACAGAAATAGAAACACTAAACAGGGAAAGAAAACCTAAACAGATGAGGAAAATAAAATGGAAAAGGAAGTAGAACAGGAAGAGAATGATGAAGAACAATGACCAGAAACAATAACAATAAACAAACAAAACAGTAACAAAAGAGTCCTAAGAAGATTAATATGTTAGGTGAGATCCTTGGCAACGGCGCCAAAATTTTGACGGGTGCTGAACCGTACAAAATTAAACTACTAATTGCAACTAAATTGTAGTATAGGATGCAACCAATGTCGTCTCCCAAAGATTCACCAGAACAATTAATCTATTAGAACTTAAGCAGGAATAGAATAAGGGGGTTTGTTGTTGAATGCAGAATAATCAGAATTCAGAAAGCAGTAAACAGGATTTAATCAAATAAGAGAAAACGTAATCAACTCAAGCAGGCAACCAAACCCTAAAATCCAGAAAGCATCATCCAGACGCATGTTCCAATCTTTTCTGTTAGGTTGGACAGTCTTCTCTAAAATCTGCTTGATCTCCCTATTTGACACTTCTACTTGCCCATTGGTTTATGGATGGTAAGAGGTTAACACCTTGTGCACCACACCATACTTTTTCAACAAAGCAGTCATGTGCCTATTGCAGAAGTGCGAATCTTGGTCACTAATTATTGCTCTTGGGATGCCGAACCTGCAGAAAATGTGAGTGCTGACAAAATCTAAGACAACACGAGAATCATTAGTCCGGGTGGCCTTAGCCTCTACCCATTTGGAAACATAATCCACAGCTAATAGGATATACACAAAACCAAAAGAAGTAGGAAAGGGACCCATTAAATCAACACCCCACACATGAAATATCTCACAAAACAGTAAAGGCTGTTGAGGCATCTCATTCCTGCGGGAAATATTTCTTGTCCGTTGGCATTAGGCACAATTCTTACAAAAGCTATGTGCATCATGAAAGAGTCCAGAATCTAAAATCAGAATCTAAAATTTTTCTAGCAGTGCGTTGTGGTCCAAAATAACCACCACATGCAGAAGTATGACAACATTGTAGAACAGATTCAATCTCATGTCCAGGCACACACCTCCTAATGACTTGATCACTACACAGTCTCCACAAATAAGGGTCATCCCATACATAAAATTTTGATTTCACTTTTAAGCTTATCTACTTGATGCTTCTTAAAATAAGCAGGTAACTCAGAAGCAACTAAGTAATTTACTAAGTCAGCATACCAAGGATCTTTACCATCTTTACCTTGCAGCTGATAAAGCTACTCATTCGGGAAGGTCTCTCTGATGGGACGGCTGTCCAAAGTCAGTGGGATCCGGCTCAAGTGATCTGCTACCAAGTTCTCAGCTCCACCCTTGTCTTTGATCTCAAGGTCGAATTCTTGCAAGAGCAGCATCCATCTAATGAGCCTAGGCTTTGCATCCAGCTTCTTGAGCAAGTACTTCAAAGCTGCATGGTCAGAGAAAGTAATTACTTTAGAATTCAATAAGTATGAACGAAATTTATCTAAAGCAAACACAACAGCAAGAAGCTCTTTCTCAGTGGTGGTATAATTTGCTTGGGCAGCATCCAGAGTATGAGATGCATAATAAATGACGTGGGACAACTTGTCCACTCGCTGTGCAAGGACAGCGCCTACTGCAAAGTTTGATGCATCACACATTAGTTCGAAGGGAAACTCCCAGTTAGGTGGCTAGATGATGGGAGGAAAAGTAAGGCTCTGCTTCAGCTGATCAAAGGCTGCTTTGCACTGCCTATCAAATTCAAAATCCACTTCTTTTTGGAGAAGCTTAGACAATGGCAAGGCAATCTTGTTGAAGTCCTAGATGAATCACCTATAAAACCTTGCATGACCAAGAAAGGAACGCACTTTCCACACACAAGTGGGGTAGGATAAAGAGGCAATAACATCTATCTTAGCCTTATCTACTTCAATTTCTTTGCTAGAAATTACATGCCCTAAAACTATGTCTTGTTCTACCATGAAGTGACATTTCTCAAAATTAAGAACAGGGTTAGTCTCAATGCATCTATCAAGTACTCTAGCAAGGCTATCTAAACATGCATCAAAAGATGAGTCATATACAGTAAAGTCATCCATGAATATTTTCATGCAGTGTTCTAAAAAATAAAAAAAATATGCTCACCATACACCGCTGGAATGTACCAGGGGCATTACACAGGCCGAAGGGCATCCTCCTATATGCAAATGTGCCGAAGGGACAAGTGAAAGTCATCTTTTCCTGATCTTCCAGGACTATGTGAATCTGGAAATAGTCTGAGAAGCCGTTTAGGAAGCAAAAATGGGACTTCCCTGCCAACCTCTCCAACATCTAATCAATGAAAGGCAGAGGGAAGTGATCCTTCCTTTTTGCCTAGTTGAGTCTTCTATAGTCGATGCAGATGCGCCAGCTATTCTGCACTCTAGTGGGAATCAACTCGTTCTTCTCATTGGCCACTACAGTGATGCCGCTTTTCTTAGGAACCACTTGCACTGGACTCACCCATTTACTATCTGAGATGGGGTAAATTATGCTGACTGATAACAGCTTGCTCACTTCTTTCTTGACCACATCCAGAATCAACGGGTTAAGTCGCATTTGCTGCTGCCTCACTGGTTTAGCTTATTCCTCTAGTAAAATTCGATGCATGCAGGTGGAAGAGCTAATGCCATGAATGTCTGCAAGTGTCCATCCGATGGTTTTCTTCCACTGCTTCAAGATCTGCAACAATCTCTCTTCTTGTTCAAGTTGTAGATTGTTGGTTATGATGATAGGCAGCTTCTTTTCTTCTGCCAGGAAGACATACTTGAGATGATTGGGTAACGGTTTCAGCTCCAGTATAGGTGGCTGCTGTACAGAGGGGACTAATTTTGTTAGAGACACCAAATCTGCTGCCTGAAGCTCAGCAACACCTGCAAGCTCTGCACTATGCTCCAAAACAATCTCATCATATCCCAAATAGTTAGAAATTTCATAACAGGCAGCACAACTCTCATCACAATTAGTACATGCAGGGCACTCTAAAGCATTTAGCAAGCCTACTATATCAGGGAATTCAGCTACCAATTCAACATGCACATCATCAACTAGCAGGTCTATGACATCTATTTGGAACACTGAATGCTGTTCTAGAGGGTGTTTCATGGCATCACTTAAATTAAAACGAATTATAGTGTCACCAAATTCCATGGAAAGGGTACCAGCGTGCACATCAATTATGGTCTTAGCAGTTTTAAGGAAGGGTCTTCCTAAGATCAAAGAGGCATGTCTAGATGTCGAATCATCCTCCATATTTAACACATAAAAGTTAACTGGAAATATTAAATCATTTACCCTAACCAAAACATCCTCAAGAAGGCCTGTAGGATATGTTGTGCTTCTATTAGCAAGTTGAATGACTACTCAAGTGGGCTTCAGTTCTCTAATCTGTAGTGATGAATAGATGGACTTGGGCATCACGTTGATTGAAGCTCCCAGATCTAGTATGACATTTGTAAACTGCTTGTCTCCAATAGTGCAAGGAATGGTGAAAGTCCTAGGATCAGTGCACTTGGATGACAAGTTAGGTTGAATCATGGCTGACATGTTTCTTCCAATGCTCACTTTCTCATTACCCTTCAGCTTCCTCTTATGGGTACACAAATCCTTAAGAAACCTTGCATACTTAGGAATCTGTTTGATGGCTTCCAAGAGAGGTATATTGTTTTCTACCTTCCTGAAAGTATCCATGATCTCTCTATCTAGCTCATACTCATCAATTTTCTTGGACTGTGTAACTCTGTTTGGAAAGGGGAGAGGAATGATGGGGGTAGAACTCTCTACCTGGTCCTGAAGGTGGAATGGTTGATGTTTTGGGATAGCTTGAGGGGCTACAGGGTCTAGATCCTTTTCTCGGACAGAATTGGGGACTGTGGAAGGCAGGCTAGGTTCTAGAACACTCACTTCCTTGCCACTACGCAGGGTTAATGCACTCACATTGCCTCTCGGATTAATGACTGTTTGAGAGGATAAACTGCCGGAACCTTGAGACTTCAACTCACTAATGGTGGTTGCATGTTGACCTATCTGGGTCTCCAAGCTCTGAATGCTAGTCTTAGTCTCTATTGGAACTGGATGTTGCTGTTAGCCAATTGCTTCACTAAACCTTCCAAGCTCAATTCTGGCTTGTTAGCTTGCTGCATAGGCTGCTTTATTAGTGCTTGAAACTGGTGATTGCTTGAACTTGCATTGTATTTGGGCTGCTGCGGCTGGTACGTTTACTGCTGGTAGGTTTGACCAGAATTGCCTCCATACCTCAAGTTCGGGTGATCTCTCTAGCCAGGGTTGTATGTAGAGGAGTGAGGGTCATATCTGGGCTGATGGTAAGGTCTACCAGGAAAAACACCAGCCACTACTTCAATGTTATCTTGAAGAGTAGGGCACTGATCCGTCAGATGACTGGCTAGGGCACAAATTCCACATATCTTGGCAAGAACTTTAACTGGTGTGTGGCCCATTGCTAACTATCTAACCAAAGAGGTCAGTTCCTCTAAATGGTTCTCCACCCTCTGTTGATCCACCATCTGCACCTCATTCACTCCCCTAGCAGGAGTAACCATCCTTGTGCCAAATTGTTGTGCATTGGTTGCCATGTTTTTTATTAAGTCTCTTGCAGCCGCAGGGATCTTGTCCACCAAGGCACCTCCAGAAGCAGCATCCACATAGCTCCTATCCATAGGAAGAAAACCTTAATAGAAGTACTGGATGAGTAACTGGTCACTGATTTGGTGATGAGGACAGCTCCCACACAGTTTCTCAAATCTCTCCCAGTATTCATGTAATGTCTCTCCACTATGTTGGCTTATGCCACATATCTCTTTCCAGATGGCAGCAGCTCTTGAGGCAGGGAAGAATCTTTCAAGAAAACACCTCTTCAAGTCATTCCAGCATGTAGTATAGGATGTCAAACCATACAAAATTAAACTACTAATTGCAACTAATTTGTAGTATAGGATGCAACCAGTGTCGTCTCCCAAGGATTCACTAGAACAACTAATCTAGTAAGACTTAAGCAAGAACATAATAGAATAAGGGGGATTTTGTGTTGAATGCAGAATAATCAGAATTCAGAAAACAGTAAAAAGGATTTAATCAAATAAGAGAAAACATAATCAACTCAAGCAGGCAACCAAACCCTAATCTGTCCTTGTTCACTAATGATTATCTAGATCTAATTTAATTCTTGGTTAAGTGTTACCTAGAACCCCTAATAGTAACACTTAGAATTCCTACTGATTTACCAATTAGGATTCAATTAATCACGAAATTAAGAATCTAGGCAACCGCTCTATATCACTAAGTCCAGATTAATTTAAGAACCGAATTGTCCAAGTTAACCATATATTAAAAACCTTTAAAATATGATTATCAATCTGATTACTATGATGAATCTAATCAACCAACTTAAATTCATATAAAGCATGCATGTAATTAAAATATCATTCAATCACATGAATAAGAGAATAAGCAATAATTCAAATTAAATTAAATCAAACCCGGTTGAAGCACAGGAACTCTGAATTATTAAGTTTGACTCCTCTTGAATTGATTACAAAAGAACTTAGCCTTCCATGGAAGAGTTAAACACAAAGCAAAGGTAGAAAATGAACTCAGCAACAGGAGGCAATAGCAACAGCTTCTGATAACAAGGTGGTAATGTGGTACCCTATTTTCCTCAACAACTTGAGAATAAATACTAGCTAGCTACCTCCTCTAAGTTTCCTAATGGTCTCCTAATTACAAAATAAACCTAGTTTCCTAAATTATCAATGGTAAAAATGTGATTAAGCTCTAGTGTCATGTGTGCTGGCCCAATAAGCAGATGTTGGCCCAAATAAACATGCTCTGGTCCAATAGGCAGGCCTAAGGAAAGGAATCAGTCAATGCTGGGCAGATGCAAAAAATTTGGACTGCTTGTACACGAATATCAATTATCCAGACGTGAGAATCAGCTTCTAAGCTCTTCATATGAAATGTAGAAGTTTCTGTCAGTTTTCCAATGAAACTAGAATCACATCAATCGGACATATGTAGCTCAAGATATAGTGAAAAATGTAAGTAGTGCCAGAATTCAACAATTATGCAATTAAAATCTATAAACACCAACAAGTCCAAATCTACAAAACATGTTTAAGGGCCATAAAAATAACTAGAAACACACACTAAAAGACTAAGTATAAGGAAAACAAATAGTGTAAAATAACGTCTCATCATATATATGACCAAGAAAGCAATAAAAGGGAGTGTAATTGTTTATCAGTTGGCTGAAAGCCCTATTGATGATTGTTAGCCCATGAAATTCCAATTCCCAGATGAGGACATTCTTGCAATTGAAGAGGAGACTGAGGAATAAGAAGCGAGATGGAAAATGTACTTTGATGGGGCAATAAATATGTACGGGAAATGGATGGGAGCTGTAATTGTATCGCCAAAAGGGAAGCAATTCTCGATAGCCATCAAGTTAGAATTTGATTGTACCAATAATGTGGCTGAATATGAAACTTGTGTGAGGGGTTTGCAAGCAGCCTTAGAGTTAAAAATTGGCACTTTAGATGTTTTCGGGGATTCCACAACTTATCATCTATCAGGTAAAAGGAGAATGACAAACTAGAGATCCAAAATTAATTTCATACTAGAGATATTTGACACTGTTAATTGAGAAATTTAAGGATATCACTTTTTTCTCATTTTATGCATGACAAAAATCAGTTTGCTGATGCCTTGGCAACTTTGGCAGTAATGACCAATCTTAATTGTGGAATAGTTGTGCAACATGTACAAGTGAAATTAGAAGATAAGCTCGCCTACTGTTCAAATGTAGAAGAAGAACCTGATGGTCATCCTTAGTATCATGATATCATGTAGTACATCAAACTCGAAGAGTACCTAACTGGGGCAAATGAAAATGATAAAAAGACTATTTGGTGTATGACACTAGGTTTTTGTTTTAGCAGAGAGATTCTTTATAAAAGAAGTCATGATGACATGCTCTTGCGGTGTGTTGATGCAAATGAAGCTAATCGTATTTTGAGTGCTGTTCATAATGAAATATGTGCCACTCATGCTAATAGTCATATGATAGCCCGAAAAATCTTAAGAGCTGGGTATTATTGGATGACAATAGATAGAACTTGTATCAATTACTTCAAAAAGTGCCATAAATGCCAAATTTTTGCAGATCGCATCAATGCTCAACCATTTCTTCTTCATAATTTGATGACACCCTAACCATTCTCGATGTGGAGAATTGATGTCATAGGATCCATTAATCCAAAGGCCTTTAATGGGCATCATTTCATCTTGGTAGCAATTGATTATTTCACAAAATAGGTTGAAGCGGCTTCATATGTGAAAGTGACCCGGAGAGCGGTTGCTAAATTCTTAAAGACGAACACTATTTATTGATATAGGTAACCTGAGAGGATCATCACAAACAATGCCCCAAATTTGAATGATGTTGAAATACGAAAGTTTTGCAAGTAGTTTGCAATTAAACATCACAATTCTTCACTTTATAAGCCACAAATGAATGAAGCTGTTAAGGAGGCCAATAAAAACATCAAGAAGATAATTGAGAATATGGTGATAACTTACAAAGATTGGCATGAGATGCTTTCTTATGCATTGCATCCCTATTGTACAGCTATCAAATCTTCAACTAATGCAACACCTTATTCTTTGGTATATGGTATGGAAGCTATTACTCCCATAGAAGTGGAGATCCTTTCACTTAGAGTTCTAATGGAAACTGAGTTGGAAGAATCGAAATGCACAAGAGATAGGTATGAACAATTGAACATGATTGAAGGAAAAAAGTTAACTACCATTTGTCATGGACAATTATACCAACAAAGGATGGATAGGGCCTTTAACAAGAAGGTTCAACCTCGGGAATTCCAATATGGAGATTTGGTGTTAAATAAAGATCCAAGCACATGAAGAAGATGCTCAAGGAAAATGGGCCCCAACTTATGATAAGTCGTACATGGTTAAACATACATTTTCAGGCGGAGCATTGATCCTTACAAACATGGAAGGTCAAGAGCTCCCTAGGCCTATAAATTCTGATGTAACTAAATGATATTACTCATAAAAAAAAGAGCCCGCTAGATTGAAAACCCGGAAAGGAGGTCTAAGAAAAAATTAGGGCATCAAAAAGCTCGCAAGGTTGAAAACCTGAGATGGTGGTCTAAGCAAGGAAGGATACATAAAACAATGCTTGAAGGCAAAGACAAAGCTTGATGAGACACGAAATTCATGAAGAAAGTAGGATGGTTGCACTTTATCACCAAATGGTAGCATCAAATAAGTATAAGTCATATCCAATGCAATATGAGAATAAATCAAGTTGGACATTGAAGAGCTAAAAATTAGGACAATTTTTTTTTTATCCGTGCGGCTTTTGGATTCTTTTTCGAGGATACGTAGGCACCTACTTGGTAGGGCAAGTCTAACATCGTAAAATTCCCATGTTGGGGTAATTGGCCTTCTATGTATTGATGATACATCAATATTGATTTGGTTCCTTAAAGGGTGTAATCTTTTACTCTTTGTTTACATAAAAGAAGTTAGTTCATTGAATTAATTTCTTTCTATTATGCATTTGCTCAGTGTTAAAACTACTATATTATTACTTTGAATAAAATATAAGTGAATTTTCATAATGGCATATTTAGTTATTCTTAAAAAGACCTCAGTGATTTGGCTTTCAAATTTCGGGGGAATACAAATTCCTAATCATAGTAGGGTTTTAGACCTAACTAAGGGGTTAAAAGGGGAAGTAAAAAAAAATAAAGGATGCAAATAGAAAATAAAAAGAGAAAAACTTTATGCATTTTAGTCAAAAGAGGTTTGACTTTATCGTTCTTGTAAAAAAGTATATGATTTTGCAAAGACAAGAAATATTAGAGGTCCTCAGGGAAGGAGATGTATATGAATGGATTAACCTTTTAAAAGAACAAATTTTGATTGAGCCAAATGCTTCTCGTGGGGATGAAATATATTTTATCTTGACGCCACAAAGTATATTTCGAACATAATTTATAATTTTTTGCCAATTTACAATTTCAAGCTAATTTACAATTTCTTGGAAATTTACAATTTTAAGCCAATTTATAATTTCTTGTCAATTTACAATTTCAAGCTAATTTACAATTTCCTAGCAATTTACAATTTCAAGTTAATGTATAATTTCCTACCAATTTACAATTTTAAGCCAATTTATATTTTCTTCCCAATATAAAATTTCAAGCCAATTTACATTTTCCTGCCAATTTACAATTTATTGTCAATTTACAATTTTCTGCCAATTTAAAATTTCTACCAGTTCTCAAATCCCAAGCCAATTTAAATTTCTTGCTATTCTTTAGACATGAGCACCAACACTTGATATTTAATTCTCCAAGTTGTGGTCATTGTTTATTGGGTGTCATTTGGGATCCTTCTTGTATGCTTGGGGCATGAGATATACTTAAGATGATAATATTTAGTTGTGAATCTTTTAACTTGTATTTGGTATTTTCTTGAGAAACTTTACATATGACTGAGAGTGATTGTAGGTGTGGTTAAGTTGGAGGGCTTCGCTTGAGAAGGCTTTGCTATAGGCTAGGTGAAAAAAAAAATTTTATTTATTTTACTTTATTTTTGAATGTCATTAAAGTCCCCTTCCCCGAGACAAATATTGTAGTACTTAAAATTATGCATTTACACTTAATATAAAAATATATATGTGTCGCGTAATATCCTCAGGCCCTTTCATTATCATAGAAGGATATGGCGAGTCAGTCCTATGTGGGATGCTTTTCTCTATCCCACCTAAATGAAGGTAGCGCCACCCCGAACGGTCGCTTTATGCGAAGAAAGATTGAAAGGATTTAAGTCCTAGTAGAGGAATCAAGCATTACATTTTTAAATTCTTCGTTTTTACTTTTATCAGATATTTTTGTAATACATTCATTATTTTGGGGTAAATAAAATACACATTTTTTTTTTCCATATTATGTTCACACAATTATTTTAGGGTAATCGTCTTTAGACGGATGCTGTCAGTGCCTAACACATTTCCTATGCATAAACAAACTCTCAACCCCTCTCTTGCTCACAGACTATTTTTTAAAAAAAAATAAAAAGGAGTTGTCCTATCGTTTCCCATTTTCTTAATACAATTAGTGGCGACTCCAAGTTTTCCTTCAAAAACAAATCTCTTTTTAAAAATCCGTCATTCGTGTAGTAGCGACTCTCGAGTACGTTATGACAGTGCCAAGAACTTATTGTGAGAAAATAGAGCGCAAGTATACGCGATAGTCTAACAAGTAATACAATGAGAATGAAATATTGTCCCACGAGGATTAAAGTTACTAAGTATTGAAATCGAGTTAATTCTAAATTTATTTGAACAACTAAATAATGAGAAATTGCACTATTAAATGCAAGTAGATTGAAAGTAAACAAAAGCAAGTAAAAACATGATTTAACTATGAAGATGAAGTGTAGGGTTTCTGGTTTCACCATAACTAAAAGTTGCATACCTTATATCCTTAATCCAAAATTGTCTTCCTAATTGATAGTCGAGATTCTTTAATTTATTCATTAGCCTCTCCCGATGTCTAACAAAAATATCTTTAATTACTAATTCATTATATTCTATGTGAATTAAAATAACTAAGAACTCATTAAGTTTTATGGATCCCTTGCAGCGACTGCACAAACCATGTAAGTATATTCTTATCCTACATGCACTTTATGGTATTCTACACAATGAACTAGACACATAATTCCCCTCCCTATTCTATTATGATTAACTCATCATCTAACTAGTGGCTAGTTAATTGGAAGCATTAAGAAGAGAGTAGAACACTCAATTAGAAAAAAAAATCCATAGATTAATTCAATAAGAAAATATAACTATTCATAGTTAGGCTACATCATAGCCCTAGAAAGGGAAATTAGTTTATAATGACAAAATAAAACATCCTAATAATAGATCTAAACATAAGTAAAAGAAAGTAGAAGAAGAAAAACTAGTTGAGAAGCTAGATCCATTAATGTCTCCTCCTTCACACCTTGCTCTTCTCTCCTTCAATCCTCAACTTATGAGAACTAATTGGGAACCCTAATCTAGTCCTAAAATTACCTATTTATAGTTCCTAAGAAGTCTAAAATAAGACACATTTTGGGGTTCAAAACCTACAAGTAGGAAAATAGGTGACGGACGCACAGGACAACATTCGAGGCACCTAGGGTCTAGACACATATTTGCATTCCTACAAAATAAACATAAGCGCTTAAGAATAAATCTGATAAAAACCTCAAAGACTAACTAAATACCGAGTAAATGATATCTAATTTGTGGAATCAAAATCCACACATCACTACCCAACGTGTCGTCCAGTGTTTTGATCTATCCACTTATACACCTCACGTCATGTCATTTTTATTGAAACCAAATTCCCTTTTAAAAATCTCACCTCCACATCAAGTTCTCTGTCATCTCCAAACTTTTTATTCAATGTAAATTCTAATCAACTTGTAGCCTTAACCACTACCCCAACTCAAACACTTTCCTTATCCATCTCTCATGTATCTTCTCCTACAAATATGGTCTCCTTACCCTCTTCAACTACTCCCTCTCTCTCATTATCCAATGAATTTTCCCCTTCAAATATGGTCTCTCTATCTTCTGCAACAACTCTAAGTCCCTCTCCACCTTCACTTACAGACTCAAACTCTCAACCATTTGATGTTTCTAATCATTCCCAACCCTACCTTCCACAATTAATACTCATAATATGCAAACCCAAAGCAAAAATAATATCTTCAAGCGCAAACGTGTCTTTCACAGTACCGAGCATCCGTTAGCTAACTTGTTTAAGTTAAGCTCTCAAGTCTTCTCACTGGAAACAAGCTATGTCTAATCAGTTAATGGTCTTGCTTAATAATGGTACATGGGTTTTCTGCATTAAAAGAAATCATGATGGCACTATTGCATGATACAAGGCAAGGCTTGTTGCTAAAGTCTTCCATCAAAGGCCTGTTATAGATTACTTTGACACATTTAGCCCGGTTATACGGCCTCAAACTATCAAACTTCGTGTATATTGCTTTGTTTTGTGGCTGGTCTCTTAGACAAATGGATGTCAACAATGCTTTTCTCCATGGCACCTTACAAGGAGAAGTGGACATGAGGCAGCCACTTGGCTTTGTTCAACCACAATATCCTAACTAGGTATGCAGACTTCACAAGGCAATTTGTGGTCTCAAACAAACACCTCGTGCATGGTATCAGTAGTTATGCTCCTGTCTTCTGTCATATGGTTTCACCAAATCACACTCAGATGCTTCTTTATTCATTTATCGCAAAGGTTTGGTTACTACTTATTTTTTGGTGTATGTGATGACCTTATATTGGCTGGAAATTCTCCCACCTTCCTGCACCACTTTACTGGTACTTTTTCCTTAAAAATTTCTCTCTAAGATATGGGTTCCCCTCAGCATTTTCTTGGCCTGGAAATTCTCTTCACACATGCAGGATTTTTTCTCACTCAACACAAATATCTGGGTGATATATTCTAGCAGTTTGACATGGCTAGAGCAAAGTAGGTCTAGACTCTAATGTCCACATCTACTGCCTGTCTTGTCCATGATGGTTCACCCTTGGCCGACTCTACCCTCTATAGTCAAATCATTGGTTCCCTTTAGTACCTGAATCTTACCAGATCTGACATTGCTTACTCAGTCAACAAATTGTCTTAAGATATGAAATCTCCCTCTGCCATTCATTTCAAAGCACTTAGAAGGCTACTTTGGTACTTAAAGCGTACTATAATTCATGTCTTATTTCTTCGCACATGTTCTCCTTTACACTTGACTGTTTACTGTGATGCTAATTGGGGTGTGGATCTCTCAGATAGATCCTCCACTACAACCTATATTGCCTACCTTGGCTCCAATCCTATCTCCTAGGCTTCTTAAAAACAAATATCAGTAGCCTGCTCATCTACTGAAGTCAAATATCAAGCTACTGCTTCAAAAATAGATGAAGTTGCTTGGTTGCAAAATTTACTCATTGAGCTTGGTATTTCTCTTCAAAAAACTACAGTTAATTTTTACTATAATATTACTACCTCCTATGTCTGTGCCAATCTAGTCTTTCACTAATGCATGAAGCACATTACAATCTACAATCATTTTGTATGAGAGAATGGCTACAAAACAACTTGTTGTTATCCATGTCCCTTCCTCTGCTCAACTTGTTGATCTCCACACCAAATTGTTGTCCCATTCAAAGCATAATCATCTGAAATCCAAGATTGGTGTCCCTGATTGCTCCTCTATCTTGCGGGGGTATGTTAGGACAATAGCTCACCAACCAAGTCAACCTGCATCAGTTAGGGTTTGTCACAGGTCTTGGTGAGGTTTACAGTGGTACTTACAAATTACTTGCTAAAGGGGGACTGCTTGCAGTAGAATTTGAACCTAAGTCTTACAAGGAAAATAATTCAATTTTTACTAGCGGAATCAATCATTGTTGGCTTAAAAGCCATGTTTCTAACAATATAAAAATATTTTTTTAATTCTTCCATTAAATTTTCAAGTTTAAAATAATAGATTGGCTTCATATCAATATTGTGTCATAAATAAATTTAAAGGATTTTCTTCATAAGAATAGCTAATATAAAAAGAGTATTTCTATTTGGTTAGATTTTTTTCTTTTTACAAACTTGTTGTAAAACTGATCTAACTTGCAAACGTCATTTTTTTTTAAGTCAGATAAACAATTTTTTTTTTTTAAAAAAAAGAATGGACAGTGANTAAACAATTTTATTTTTTTAAAAAAAAGAATGGACAGTGAAACTAACAAGGGAATTAATTATTTCCACCTTCTTTTCAACTGTTTCAGTTGCAGCTTGTCTCTTTTCTCTCAATAGTGAAAAAGGTTAGAATTAGAAAGAAAGATATTCCTCAAAGTCTCCAACAGAAATTTTGTTTTGTACATTTGACAATTATATTAACAAAACTCAAAAAAAAAATATTGATGCAGCCATGGAAAAAGGTATCTCTCTCTATTCCTCTCACTGACATGCAAAGAGGTGATGATCGAGAGATAGCTGGTTTGAATAATCTGATAGAGAAGAATGAGAAATAGGCTGGCATGGATCCCATTGAAGGTTCAGAGAATAAACTTGTGGTACCAACCATTTAGTTGAGAAGAAAGAGAGTTGAATTTGGGCTTCTTATGGGAATTCTTGCAATTCATCATGAATGTTGTCGATGAAAACATTGATAGAAATATGATACTATTAATTAATTATTAATTATTGAAATTAATATATCTAATGACACGGCAATCTAACTCAAACAGCATGATGAGTTTGGCAACAAACTTGTCAAAAAAGTATGTTTATCTAACATTTTCCATATAAAAATCCCTTGAATCATGTAAAAGCTTAAAAATCTCTTGACTCATGTAAAATATTGATCATTCATTTTTTTTTTTTAAGAGAACCATTATTTTCACACTTTAGTTTGTTAATGTCACATCCTCTTAAATGTCTAAATATAATATAGACTCAATTATCCTCATTAAAAAGTATAAAATTTTTAAAATTAACTAATCATATATTCTCATTCTAATTAAAAAATAAAGCTACAACTAATAAGAGTTAGAAATAAAGAATATTATGATTAATCAAATTTTAAAAACCTTTCATATTTGAATAAAGGTAATTTAGTCTATATCATATTTAGACATTAAAAAAAAATATGGCACTAACAAATTAGGGTGTGAAAATAGCGGCTTCTTTTTTAATTTAAATTAACATTTTGTATCAAGGGATAGTTTGCAATTGAAATATCAATTTCTATTTTTTTTTAATCTATAAGTAAATAGTGACTATTTTTTGCAATCAAGGTAATTCAAGTCAAGGAAGACGATGAAAATAGCAGCCTTATAACTAGGATTACGCTTCATTGAGTTGGAGTTCTTCCTACATAAGACTTATTTTACTTTTGAAATAACTTCAGCCATATTTCGTATTTTGATAAATTGACATTGTCACACTAATAATATCAAAAACCGCAAGTTATCCTGCTTGAATGCTTTTTTTTTAAGAAAAAAAAAAAGAAAAAAGCAAGCGTCTTGCCTAATTCTTTTATGTCAAGACGCTAGCTTTAAAAAAAAAAATGCAAGCATACTCTAGGTATGATAATGTTCACCATATTTTAGTTGTTGAAAGATGTATGGAAAATCATGTGGGTTCCAAAAAATTCAAAATGTATTACTTAGTCTTTGAAAATTCAAAAATCAATTAAAATAATATTTTTATACTATTATTTAGATTCTTAGAAGAGATTACTTTAATCCACTTTTTAAACTTTCAAAAAGAATCAGACCAAAAATCTTTTAGTTTAAATATACTACAGGTCCCTATAGTTTGGATGAATTTTGAATTAGGTTCCTATAATTTTATTTTTTCTCTTTTGGGGTCTTTATAGTTTTAAATTTTTTTAATTGAGTAATTGTCATCACCCTTAGTTATAATTCCATTAGTTCAATGATAACATAGCAAATAATTGTCTATGTGGTAATAAAAAGAGCTGATATAGCACCAAAATGACACAAAAATTGCCACCTCACCATTTTTCCTCTCATTTCCTTCCCGTCTCAGCCGACAATTTGACAGAAATGGGGTATTTGGACAAATTATTTACACAAATGGGGTACTATTGAAACTATTTACGTAAAATAGGCAATTTTAATTTTTTTATTATTATCTGAAATTAGAGTGGAACACGATTTTATCGGTGTAAAACGTGTATCAACTAATCACGTTTTAGAGCAAATTTTCTTCATCGCGTGATCACTGTTCACTGAAGTTTTAGATGCAGTCACGCTTTAACCAAAGTAATCATGGTTTACCAATATTAATCACGGCTTAGAGGAAGGGGTCATGGTTTTAAAAATTGAGTCACGGTTTAGCATGATGGAGGTCATGGTTTAGGACTAAGAGTCACGTTTTTGCTTTACAATGGGTCACGTGTTTGCCTTTGAAGTGGTCACGGTTTTGCCTAAACCGTGACCTCAATAAAGGCCAAAACGTGACCTCAATCAATGCCAAGCCGTGACTCCCTTTTTGGAAAGCACCACTTTCCCTTTCTTCTTCCTCATTTCCCTTTCTTCCCCTCACTTTCACCTCCTCCTTCATCTGCTGGTGGCCCCATTTGCTTCATTTCTTCTTCACACTCTTGGCTCTTATGGTCCCAAATTTGTTCAACTTCAAAGCATGTTTGAGATTTTGTGGTCCCATTAATATGATACAAAATCAATATATATTGTCTGGTCCTGTAGATTCAAGTGTGTTGACTGAGCAAGGACAACATATTTCAACAGAGACGTGGAACAATGGAGTAAGCGTTATTTACTTTGAATTATGCTTAATGTATTAATTTTGTGTTAATTTTGCTTACTGTATTGACTGAGTTAGTGTTCATTTTGTTAATTTATTTGAATTATGCTTAGTATGTTGAATTTGCTTTTTGTACTTAGTAGTATGCTCATTTTGTCTTAATTACTTAGTCTATTTATTTGTTTGAATTCTGCTTAGTTTGTTGATTTTGCCTTTGGTATAGTTTGTATAATTGTTAAAATTTAGCACTTTTACTAAAAAAAAAAAAAAATTCCAAANAAAAAAAAAAAAAGTCCAAAAAACCCGTTGAACTATACATAGTGTATGCTTTACCCTGAAGCTTTAAAAAAGTTAGGAAAAGCTCTTTGAACTTTTAAAATGTGCACTTTACCTTACGACCCTAACGTTTGTCCATTAATGTGCACATGATGTGATTAATCTGGGCCATTTTACAATTTGATAGGGGTATAATTGAAAATAAGTTAAGAAAAAATGGGGTCAAAAAGTAATATTCAAAGAGTTTATGGTCAAATTATAATATTCAAATCTATTTGCATTAAGTTAGGATTTAGGGTTTAGAATATGGGATTCAGAGTTTAGGGTTTCAGTAAGGGGTTTATGGTATGGGATTTAATGTTTACGGTTTAGAGTTTTGAGTTTATAATTTAAGGTTTTAGAATCAGGTTTGGGGTTTCAAATTTAGGGTTTAATGTTTAAGAATTTGGGTTTCAAGTTTAGGTTTAGGGTTTGGGAATGAGGTTTTAGGTTTCTAGTGGGGTTTTGGGTTTACGGTTTTAGGTTTAAGATTTAAGGTTTCGGGTTAGTTAAGGGTTTAGGGTTGAGGATTTAAGGTTTAGGGTTAAGGGTTTGGGATTTCATGTTTATGGTTTAAGGTTTTGATTTTAGGGTTTCAGTAAGCAGTCATGAGATTAAATGTTTACGGTTTAAGGTTTCAAGCTGAGGGTTTGAGGTTTAGGGTATGGAGTTTAAGGTATTGAGTTTGAGTTTGGGATTTGAGGATTAGGGTTTAGGGTCTAAGGTTTCAAGTTTAAGGGTTGGGGTTTTAGAATGGGGAATGAGATTTGGGATTTATAGTTTAGGGTTTTAAAAAAAGGTTTTGGGTTTGAGGTTTTAGATTTGGGGTTTGAGGTTTATATTTGTTAAAATTCTGCTGAGACTATTGATTTTTTTTATTTGTTCTTAAGTGCTTAGTCTGTTGAATTTTTGGAATTATGTTGAGTCTGTTGATTTGGCCTTATGTACTTAGTCTGTATATTTGTTAAAATTCTGTTTAGTTTGTTTATTTGTTGTTAGGTAATTAGTATGTATATTTGTTAAAATTATAGAAACTGATTTTTTTTTTAAATAATATGATTATTGCAGAAAGATAGACTTGTGAGAAGCCGTAACTGTATAGTTGAGCCATCAGATGATAGAATGATGTCTTATATTAAGTGGGCGGGTTTTGGAGGAGCTGCATTAGTGACCCCTCTGAAAGTAAATCAAGAGTTTTTGTCAGCCTTGGTTGAGCGATGGCGACCAGAAACACACACCTTCCATATGACAGGAGGCGAGTGCACAGTTACTTTACAGGACGTAGAGATTTTGTTCAGGCTTCCTGTTGATGGGAACGTGGTCAGTGGTTGTAGTGAGCATGATTGGTTCGAGTTGACACAAGAGTTGCTAGGCATTGTGCCAGGTGAAGGTGATTTGGCTAGTGCCAGGGTGAGGATAACGTGGCTGCATGACACATTTGCTGTATTGCCAGATGATGCTACCGATCTGGAGATACAGTATCATGCGAGAGCACATATATTGCTAATGATCGGTGGATAGTTGATGCCTGACGCCACTGGCAATTATGTGCACTTGATGTACCTTAAGCTGTTAGAAGATTGTGATACTGCGGGTCGTTTAAGTTGGGGATCTGTGGTTCTGGCGAACCTTTATAGGTCCCTTTGCAACCTTGCTATAGGCCACACATTGGAGTTTACAGGCAGTTCATTCTTGCTAGAGGTGTGGGGTTATGAGAGATTTCCCAATCTTTCTCCAATACCTCCGCGTCAGGGTAGAAGAACCCCCAGACCACTTACATGCAGGTTAGTATCTAAGTTACTGTTAATTTTTATGTTAATTAAATTATATCGGCTGAGAATTAGTAGATCTCCTAAACGTGCATAAATTAGAATATACCTTTAATCTAGGTTCAAGCATTATTATTTAAAGAATGATTTATATTTTAATTTAAGTTATTTTATAATTACTTAAAGTGTAGGAAATTTTTAGTTAGTAGTTTCACTATTTTGTTATTTGTATATGTGTAGTACAAACTGTTATGTATATAAATGTAGTATGCTATAACTCAATTAATGAATATATTTTGATAATTTAAATGAATATATTAGGTGGAAACATCCTCTAAATTATAGGGGCAGAGTTGCTAATAGAAGTTTACTGGGGTATCGATAATCTTTTGATCATCTTCCAGATAATGAGGTAAGATAATTGATTATTTCTTCTAGTTACAATTGAGGTAATAATAGACTTTTATATAATTAACTTAGGTACTATTTGTTGTAATTCACAGATTATGTGGCAGCCTTATTGCAGAGCCCCGCTCCTACCTTAATGCCTGGCTGGCCGCGACATCTGGTTGGTGCGGGTCCCTTTAGTGTGCTTTAGCGTGGTTGAGATGCACTACCTGGACAAAGTGATACACCAGTTTGGAGGTTGTTAGGATATTCCGGTTGCCTCTAGAGGGTATGATGCACGACTAAAGAGAATTATCTTGAGAGGCAACCATGACCAACTATGGACCCAGTATCATGAGGCGTATTGCCACGCATGGAGATTGCGAAGCAATCACCTCGTGCCGTGTGATAGTGATATGGGCGTCACACCAGCTTACATGCCTTGGTATCTACGGATCACGCGGAGGTGGATGAGCCCGAATAAGCTCATGCCCGCTGACTAGGTTTGTGAAATGGGTGTATAATCAATATTTTATGCATGTTTTTGAAATTAGCATTAACCATATATGCTTAATTATTTACAGGCTGGGATAGCTGTTCCCCAGCCCTAGTGTCCATCCATATAGCATACTCCTTTGGTCCAGCCTCCATATCAACATCAGCATCATCAGCATTACGAGGGCGCATCCACCTCCCAGCAATCCCCATTTTCCCAGCAGACCTCACAGGTCCAGTGGATGCCAGGCTTTGAGCATCCCCCCTCACCCAAAAAAAAATTTTAGCAGAGTTTGTGGTTGCAGCAAATGTCAGGCTTCCAACAGGCCCCTGCCTTCCAGCCGAGCTAGCCGTTTTAGCACATGCCACCTTTCCAGGAAGGAGCACATTTGAGTCACCATTGAGCGCAGAGCAGCATGCTGTATTCCAGGCCAACCTCACACATTGTTGTATTACTATAGGCTTGTTAGTTCTAGTTTTGGAACGCAGCATACTCAGGAGACATGGATGGGATAGACTCAGGGTGATCCCATGGGTCAGGGTCTAGGGGATGGTATGGCACATGTTCAGTTTGAGGGTATGACACATCATCATGATATAGTTGGGCCGTCACGATGAAGCCCGGTCTTACGCTCCATGTCCAGGGACCGTTCTCAGTCTGGTGGGGTTGAATCCAGTCCGTCAACAGATGCACAGAATGCGAAAATACCTTCACCCCAGTATAACATGTTTGGTACTAACATTAGTATTCCCCAATCAGCACTCGACGTAGATCTTGATCTCGATCTAGACCTGATGGTTGGGTCATCACGTGCTGGTTTTGGTGATGTGTATGCTGAGCCATTGGCTACCCCCATTGCTAGTCCTCATATTGATCGGGGACAACTGATCATACTGGATTCAAGTTAGATGATGTATATGATTATCTTTTCACGGACGTCGATGATGTACCTCCTCAGCCGAATCCTCAACATGGGCGTGGATGAGGGAGGCATGACAAACAACCTAAAAGATGTCACACCGGTAGTAGATTTGGACATTAGTAGCATCCTATTTTGTTGTACATTATAATCTATAATTTGATTGTAGACCTTTATTTTTATATATTGTTATCTCCATAATTTGTGAAATTAAAATAAGTTAAACCACAACGCTATGGGTTAATTTACTTAAGTAATACCTTTTGCCATGCATGCATATTTGGACATGGTATTGCGTTTTCACCATTTGTTATGCATGCATGTAAGTTTGTGCGTATTCTTTTAAATACATAGTCATTAAAAGAAAAAGGGATTTCAATATGCAGAGCTTAATGTCCAACAACATCATCACCGTTTTCCCCTTCTGGAAAATGGTTATTATTTTGTTGGACATTAAGCTCTGCAAAAATCTTGAACGGGAGTATATCAATTTAAATTCCATTTGAACGAACAGCACAACAAATATGTTGAATCATGTTAGTTTCATAAGAAAGAAAATACCTTTCTAATGAAAATGTCATTTATGTTGTGCTGTTCGTTCAAATGGATTTGAAATTCGTAAATGCGTCTAATATATTTCAATGAGGGGTAATTTCTTTATTTCAACGACATTGGCTAGACATTTCCTACTGTGAAAGGTTTGGTGAAACCTGAAAATGCCGCTAACATTTCCTACTCACTTCCTTTGGTCTAGAGTCATAAACCAAAATTTGATAAATTTGATGCTACTTTACAATGACGTGTTCTAACAATAGTAGCAGTAATAACAGTAAAAAGGTTGAACCCATAGGTGCTTCAATTCCAAGAAAATGGGCTAAGCGAATGACCATTTTCTTGGAATTGAAGGACCTATGGGATCAAGTATTTTACTGTTATTACTGCTACTATTGCCAGAACCCTCCATCGTGAACCAGCATCAAATTCACTCATGACTCCAGAACAGAGCAAGTGAGTAGCAACAGTTAATGGTTTTTCAAGTTCTACAAAACATTTCTGAGTCCTCGCTGTGAACAAAGGTTATGATGGGGATAACAATTTGTTAAAATAAAGGTCCATAAAATAACTACATATTATAATGTACAACCACAAAAGAGGCTAAAACAAATTTAGGCGGGATCTATTCGAACGTTAAAAAGTACGTCTAAATTGAAATGATGATGATTTTGATGACCTATTAGTGTGACTTCATCTTTCCAAAGCACCCAACTACCTCTAGTGAAACCATTACATCAAGTTGCGATCATGTTATTGAAACCAATAGACTGTCTGATGCGAGATTGCATGCAGTCGTGACCCTCATAACGCGTCTCCGTCAAGATTAAGACACTAATTCCGTGTCGACGACATAGCATGCGTGCAATGTCTTGGAAGTCTGAATGTGTTACACCTATATAATTCCATATTGCGATGATAGTGTTGACATGTGTCGGATAAAATCCATGACGTTGTGGATCAATAGGTAATGGCTCCAAATATAAATAATACTATGGCATGTCATTGAAATGTATTGCATTGGGTATATAAGTCAGTCTTAAACGCATCTCTTGTGCAACTCCAAGTTGTCGCAAAATGTTGGGTTCCGGTTTATGTGCTGGAATAAGGAAATAATTGCTTTTATTTATCAAGTCATAGCGCCATGGATGCATATATACCCTCCAGTCATGCAACGCTTGCATTTGGGTTTCGTCCCTCCCAACTTCTTGTCGCTCAGGATCCGAGTACTCAACAGGAACGCCTAATGTCTCAATTAGGTATATCCATGTCCAGAACAATATATGGAGGCAATATTCTCGAGAGCTCTGATTCTTTTTGTAAAGAGTCATCGATCTCCATAACAATTGTAAATCTCGCGGATAATTCGTAATGTTTGTTGGATTTGATTGTATGTCTCAGAGTTGTTCATCAGAGATTTTGTGGAACAACCCCTCAAATGACGTATATCCTCATGCATATTCATTACTATCTTCAAACCATGTCGGGTCCATATCAAGCTCTTCCAATGGAAGCGACATTTATATGTTAATATGAGAACATATTATAAAAAATATATGTAAGTTAGACCATATAGATATAGACAATTCCTACAAATGCCTATAATTCTAACAAATGTCATAAGTAACAAATTTATGTTTTACAAATTTCAATAAGTTTAATCCTCATCAGTGGCGTAATCAGGACAACAATGATAAAAGAAATTTGAGCCCTTTGGATATTACTAATGTAGGCAGTCCTATTTATAGTTGATTTTGTCTTCTGTTTGGACAACTACGTCGGTTATGCCCTTCCATGCGACACAACCTGCATCTCAGTGCGCTCCGTGAACCTTCGCCCCAATTCATCTCGTTGCGTATGTGGGTTGAATTCGGTCGTCCTTTTGCTCGTAGCTTTGCAGGGTTAGGAATGACCGTCAGTCCCTGTATCTTGGCCAAGATTCTTCTCCACCAATTGGACTAAATTGGCCACCATACGCATTACCTAAGTACATCGTAGAATATACAGGATCAACATAACTCCATGCATCTACTCTAATAGAAGCACAAACGGTAATTGTGTGTGAGCAAGGAACATGGAGTGCTTGAAACCTACCACAGTTGCACTTTCTCTCACTTAAGTTTAGGCAAAAAATTCTTCCACTCGCCCTTCCACTCAAGTCAAATATCTCCTCTACTTCAAAAGTTCTAGTATCTCTATCAAATAATGTCGGCCGATGTGAAGAAGAATAACGGTTGTTGTCTCCCATCTTTTTCTCAGCATCCTCTACCCATATTTGCCCACTTGCTATTCTTGCTTGAGTCATTTCTCGCCTATCAACAAAAATATGGTTCATTTTGTAATATGTGGCTCTCACAAGCGCAGTAATAGGCATGTTACGAACTCCTTTCAATGTGTCATTCACATTTTCAGCAAGATTGATTGTCATTAAGTCATATCGTCTATCATGAGTGTCCCCTTGTTGCGTCCATTTCTCCGAATCAATGTTGTTTATATACTTCCATAAACACTCATCGGTACAGGCGATTTCTATGTCTGTCATTAATTCTTTGAATTTTACACACTCAAACTGAACACCTGTAACATACGTTTAAAAAATATTCATTCTAGGCAAATACATTAAATAAGGGTCAATTAAGTATACACACTAATATTCTTACTAGCTCTGTAGATCTGATGCTTCAAATCAACATTCTTGAATGCATTGTTCCAATTGCTCACAACGTGGCACAAACAGAAGAAATGATGCGCTAATGGTGAATGCTAACCAACATGTTCATCTTCAATGGCAGATAAGATGCTAACATGACGGTCTGAAATTAAGGCCAGATTTGAAATGTTCCTAGCGACATGCTCTCTAACAAGGGTTAAAAATCATGACTATGCATCTTTTGTCTCACCTTTCACAATGGCATAAGCTAAAGGCAATGGTGACCTATTGCCATCTTGTGTAGTGGCGATGAGTAGAGTTCTAATGTATTTCTCGTATAGGAAAGTTCCATCAATCTGGATCACTGGCTTGCAGAACTTAAATGCATCAATGCATGGCTTGAATGCCCAGAAGACACATTTGAATCTCTTCAACGTAGGATCATTTGGTGGTCTTTCGATCCATCGGTCATCCAAGCACCATTCCACAACAGTTCCAAGTGCATGTGTCTGAAGTGCAGCCATCCATCTGGGCAATAAATTATAACTCTCTTTCCAATCACTATACACTATAGCGATAACTATTTCCCTTGCGAGCCATACTTTTCTGTATGATATTTGATATGAGTACATATTTTTTTATGTGCTCTTGTACTAGCTTTATAGGCACACCAAGATTCTCTTGAACCATTGAAGTAATGGCTGCTGCAATCACCTAAACATCTAGTTTAATATGGTCTTGTGTTAAGGTTGCGTTTGTGCAGGTATGAGGCCCATTGTACTTTCTAATCTCCCAAATCTTGCTCTTGGTACGTAAGCATGCCCGAAGTCTCCATGGACATCCATCTTTCTTGTTTGAACATATCAAACTCAATTTGTTAGGTTTAGACTCCTTCACGTGAAAATGTTGGTTCGCATGAAGAGAGTATTGTTTTATAGCTAATTGAAGATCTTCTTTGCTTTCAAACTTCTGCCCGATCTAAAATTTGTCCCCTCTCTGCCATTGGCTATAACTTGTTATTTGTTCAGCATCGTCAACTATCTGCATTGCTTCCACTTAACGTATCTATAATGCGGTGCTAATATCGCTTGTATTGGTGCAACGTGTTCTACCCTTGTAGCTATTGGGTTTTGGCTCAGCACCTCCACATTAAGATCTAGAAAGTCTTCACCTTCCTCATCACCGCTACCTTCTCTAATGTCTGAGCTGCAATCAAATTCTTCATCATCATTACTATCAACTAGAGGATCAAGTGGTGAATTGCCGCGAATAATATTTTCCCGTTCATCGCCACGTTGGCTACATCCAACTTCATGCACTCCAATGCCACCACCACAAACATTTGAACTTAGCCACGGGTCACTATAGCCATAGTATTTTTCTTGCATATGTGTTTGACTAGATGTAGCAAAACCATGTAGAAATTCACGTGAACCAACATCCGGTTGATAACAAGGCTCAGCTTCTATCACCACTTGATTATAAGGAGGATATGAACAAGGAAATGAACTGGGGCCAACTTCAACAGCTTCAACTTGACCACCATCTCCACCAACATTCATAGTCGTGATGTCCACATATATCTCAATTGGACCCAAACTAGGATGTTGAACATTACTCTCAAACATCATCTCAACATCTCCATCAGATCCAATTCAAATGCATTAAAAAGTAATAGATTAACTGAAATTGGGAATCTATAAATTATCTTATCAACTATTTGATTTGCTTCTAGTCTCATCTGGATATGTACTTTTAATCTATCCAATCCACATGTCTTCTTCAAGTTCAACCCATATATTGTCGACCCCTCACACATTACACCTTAGGGTCCATTAGATATCCGACCATTATGATGTATTAATAAATGCATATTCTTCCTAAAATATATTTTTCAGTAACAATTAGTCTATAAATATTATCACATTTTTATAATAACTAAATTTTCATCAAAATTCATTAGTCTATAAGCACAATTTACTATAATTATCAATCAATAAATAAATAACTAAATATTAATAAAAACATTCATTTCTAATAATACTCTAACATTAAATATGTATTATAGTAAAAATTATCTAATAGAACATTATGACATAAATGTACCTTCAAAAGCAGAGACTTGTTACAAATTTTCCAAGAATTTTCAAGCTTCGCAGCAAACTCTTCCACCAATTTTAAGCTTTCCCAGCAACCTCTCGCACCTCACTATCAAGTTTTCTCGACAATTTTACAATGACAATTCGTTCAGGAGGCCGGTATTTATAGACTTGTTCACGCTTTAGCTGTGGTTCTTTACGCTTTTCCATGTAGAGCGTTACACGCTTTAAACCAGAACCAGGAATAGAGTCAAGACTTGGCAATATAGGGAGTCACTTTTTGGCCTTTATTGGGGTCACGGTTTAGGCAAAACTGTGATCACTTAAAAGGCAAACACGTGACCAATTGTAAAGCAAAAACGTGACTGTTTTGGTCATAAATTGTGACCTCCATCATGCTAAACTGTGACTCAATTTTTAAAATCGTGACCCCTTCCTCTAAGCCGTGATTAATATTGGTAAACCGTGATTGCTTTGGTTAAAACGCGATTGCATCTGAAACTTCAGTGAACAGTGATCACGTGATGAAGAAAATTTGCTCTAAAGTGTGATTAGTTGATACACGATTTACATCGGCAAAACCGTGTTCCACTCTAATTTCAGATAATAATAAAAAAATCAAAACTGCCCTTTTTACCTAAATAGTTTCAATAGTGCCTCATTTGTGTAAATAGTTTGTCCAAATACTCCATTTATGTCAAATTGCCATCTCGGCTTGTCTCACCACTCTATCCCTTCATTAACCCATTTTTCATTGAACAATCCCCTATTCATTCACCTACCCGAAACTCTGCCCAAATATCTCCATAATCAATTTATGCAACTTCCACATCTTCTTGACGCTCACCATAAACAGCATTGTTACCACCTCTACCATTAACACTTAAAGCCCCCAACAAGACAACCACACCTTAAAGCTCCCTCGCTAAGCTGAAGCTCTCACAAAATATCACTAGAACCACACCATGCTTTCATCTTCCTCGATAACCACCATTGTCACCACATCTGCAATTCCATCATCTTCCCACATTTTACCACTACCACCATCTCTATAGCAATCATGGTTGCCTTAAGCTTCGAGACGTACCTTCTATGACTATACTTTTATGACCGAAGAAGCACTCTTATTGCTGAACTGAGGGCTTCCCTTGCATTGTCCAAAGGCTGTTCTCGGTGTCTTGCTCGCATTCACCCATCAACCACCATTGGCATAGTCACTATGTATAGTCTCCATTAAAATGGGTAGAACCCCATTCTCTCTCTCATCCTTCTCCCCACCAATTTCTTGCAAAAACAAATTCATATCACAATTATGACCTTCAGAATGAATCAAAGGTTCTCAATAAGACTAATTTTTTTTTTTTAATGTTATGAAAAATTTAGAACCTTTTATTTGCAAGGCTTATGAAGGCATTGCTTAGCAATTTTTGTTAAAAATAAATACAACTGGGAAATTCAGTCAAGTATTGAGTAATGCTGACTTGTTGAGTATATATAGGTGAAGCAAAATGCGAGCTTCTTAAAGACAAGAAAAATAAACATCTAGCATGATCACTTCAAGCTCTATGGAATCCGCATAACATGATCCAAACAAAATAGCAATAATGATAATAAAAATGTGGCTGTTTAAAAGCAATGGTGGTGTTAAGAGCTTTGAAGAGTGTTTGGGCAATGGTTGAGAAACTTTAAAGCAAGAAGCCTTGAACCAAAGAGAATGGAGAGAGGATGTAAATGTCACCGCCGGCAGTAGGAAAATCTCCAAGACAGGATGGAAAGGATTGTGTAGTTAGTACAAATAAAATGCTAAAAGAGGATAGAGATGCGGCCAAAGAGAAACGAAAAGTGAAGGCAAAGGTGAGGGACTTGGTGGAGAGAGAAAGAACCCAAAAGGCAAATGCAAGAGAGAAACAAGAGACGTAAATGAAGCAGTGAATCTTAGCTGAACGGACGTATATTTGATAATTTTTGTATCATTTTGTTGTCACGATTAATTTTTTTTTATTGTCATATAAATAAATTATTTTATATGTCAATACTAAATTAACGAAGTTATAATCGAGTGTAACAGTAGATATTCAATTAAAAAAAAATTTAAACTATAAAAATTTTAAAAGAATAAAAAAACAATATAAAAACTTGATTTAAAATTCTATACAAATCTGCACTTCATTTTTTCCAAATCTTTTTAAGTGACCTAATTGATTTTTGCATCTCTCCACTAAAATTAAATTTTAATCTTTAGGAAAAACGCAGAAAAGAGGCAGGGGTTTTTCTTTCTCTGTCTCGCCGAACTGCGGAAGAACCTCTTATGGCTACCGAAAGTAAACCAACTAGCAACGCCGATGCCGCCGCCAAGAACAAGAAGAGGAAACGCTATCTTCCACACAATGTCTGTTCTGTGCTTGCTTGCTTGCTCTTTTCTTTGTTTTTCCAATACGCGCAGAGTCAGTTTCTCTTTGCTAGTTGTTATTCTCAACCTGTTTTCGTCACTCTACTTATCTGTTTCAGAAACCAGTGAAGAAGAAGGGTTCGTATCCATTGCGCCCTGGACTTAAAGGATTTTTCATCACTTGCGATGGTGGCAGAGAACACCAAGCCTCACGGGAAGCTCTTAATGTTATTGACTCGGTATTACAATTTCCCTTTTCTCCTACTTTCGCTTTATTTTTTGTTGGTATTTTTCTTTTAAATTAATGTATTTTGCTTATATATTGTTCAATTAATCCAATAGTATATTCATTATTTCATTTGAAAGGGGTGATGCTATAATCACAACTGGGCAAAGGGTGGTGAAAAATTGACATCACAAGTGGATAAACCAGAGTAAATTACAACTGGGTAGGATAATAAAAAATTAATTCACAATTAGGGTCTATGTTTTGCTTGCTTTCATATTTTTCTTAAGAATTAACCCTGACTGTGATGGCATTCTTGTATATTTTAAGTGTTTTGGATTAGTGATTGGAGATAATCAGATAATGCTCAACTGGGGAATTTATCACGCATAGATGTGGTGATTAATATCAAGAAAGACAGATAAAACTATAAGATCCTCTTCTGGGTTGAGTACAAGGAAGAGTATTTGGAAGTGGCAGGATTTGTTTGTTCATCTTTATTTAGAATAGAGGATGGAGGAAAAAGTGTTTGGGAAGATGTTTGCTACATGGATACCTTCTCTTTGGTTATGCTTCAGATAAACTAGAGAACCCAGAATCTTTTCCTATTTCTTTTGTTCCTGATAAGAGTACTGGGATGCTTACTTCTATCCATTTAATACTTGTATTCATCCTCACTACTTCAAAATGTGGCCTATCAGTCCCTATTAATCCACTATGTGCATTCACCATAAAGATCTCCCTCTTTTGGATGGTGCATTTCTAAGACGAATGTTGCAGGTAACTGCTTGAGTATGTCTATGATGTGTTTTTATTGTCTGCTTTTCAACAAGGTTATGGAAATTAGCTTGAGATAATAGTTCTTGTACTTGCTTTTCTTGAACCTTAATCTTTTCTTGGCTGCTTAACTTTTCGTAAGGCAACCAGTTGAAAGTTATAGATCAGTGATAACATAAAGATCAGAGGGTATCAAGAGAGAGAGATAGAGACAGAGAGATGAAGAGACGGAAGAAGATGATGAATTGGTGTTGTGTGTTATCCTTCACACTCACACCTAGAGACTTATATTCCATAATATTGTAAAGTTACAATACTACTCTTAGATGATAACACAGTAGAAAAAACTAACATAATACAAAATATATTAGAATATCCTACACTCTCCCTCAAGATGGTGCATAGATGTCCCTCATGCCCATCTTGCAAACAATGAAGTGAAATTCTCTACTGGAAAGTCCCTTTATAAACACATCAGTTTGTTGGTCCCCAGATTTGACAAAAGGAACTTTTATTGTACCCCCTGTTATCTTTTCTTTGATGAAGTGCCTGTCAATTTCTATATGCTTTGTTCTATCATATTGAACTGGATTGTCAGCAATATTTGTAGCTGCATTGTGATCACAATAGAGAGTCATGGGAGATCCAGCATATACTACCAATTCTTTAATCGGCCTTTCTAGCCAAAGAATTTCACACTCTTCAGCCATTGCTATATATTCAACCTTGGCAGAAGATCTAGAAACTTCTGCTTGTTTCTTACTTCTCCAAGTGACAAGGTTTCCTCCAATAAAGGTACAGTAACCAGTTGTAGACCTTCTATCATCAAGGGAATCAGCATGGTCAGCATCTGCATAAGCTTCTACCTTTGAATGTCCATGTTTGAGAGCAGTAACCCTTTCCCAGGTTCAGGCTCAAGTATCTCAAAATACGGCACTCTGCCTCTAGATGAGTGGAACGGGGATCATGCATAAACTAATTCACCACACTAATAGCATATGCTATGTTTGGTCTAGTATGAGATTAGATAGATTAATCTACCTACTAGTCTTTGGTATCTTCCTTTATCTACCACCTTTCCAACACCACTTTCGAGATGGTAATTTTCTATAATTGGTGAATCTGCTGGTTTGCATCCCAACATACCAGTTTCTTGAAAAAGGTCCAAAACATACTTCTTTTGGTTGATGAAGATGCCTTTTTCTGTGCGAGCAACTTCAATTCCAAGGATGTAGTGCAATTTTCCCAAATCTTTAATTTCAAACTCTTGGGAAATGTAAATATAGAAGAGATGAAATAGAAATGGAAGCCTTACCCACACTTGGGTCGGCACAATGCATATATACAAAAAAGGAGTGTACAGTAATAAATTAGGGGAATGACTATTTTACCCTTACTCACTAACACTCCCCCTCAAGCTGGAGCATAGATATTAATCATGCCCAGCTTGTTACAAATATATTCAACTCTACCCTTGGCTAAAGGCTTAGTAAAAATATTAGCTAGTTGTTCTCCAGTTTGAACATGTTTGGTAGAGATGAGACCTTGTTGAAGTTTCTCACTAACAAAGTGGCAATCAACTTCTATGTGTTTTGTCCTTTCATGAAACACAGGATTGAAAGCAATGTGGAGAGCTGATTGGTTGTCACATAGTACATCCATGCATTTAGGTTGTCCAACTCCAGTTCACCTAGTAACTGGTGTATCCATATCAGTTCACAAGTAAGTTGGGCCATGGCTCAGTATTCAGATTCAACAATAGATCTAGAAACAACGCCTTGTTTCTTGCTTTTTCAAGAAACAAGGTTTCCTCCTACAAATACACAGTACCCTGTAGTTGACTTGCGATCTACATGAGATCCAGCCCAATCAGCATATGAGTATCCTACTACTCTCTGATGCCCATGATTTTTGTAAACTATGCCATGACCAGGAGCTCCTTTCAAGTACTTAAGGATATGTACAACTGCTCCCCAATGGGTTGAGCAAGGTGAAGACATAAATTGGCTAACAACACTCACAGGGAAAACAATGTCTGGACGAGTCACAGTAAGATAATTCAATTTTTCAACCAATCTCCTATATCTTTTTGGGTTATCTAATGGTTTACCATCATCAATTCCAAGTTTAACACTTGAACACATTGGTGAATCACAAGGTTTGGCTCCTAACATCCCTGTATCCTTAAGTAAATCCAGGATATGCATCCTTTGGGATAGGGAGATTCCTTTCTTGCTTCAAAGCACCTCAATTCCCAAGAAATACTTTAGATCACCCAAGTCTTTAGTTTGAAACTTGCTCTGAAGAAAAGATTTGAGAGCATAAATGCCAGTCTCATCACTACCCTTGATTACAATGTCATCAACATAGACAACTAAGAGAATACACCCTATTGTTGTTTGCCGGTAGAAAACTGAGTGATCATGTGCACTTCTCTACAAGCTGAACTCCAAAACAACCTTACTAAATCTCCCAAACCAAGCTCGAGGGGACTGTTTCAATCCATATAGTGACTTCTTCAATTTGTAAACTTGTCCATACTCCCCTTGAGCAACAAGCCCAGGTGGTTGCTCCATATATACTTCTTCCTGTAAATCCCCATGAAGGAAGGCATTTTTAACATCTAACTGATGAAGTGGCCAGTTATTAGATACAGCAAGAGAGATGAAGAGACGAACAAAGTTAATTTAGCTACAGGGGAAAAGGTCTTAGAGTAATCAGTGCCATAGGTTTGAGCATATCCCTTGGCAACCAATCGAGCTTTAAGACGAGCAATTGATCCATCTGGGTTTACTTTGACAGTAAACACCCACTTACAGCCAATGGCATGTTTGTTTGTAGGTAGAGTAACCAAGTCCCAAGTGTTATTTTGTTCAAGAGCATCCATTTCCTCTTTCATAGCTACGGTCCACCCAAGGTGAGATAATGCTTTTGAAAGGGATTTGGGAACTGTAACAGACTCTAGAGATGTGGTGAAAGCCCTAGACAAAGGAGAGAGAGCATCATAGGAAACAAATGAAGAAACGGGATAGGTACAGGTTCGCTTACCTTTCCGAACAGCAATGGGAAGGTGAAGCTCTAATGTTGGTGGAGAAGGATCTGGATCAGGGGGTGAAGAAGCTGATGGGAGTAATGAGTCAAGTTGAGATGTAGGTGCCACCACCTGTCGTGGTGCATGCCGAGAGTAAACCTGTGTGATAGGTGGACGAGTTGCTGGTACTGATCTTTCACTAACAGTGTAGATAAGGAAATCATCTTCTGGTACATGGTGTGAAGGAGAGTGAGCTGAAGTAGGAAAGAATGGAGTAGACTTAAAGAAAGTAACATCAACAGAAACAAGATAATGACCTAATTTAGGAGAGAAGCACCGGTACCCTTTTTGATTTGAAGGTAGCCTAGAAAGACACACTTTAATGAGCTAGGATCAGGTTTTGATACTGAGGGTTGAATATCCTAAACAAAGCAAGAGTAGCCAAAGACTTTTGGTGGGAGAGGAAAGAGTGAATGTGAGGGAAACAACACAGAATAAGGAATTTGGCCACCAAGGACAATTGAAAGCATTCTGTTGATTAAGAAACAAGCAGTAGAGACTGGATCAGCACAGAAAATCTTAGGGACTCGCATATGAAATAGAAGAGCTCGTGCAATCTCCATGAGATGATAATTCTTCCTTTCAGCTAACTCAATGCATATATACAAAAGAGAAGAGTGTACAGTAATAAATTAGGGGATGACTATTTTACCCTTACTCACTAACAGGAAAGATTAGCCTTAAGTGCTGCAATTTCTTTGGAATCATCCCCTATCACTACTATGCCATTAACATAGACAATAAGAATAGTTATCTAATTGTCATTCCTCTTGAAGAACAAGGTGTGATTTGCATTGCTCTGTTTGTAGCCAAGGCCAATAATAGCCTTACTGGATCTAGGTGACTACTTTATGGCCTTTTTTAGCTTCCAAACTTTCCCTTCAGTTCTTTGACATGTAAAGCCTAGAGGAACTTCAATATACACTTCCTCATCCAAATATCCATGGAGAAAGTCATTCCTCTTGAAGAATAAGGTGTGATTTGAATTGCTCTGTTTGTAGCCAAGGCCAATAATACCCTTACTGAATCTGTCAAACCAAGCTCTAGGTGACTGCTACAGGCCATAAAGCGCTTATTTTAGCTTGCAAACTTTCCCTTCAGTTCTTTGACAAGTAAAGCGTGGAGGAACTTCCATATACACTTCCTCATCCACATCTCTATAGAGAAAGGCATCTTTTACATCTAGTTGTTGTAGCTCCCAGCCAAAATTTCCTGCACATGATAAGAGTACTCAGATAGTGTTCATCTTTGCAACTGGAGCAAATTTTCCTCAGAGTCAACTCCATGGGTTTGCATAAATCCCTTTGCAACATGTCGAACCTTATACCTTTCAATTGACCCATAATATTTGTGCGTAATGGTAAACACCCATTTACAACCAATTGTCTCTTTTCCTACTGGAAGAGGAGTTCCCATGTGCCATTATTTTTAAACACTATACTACAACGTAAAGAAACAGAAAAAAAAAACTATGCAAATGGGTTTTCATATAACACTATACTACAATGTAAAGAAACAGAAAGTAATGAATAATTGTTTGTAGGTTTTAAACCACCATTCCTTCTCTATAAAATTGAATAAGATTAAGATATGTAACCGTGCAAGCTCTAATTTAAAGCAATTTACTAATATGGATTACGCTATAAAAGTGTCGGTAGGCTTGCCTCTGTGTACCTTAAGTAATCTTTATTGGTTTATAATGTTGGAATCCCGGAAATTATGGGATTGAATCAGGATTGACAATC